>WAAE01003255.1:0-20033 GCA_013400495.1 Nicator chloris
GTAAAGGTACAATCTTCTAAAGATGTTAAGATTTCCTTGCTTCAGTGAGTAGTCCTCTTTAGAAATCATGCCAGAGTAGAGTCAGGCATGTGGAAACCCTAAGAGCAAGAACTGTACTTGAAATCAGGTTGATGGTGCAAGATGTGACATGGTCACTCTGAAGAGAACTATGGTGTGAATTACAATATTAGAATTGTTTGTTTGATGGAATTTTGAGGCTATATCCAAATAAACAATTGAATTTCATGACATGAGACTTGGTAACTGAAAACACAACCACTTGAAAAGTCTTCCTTAGAAGGAATATAAATTTCTTCATTCACTTAAAAAAGGCAAGCAACTTCAGAAGCCATGTGATGTGCTAAGGTGGTATCTGCCATATTCACTGATTATCCTTTAAAATAATATAGTGCATTTGACAAAGGTAATTTTGGTTAAAGTATCTTATTGGGGAAATGTTCCAGTTTACGAAGACAGCTTTCACCCTCAAGTGTGCAACGGAGAGGGCGGGCTGAGGAAAGGAACGAAACTGAAGAACCGTCTGGGAGATCAGTGAATGCTGCCACCAGATTCAGCCTGCATGAAGGCCCAGTGGTAAGGAAAAAAAGCCCTTGGCACACATCGTTTAGGTTTTGTTAAACATACTCTCAAAATATTTACTGTGCTGAGAATTTGCTGCATTTGCTGCATTTGCTGTGCTGAGCTGTGGAAGAACGCTGCCATTCTCTTAAGGTGTTTGTTATTATGCTACCTTTCTAAAAATCTAAAAAATGAGTAAATATAATCAATGCCTTGGAAAAGCTAATTTGAAAATGTTTTTTAAGTGATACCTATTTAACTGAAGACTTGTTTTCAGAAAACTATTATTTTAAAAGTATGGGTAGGATGTACTGGCACTCCTAATTAAGAAGGCAGTTTTTAGTTATGGAATATGATTTCATGTAGAAAAAAAGTTCTACCCAAACTTTCTTGTCAAGTTTCATTAGCTATCATTGTAGAAGTGTTTATCTCTATTTCATACACCCTTTTGATTTTAGTGCAAATGTGACTTTAAAAATTGCTTGAAAATTGTTTGTTTGAAGGTGGCAAATCAAAGGGGACTTTTTGTTGTTTTGTTTTTTTGCTTTTTTTGCTGTGGATTTGGCACATTGGATGTATTTCACGGCATTATTTTCTGAAATCTTTCTCTTCTTTGTTGCGTCTGCCCTGGATCCTGAGGCGAGTAGCAAGCCCGGCTGTGGCCAACTCAGCGTCCCGAGGGGCGCGGCAGATGAAGAGGCTGCGAGACTCCTCCGGAGAGGGTCTCACTTGGGCCTTCCCGGTCAGTGGGCGGTCCGCGTCACACCCACTGCCGGCACAATCCGGACCTCGACAGCAGCGATGTCAGCGACGGCGACGAGGGAGCGGAGGAAGAGACGACGAGGCACCACAGAGTTGCTTGTTCCCCAAGCCAGTTTATTAATCCAGCCGGGAAGGGGAGCAACAATGCGGTGAAGTGACTCCCGAGCCCGGAGCTGCCAGCAGCAGATGTTGCCGTGGCAACTAGCCCTGCTCGAGAGTGCTGAACAAAGGTTCTACAACTTATAAAGGGGGGAGGAACAAAGGGAGGGCATAAACAATGATCCAATTAAACTTTTGAGAGGGAGGGGTACAGAAAACTTCAATCATAACATCAACCAATAGAACCAAAACAAGGGCGTGGCCAGCTCCCAGGAACCTATTAAGGATCAAGGACGGGAGAAATCTCCAGAACGAAGGGAGTGGGTTCGGGGGATTGACAAGTTATTGGGAGGGGAGTGGAACACCATATAGGGAAGAGGGGCATGGGCTACCTAGGATGGACAGGGAAGGGTTTGGAAAGAAGGGAGGGGTGAGGATAATTGACATTTGGGAGAGACCATAGGAGGATTTCGGGGGGGGGGGGGGGGGAGNTAGTGTTACTCACTGCCCAGGCAGATCTGTAATTAATAAATTTTAGAAAAATAAAATCAGAATCTTCTTCTTCCTTTCTGGGAAAATGATAGCTTCTTCCATGCAAGCATTAATGTATTAAAAGACATGTCCATGACCCTTCCTTCACCCCCTGCCTGCAGCAATTACAGTCATTGTTGCCTCCCCCTTGCTCCAGCTCATTTGCCAAAGTGCTGTCAAAGGTAGCGGAGCTGGCTCAGGATCCCTGTTGGCTTCTGGTCTCTAGGATGACCTGCAGAGGGACACTTGGAGCGCTTCCTAAAGAACAGTCCTTTGGATGGGGGGTGGATTTGTCCTCCCCAGGAGGCTCTGGTTGGAGTTCTACACTCAGTGAAGTCCCAGAGTTTTCTCAGCAGGCCCTTGCAGAAAGTTCTTAGCCAACATGTGGCTCCGCTGCCATCGCAAATCTGCGCTTTCCTTGCCCAGCCTGAGTGCAAGTGTATGATGTGTTGGGCATGGCTGGAGATTTTCATGGCCAAAATCCTCCACCATCGTCATATTTATATCTACTCATTGCTCTGGATGGGACAAATCTACACTTTGTTTAGTGGAAACCTTGAATTGCTTGCAGATCCTTACATCCACAATACTAATGCACAAAATGCACAAATACACAAAACTCAACTTAGGTTTCAAAATGTCATTAATTTTAAATTGCTACACCTGCACTGCCAGTATACAAACATACAAAAATCAATTAAAGTTTATACGACTAGTTTATTGTTACAATTGTGCTGTGTAAATATATACAAATATAAATTTCAGTTAAAAATGTTAATTGTTGCAATTCTCTACAACCACATACTATACACAAATACGAAGTTTAACACTTCAATTCATTACATATTACTACAACTGTACAGCCCATATACAAATACAAAAATATCTGTATCCCTCTCTAAAGAATCCAAGACCCAGTACTAAATAAATAGAATTATATAACTATAAACTCAATACATATTTAAATATTTGCAAAAATATAACCATACAATATACAGATGTAAATATACAATTCATATTTCATATGACATAAAGACATGTAAATACACACATAACAAACCTATCTATAAATATACAAATATCAGCGTACCAATATAAGAATCCTTACAACCCCATCAACAGAACTATACAGCTATACATCTGAACAAGAATGTAAATATAAATACAGATGTAAACACATCAATATACATGCATCAATATAACAATATACATACATATACACCTGTACAAATACTAGTCTACATAGGTAAATAAGCATGAACTTCTAACTGTCTCAGTCCAACTGTAAACATCTCTAACTACGACTACATCAGTAGGGATTGCAGCTGCTGAAGTTCCCAGGTCTCCCTCAGTCCCTTCCTCCTGTGGAGAGGCAGCTCTCCTGGACAGAGACAGGAAATGGGACATCCAGGAAGCAAAGGGAACGCTGAGTCAGTATTGGAAGGTTTCCCTTGGCAGCATCTGCACTTCAATCAGGGAAGAGAAAATCGCAGTGTCTCTCCAGGAGGGTTAGAAAGAAAAAGCAGGCCGAGCAGGCCAGGGTGTGGTGAGCGCAGCCACAGAGGGACTGTCCCGCAGCCGCCGGCTGCCAGGCGCAGCCAGCACAGCTCCTGGGCCCTGCCAGCACAGCTGCCTTGCCCAAGGACAGCCCCTGTGCCAGCCGGGGCAGCTGTGCTGAGCAGCCCCAGCATGGGCAGGGCCCGCTGCTGCCCAGCCGGGCAGTGCCCACGGCCAAAGCCCACACCACCCTCACCCCCATCCTGCCTCACCAGCCCTGTGGCCTGACCCAGGGCCTCAAGTGGCAGCAGCAGGTCCATGTTCACTGCTCTTGTTGGTGGCCTTCAGCTTCTCCCTGCTGGCTCCTGTTAGACTCCGGCTGTTTTCAAGGTCTTCAGGGTAGCTATGGCAAAAGTGGAGACTCTGGAATTGGTTCCAAGGCCTGGCAGAGCGGCAGTCCGGGACCCCTCTGTGCACCCTGCTGTCCACAATCATCCCCTCAGCCCCACCATCCTGTGGGCAAGCCCCCAGTCCCCTTCAGTTTCTTCAGACCCCCACAATCTTCTCACCCCCTCTCAGTCCCTTCTGACCCATCCCGTCCTCTTAGCCCTGCCACCCCCCTCAGCCTGTGGCACTTCCCTGTCGCCTCAGTGCCACCATCCCCCTCTGCTCCCCCACACCCCTCAGTCCCCCCAGCACCTCAAGGTCACTGTCCCTTCAGCGTCACCACCCCCTCAGCCCCCTCAGCCCCCTCAGTCTCACCTTCAGCAGCTCCCCAGGGGACAGTGCCGGGGGCCACTGGCAGCTCCCACCACTCCAGGGACACCCGGGGCTGGAACTGCTGCTCCACCTGGCCCAGCCACCAGCTCGGAGCCAGCACAGGAAGAGGGGACAGAGGGGGCACAGGGTGAAAAGCAAGAAGGGAGAGAGGGACTTCGGGAATACATATATAAAGTTGAGATTTTGTTCAGGCTGGCCCTTTTCCTTCCAGCTGGCCAGCAGGTAATATCGGCTGTGTAGGCAGCCAGAGGGCCGGGCCAGGCCCAGGCTGCCCTGGCGGGTGGCTAGGGCCAGGCCAGCCAGGCTCTGAGGGTGCGGTTCTCCCTGTAAGGGCTGTGCCCTGGGCCCCTGTCAGCTGCCGGCAGGGGAAGGGAGATGTCTGCTGGGGCCTGATGCCATCTGTGGGCCCGGCTGGGCCAGGCCCCACCCCGATTTTTTAGACCGAGGGGTGGGCAAGGAGGCATTTATGATTCTGCCTGGTGGATTGCAGACTGCCCAGGTGCTCTGATCTCTGATCTCTGGGCTGAGCTTCCCCCCCCCGCCCCGCCCCACTCAGTGTGGCTTTGAACACCAAGCGGCTGCTGCTGTCACAGATCACATCACCATCTGCAGGCCCTGGGAGAGATGTTTAACCCTTTCCTGACACAGATGAAGCTTGCACACCACCGATCCTTCTCTGAGAGAAAGAATTGACACAGTGATTTAACGTAGAGCGCCAGCATGAGATGGAGTCAGTGAAAGAATTGATAAAGATTATTGCAAGGAGGGGTTGAGGAAGTGGACATTTTTTAGCTGGACTTCTCTGGTGAATACCATGGAGAAATGGACTATTTCTTGTAATATATAGATGCTGTTTGGGGGAAGGCTGGCTCTAGTCAAAAGTTGTGGAGTGCTGTAATTAAGATTTAATTGATAATTTTGAACAGAGTAAGCCCTTTGCTCCTGGGGTAAAAGGAGGTCTCAGCTTATTGAGATGGAGACAATTTTGGAGAGAAGGTGATATGAAAACCCCTCACTTCTTGGGAGAAAAGGAGGTCACTGTCTCAGCTTTTGAGATAGAGAAGACTTTAGAGATAGAAGAGGAGAATCTTTGTTTTATACTAGAAGAAACATTCTTAAATGGTACCCCAAATATGCTGAGAGGCCTGTAGGCTGCCAAGAGAAAGGCCGCTAATGGGTGGGATTGAATAGTCTGCAGAATTTTAAGGCAGTTGCTGATTTGTGACACTGGGAGCCACCAGACTTTTTTCTTGCGGCATATGTCTCCATGGCACTCTAGAGAGACTCCTCCCCCAAAGTGATGAAAGATTATGTTTAAATGGTGAAACTACTACACCTTTGGACAGAAAGATATTCTCACTATGACCAGCTGCAGGATATTCATCTCTTCTGCAAAAGCTCGTCCATCAGAATCTTAAAGATTCTAAAGATGGTTCAGAAACTGCAAGGTTTCCTTTTATTATGGAATAAAATGCTTTTGAAAACTGCTGTGTGTGAATTTACAGAAGACAAAAGACAACCCACTTGAGAATAAGATATTGGTAAATCCCAAAAATCCCACTCCCCACCTTGAGTCTACCCTTCCTCAATCATAGATGGACTGCAGGCAATGGGTCTGCACATCAAGAGAAACAGAGACATTCTCTGGCTAACATGTCTAATAATATGCAAAAAGGCCTGTGCCAACACTCACTCTCCAGGCAGGTCTGGGAAGAGGCAAGTGTAACAGAATTTCTTAGAGAAAATGGACATGACATGTTTTGGAACGAGAGCTGAGCTATCCCAACCCAGGGCCCCAGTTTCAGGCCTGTGTAAAGTAGATAAGCCTGTGGCACAGCAAGAATTAAGACTTAAGGTGTGTTTATGTACTAGATAAGATAATTATAGTGAGCTTGTGGTAGCTACCTTAAACTGGGATTGTTTTCATTCCTTTTTATGCTGAATACCAATGAGAAACTTACCTGTAACTGTAAACTATCTGGAACTGTATTTAACCAGCCATTTCAAGAGACTAAAGGGAGAACGTATGATTTCACCATATTGGTGTGTATTCTGAGTTGCTTCAGTCTAGCTCCTATGTAATTAGAAAGCCCCTGGTTTCGGGCAAGAGTTAAGAGAAACGAGATTCCTAATCCAAAGACTGAATCTGTCAAAGGGACATGAAAGCTGCAGCTCCAGTCCATTCCCACACAGGGCTCTGGGAGCTCCTACACGCACGGCAGGGCTCACACAGCAGCAGCAGCAGCTGCAGCCCAGCCCTTGCTTTACCTTGGCCTTCCAACCCAAAAGAGGCAGAGCCCGCATCTGCTGCTGGAACAGAGAAACCTCTCACATGCCCCTCCCAGCACAGGACACTTTGCCTTCAGTGGCAATTCTCCAAACACTTTTCTCTTCCTTCAACGAAACAAAGCCTGTTAGAACTTACAAAGCATCACCACAAATGCCCCTGCATGAGGCTTTCTTCCCAAGGAAAAGAACAACCAAATGTGGCTAACACAGGCTCACACCTCTTATGCTCACTATGGGAGAGGGGAGACATTTTCTTTCCTTCTTCTTTTGGAAATCTTGCTTGACCAAGAATAATTAGAGAACTAAATAATAATGAAAATAATTACATTCAAGAAACCTTTGCTTCTGAGCCACATAACAACATTCAAAAGCTCTCAGTCCAGCCTCTGTCATTCCCGTCCAATGGGGTTACCTGAGCAGAGGGAGACCTTTCAGGCAGGGATCTCCTGATCTCCTGAATCATCCTCTCAACTTAAAGTCCAAGATCCAGTGGTGGTGATTCCTCTTTTGCAGGTGCATTCCATGCTGAGCTGGAGGCCATTGATGGTGCACAGCCAGCAGTGCCAGCTGGGGCACTGGGCGTCAAAGTGCCCGGTGCAGCTGTGAGAAGCCACACATACGGGTCAGGCTCCAGAATGTGGCTTTGGGACTCAGAGCCCTATTGCTGCCTTGGATCAAACATCACAGGAAGCAGACAGGAAAACCAGGCAGAGAATCTTTTGATTTTCTAGGTGCCCCTTCCTAGTAGGCTTGACAATTTCTGTCTCAGAATGACAGAGCATTGTGGAAAAATGCTTCAAATGGTCACTTTTCATGACCGTTTGGAAAAGCAAGGCTAGAACTCTTTTCCTATCTGCTGGGTTGGAGGCTGGGGGCTGCTGCTCCCTGTGGAGTTGCTGGAAGCTGCAGGGCTGCATCCTGAGCATCTCCCAGTTGAGTGGAGGCAGCTGCTCCCCGTAGAACACCTGGACACAGCTGGGTGGCCCTTCCCCCCTGAGCAGCAGAGGCCACTCCCTGTGGAGGCCGAGGAAGACACAAAAGGGATCCAGAGCACCTCCTGCTCAGCGGGCAGTGGCCAGTCCCCGTAGAGCTCCTGGAAGTGGCTCGGCCCCTCCTGCCAGGCCGGCACTGGCCAGTCCCTGTGCAGCAGGAGGAAGATGCTGGGCAGGCGCCCGGGCGGCAGCGGCGGCCACTCCCTGGGCAGCAGCTTGAAGTGACTGAGCCCATCCCACCCATCCCGCCTGTCTGGCAGCAGCTGCACCCTGCGGAGCTGCTGGGAGCCACAGGGCAGGCGCCTGCACCCGTCCTGCCACGCCGCTGGCCGCTGCCTGTTGGCCGCAGTCCGGTGCTTGATGCGGAGCAGGAGGTTGGGGCGGTTGCAGCGAAAAGGTTCAAATGTTTTGATATTAAAACAATTTGCATCCTTTTAAGGCTATTACCCGTGACCTATTGGGAATGGTTTAAGATACTGTCTTAGGTTGCAATATGTAACCAAAAATATGTATTCTATTCCCATCTGTTGAAACCAGTTGAATAGGATGTTTTTCTCTATTACCTGGGGGAAGAGGTGGGTGCCGTTTGTTAATGGGCCAAGTGATAACAGCCAAGTGGATAGTGTTGCCTTATCTCTTGCCAGCACCCTGCGTCCCTGGGAGATATCATCCTTATCTCTTGCCAGGACCCTGCCTCTCTGGGAGATATTATTTGTGAATGGGCCATTAGGGCTCACTCCACCATTGGTAGAATTCAGTCATCCCTTTCTGAGATGCTCCACCCAGGCTGGAGGTGCCAAGTACTCCTATCTGCATAAAAACCCCACAGTCAGGACACCAAGGTACTGGTTTTTCCCCCGGGACTCCCAGAGGAAGACTGGACCTATTTTGCCACAACTGGACCCTTCTACAGGATAATCCTCTACTCCAACGGAGCCACATCTGTTACTTCAGGAGGACTTATTTTGGACTGTTTTCAACACCCTGACCAAACAGAGTGTCAGGTCATATTCTGACTCTGCCAGTGTTTCTAGCACTATTTTGTTGTTGTTGTTTGCTTGTTTCTTTTTTTTTCTTGTACTGTTGCTTTTGTACTTTGTAACATTCCTAGTAAAGGACTGGTATTCCTATATTTTTGCCTGAAAGCTCCTAATTTCAAAAGTTGTAGTAATTCGGAGGGAGGGAGGGGGTTTACATCCTCCATTCTAAGGGTGGCTCTGGTGTCTCCTGGCAGATACCTGTCTTTCAAACCCGGACAGATAGATAAAAAACTAATTACAATGAACAAAACTTATTAAATCCAATCACGTCATTGACACAAGGTCTCGCAACATAGGAAAGTAAAAAATAATGTCTAATATGTTTTAGGAAAATGGAAAAATATGACCATTGTTCTAAAGTCCAAATAGTTGAGACTCAGGAATTGTGCCATTTAGGTAAGGTGAAATCCATCAGCTGGCAGTGTTGACCCACTGAATGTCCTTTTTGGGAGCCTGGAACAGGGAAAAGCTGAAGAAGGTTAGTAGGAACACAGTACCATGATGATGATATGAGGCCTCTTTTGGCAGGTTGCCTCTGCAAGTTTTCAGACACAGCCATGCTCTAGAAGTCCTGCTTTTGCTCCTGTTCTGTGTACGAAGGCTGGATGGTGATTAAGTAATTTCTCTTCTCACTGGAACTCATTTTCTCGGAGGCAATTGATGTCTGATCAAATGAACAGGTGACTGCTTTGAACTTAATGATGATAAAAACACATGCATATCTTCTCCTTCAGCTAGTGAAGTAGTTAGGCCTTGCCATTACACATTCAATTGAGGATCCTTACCTAAAAACCTTAAAATTTTTTTTTGTATAAATACTGCACTTTTCAGACATTCTTTGTGAGCTAATTTCCCCTTCTTTTTGTTTTAAAAACAGCATACATGACTCTTGCTATGAACATGAAGTGAACGTCAAAAGCAAACAATAGATATAGTGAAAGCAGAAGTTTACAGCAATCAGGAATAATACAGATACAACAATCAGGAATATTTCAGATAAAAGACATACTTAATATTGTTTCTTGGAACTCTGAAAAATACTTTAAAAATCATGAAACAGCACTGAGTCAAACCATAGAGCCAGTACAGGGACCAGTCAGAGAGCCAATCTGGTCTAAGAGATGCATAAGCAACTACAGAATAAAAGAAGAGAGATCCTGTGTCTTGTAGATAATTACAGAAAGAGATGGTAAAGCATATGAAAAGCCAGCTACAAATATAGGAATATTAATTTATGAATAAGGCCTATTATGAAATCAGTAAATTCACACTATGAATTTATGAATCAAAATTGTCCTCGCAGACCTCACGTTTGAGATAGAAATGGATCAGGACACAGACTCTTATCCAATAACGTGAAAAGGTCCTGGTTTATTCTTCCTCATAACTCAGTCATCCTGACTCTTAACTACTCACTGGCTTTTACTGCAGCAAACTCCCACTGTAGGTGTCTTTTGCAGACTGACTGCTGGTTATTTCCTACTTGAATATGACTACAAGTATTTCCTTGCAGCCTCTGACCATAGGCTTCCACCTAGCTTGACTCTTACTGCAAGCTCCAAGTGCAGGGTCCAACTGCAGACCCACACTGACCGCACAGCAGATTCCTCACAGCAGCAAGTCTCTCTCCCATTTGGTAAGTCCTCCAGTCTTTCCAAATCGTTCCTTCAGTACTTTCAGTTCCATCTTCCTCAGGCTCTTCCTCTGACTAGCCAACTCATCCTTTTATCTCTCTCCTAACACAGCTGTGACTTATCAGGGGCGAGGTCGTCTGTAATTCTTTTTCCTAAAAATGTATCAGTCATAACGATCTGAAAAAGTTGAGATAACATTTTCCAAACACTTACGTATCTATGACAGTAAAATGAAACAAAAGAAAACAATTAACAGCTTACCAGTAGAATCTATAATAATTCAGATTAATTAATGCTCAAAGCTTGTATAAATGAACTTGGACAGAAAGAAATAATAAAACTTAACCTCAACAGAATACCATAGTGTTAAAACTTAAGACCACTCAAAGCCAAAGACAGCGAAATGAAACATTGACTAATCTTATGAACACTAAAATTAAACATAACAGAATTAAAATCAATATCCATAGACATTCTAACTAATTTTGATACTATTAACACAAAAGGCACTAAAAATTTGAACAATCTATGTTGAAAATAACAACATAATAAAATTACTGGAGGAAATAAAAGTTGCAACAAGCATATTAGAATTATAAGTAATTTAGTTAGGAGAAAAACCCATGGTGACTGCAAATTTCATGGAAGCAGAAAGTTGTTAAAACTTTTTAAAGTGCAGGTTTCCTGAAAAACTAAATATAATAATGTGCAATTTGGCAGACTGCTGAACAACCCAGCAGCTTTTCGCAATTGTATTTGGAGTAATATCATATGGGAAATTTGTTATCATTCCTGTTAAAGAAATCAGATCGTGTTAATGTCTTCGATAGGTAATAAGGCACTGCATTTACCACTTTTAATCTCTCCAGCAACTATAAAACTAGAAAAAAAATTATCATTTACTATGAATACAAAATGAACGTTAAAGAGGCATATCAACACATTCTTAAGACAATCTGAAAACAGTAGATCATAACTCTAACAAGCTGAGGTGGCTCTGGCACCAGCCAGAGAGGGGCAGGGAGGCGCTGCACACCAGAGAAACAAAACTTCGGCTGCCACCATCTTCCTACCGCTGCACAGGGAAGGAAAAAAGAAGCACTTGTCATGCTGTACTCACATCTATAGGGATTAGATTCTTAACTCTGGAATGACCAGGCAGTGGCAGCAGTGGAAGCCCTGCAGACCTGTTGCAGCTCGCTTGGCCCAGCCTGCCACGGCCCTCCTAGGGCCACTGCACCTCTGTTTCCCCCTGCCAAAACTTGCAATGGAAAAGGAAGAGGGGAAAAGGCAATTAAAAAACCAAACCCTGTTGGAAGAAGAACTAAGATTTTTTAATTTTTGAGGTTTAAAAGGTGTTTTAAGAAGATTAGGGGTTTAACAGTGTTAGTTGGTTATGGGATTTGTTTTGTTGGTAACTGTATGTTAATGATAATTATGATTAGGTATTGGTTACTTTTTGGTTTGTACTGGTATATTGACTAAATAGGTTGTAAAGGGTTTGGGCTTGAATTAGTTAAATATATGGTGTTTGAGTTTGCTGACTTGGTTAAAGTAATTTAAATATTTGGTTTTTGTTGATTTATAGGTATATTTGCATTGTAAAAGTAAGTAAGTAAAACGAATAAGTCTTCATATATTATTTGATTTAATTTTATGTCTTTTTAAATTATTTTTGGCAAAAGGTTTTTTATGTATTTTAGTTTTTAAGTAAGTTTTTTAGTACATTTGTTTTTTGAGGGATTTTTAAAATTTGTTTAAGGGTTGGCTAATTATAAGGTAATAAATTGTTTTGTTTAATTTTGTAAATTTGGATATTTTGGAGGGGGTTTAATATGTTATATACTTTGTTTTTGTTAAAAGAGTTTTATGATACTAATAATTTTTATAGTTTTAACATTGATATAAAATTTAAGGTTTGTAGTTTTTGTGGGTTGGGTAGGGGATGTTAGGCATGAATTGCAGGTTTTTTGTGTGGTTTGTTTGTGTGTTTGTTTTTTTGTTTGTGGAATTGTTAGCATGTTCTTGTGTGTGATATGGTTTTATGTTTTTTGTTGGAATTTATTTAGGTTTTGTTTGGTAGCCGTGGTAGCCATAACCATAGCCATGGTTCTTCAGTGTTTCCCCCATGATCCCTTAAATATTACCACTGATTCTGCCTATGTTGCTGACATTACAGAGATTAGACTGAGCTCTGTTAAAGGAAATTGACAATGCACAATTACTTGGCCTACTTAAAACTTTGTTGCATACCATTCAAGCAAGAAATCGTCCTTACTACATCCTTCACATTAAAGCCATAATAAACTCCCAGGTTTCATTACAGAGGGCAACTCAAGAGCAGATCACCTAGCTAGGCCTGCCTGGACAGCACCACAACCAAATATGCTTGTGCAAGCAAAAGCATCACACACCTTTCTCCACCAAGGTGTTAGAACTTTACAAAGACAATTTCTGTTGCTGAACAGAGGCTTGTAACATAGTACCTGTGCTGATTGCCAAGGCCACACTGCACCACGGCAGATGGGAGTTAATCCCCATGGTTTAAGAGCTTACAAATCTGGCAGACGGATGTCACACACTTCCCTGAACTCGGACATCTAAAATATGCGCATGTGTCAATTGATACTTTTTCTCAGCCATATGGGCATGAGTTCACGCAGGGGGAAAAAGGTCATGATGCCATTGCACATTGGTGATTAGTCTTTTCTGCTTTAGGTATTGTCCTAAGTTAGAGTGTAAGATGTATCCAAAAGTATGTATTCTGTTACCATCTTCATAAGCTGTTGGAACCGGTGGGACAGTGTTCCCCATCCCCTCCATGACTCATCCGTGATAAGCTCCTGGGGCTATCTTCTGTTAATGGGCCAGCTATTGACACCAGGTGCAGCAGAGCCATCCTCCCTCCAGGGGGACATCTTCTGTTAATGGGCCATCACCGCATGGCTGATAAGATTACATCCCATTGTGAGATACTCCGCCCAGAGGGAGGAACCAAGCATTTCATCCTGAATATAAGCTGAGGTGTGGAACACCACAGTCAGCCTTTTCCGCTGGACTTTTCAGAGGAAGACCAGACCTCCTCTACAGAATCACTGCTTCAACGGAACCATCACTCCAGGAGAACTGCAGCCACCATTTGATTGAACTTCTACCAAACCCCCTGACTGTCAGGGGGTCAGGTTTGTACCCTGACTCTGTCAGTGAGTTGTTTTTTTGTACTACTACATTTATTTTATTTTTCCTATTAAATTGTATTTTCTGATTCGAAGTCTCTCACTAGTTTGCTTTCAAACTAGTACAGGTATCTCTCATAACATCAAAACAGACAACGGACCTGCATATACATCACAAAAAACTAGACAATTCCTACAGCTCTAGGGTGTGGTACACCAAACTGGTATTCCCCATTTACCAACAAGACAGGCTATCATAGAGCATGCACATGGCATTCTAAAATGCATTTTAGATAAACAGAAAGAGGGAATGTGTGGTGAATCCCCACAGAGCAGAGCAGCAAAATCTATTTATAGCTTCAGTCACTTAACAGTACCAGAACAATCGCAGAATACTGTAATTTTAAATCATTTCCTATCACTGCAGGCATCTGGTGATGCTCAGATACCTAAACCTAAGGTAATGATAAAAGATTATGTCACTAGTAAGTGGGAAGGTCAGTTGGACCTTACTATGTGGGGACATGGGTAGGCTGTGTTTCTACGGACACCGGAACATGATGGATATCTGCCAGGTCTACCCGTCCTGCCCTACAGCCTGCTCAGGAGCAGAGACAACATCGTTATAATGGTGCCTTAGCAGACATCGAGGAGCAGTGATTTATACTACACAGAGATGTGTGACTTTTTAATGCGACAAGTTTGTTTAAAGATTTTATCTATTTAAAGACATGAAGATTTTATATATTTATATATGAGGACTTGAGGATTTATCTATTTATGGATGTGAGTCACAAACCCGAATTAAAACAATTGTTTTCCCTGTTGATTAGTTTTCCCGTTGTTCTAAGGTTGAAATGTTTCTTGTTTATAGAGTTAAGTTGTAAGTTTGTAACTTCCAAGTAATGAGCTTCCGGCATGCCAATTTGAAAACTTGTATTGTTGGGAATCCCATTTGACAGCTCCTGGACATGAATGTTACATCTTTAATGCTATGTGGGATGCACCACTTGCTGGGAGAGGCAAGGCTTGTTGAGTTAGATAGAATCATCTCTGTCATCATGTTGTCTTTTCATCCTGTTTGCAAGGCACCTGCAGAGGGATGACAAAGAATACTTTGCATTTTTTTAAAGCAGAAAGGGAGAACTGTGACAGCTATAGCTGGTTTCTAGCTGCACAGAAAATTTGGCTTAACACCAACTCGATCAGCCTAGCCTGTTAGAAGATAGAAGTAAACCAATCCCCAGGCATGTCACTGATAGGGCAGATTCAAA
Organism: Nicator chloris; assembly: GCA_013400495.1. Taxonomy (NCBI): domain Eukaryota; kingdom Metazoa; phylum Chordata; class Aves; order Passeriformes; family Pycnonotidae; genus Nicator; species Nicator chloris. Next base: position 14,654 of record WAAE01003255.1, read on the forward strand.
CTCAAAACGAGGACCCCAGTCAATCCCTTTGAACCAGGAATGCTCCCACATCATTGGCCAATGAGCTGGGCAGAGTAAAGACCCTTGACCAATTATATTTGTAAGGGAAATTTGAAAGCTTCTATGTAAGGGGGTGCACAAGAATCAAATTCAACTGTTGCTGCATGATCTCAGTGTGTTCTTGTCGCTTATCTGTCTCCAAAATTGCAACATCTGGGGCCCTCGTACCCCACTCTGGAGGGACAGCAACTCCAGCTCCTTCCTGAGGCTATGAGGAGGAGCACAGAGGCACTGGCTTCAAGAAACACAAAAATTTGGGAAGTGGAAAGGAACCTGGCACTGTGGGCAAGTCCCAGTGGGAGTGGATGTACCTGGGGCAAAACATTCCTTTCTGCTTCTCTTTACAGCAGGGACATAACTCACAGGGGTGGAAGACTCTCACCCACGGCTGGCCACCAGCACCCAAGTTCTCCAAATCCCAGCATTGCCCAGGGAACGGCAGAGACAGGAGGAGGCATCATCCAGCCACAGGCAGTCCATGCTGACTGGTCCCACCACTCCGCTCCTCACAGAACACCTCGGCAAGGTGTCAGGAGCGGGGATGAGACACAGGGCCATTGACACATGATGCAGATGGCCAAGGCAGAGCAACATGGAAATATAGAAGTTGAAAAGAAAAAATATTTTCTTCTTTCTCCTGACAACATGCACTCACTGGTGGAGACATCACCTGCTGATGGAGGGTGCAATGAGAGGCAGATTGTGATATCTCATCCTTCCCAGCCTATATTCAGACATGGGCAGAACTGGAGCCCATCTGGATCTGGCCTGAACTCCACCTGAGCATGATTGTGAGGTGTGGAGGACTGAGCAGGTTTCTCTGGTGCTGAGTGGTACCTGTTCTCAGCAGGTCCCAGTGCCAGTCCCAGAGCAACCAGCAGGGTTTCTCCAGCCGTGCCCAGTTGGGACAGCCAGGAACTGTGGGTGCTTGCAGCGCTGAGGGTGAGGAAAACATCCTCCCAGCGTGGCCATGGGGCTCAGGGGACTTGGGAGTTGTCCTTCTCCAGTGTCCTGGCCATTCCTTCCTCCCCTCTCCTGCACGGTGTGACACCAGCAATGGAGAGCAGCTTCTGATCCTTAACTCTCCCCATGCACTGCAGAGGCCAAATATGGCCACAGAGATGGGTGGCAACTGTGCCATCTGCCAGGACACCTGGTATGACATAGCTTCTGCTCTGCCCTGTGGCCACGGTTTCTGCTGGGGTTGCATCCTGCAGTGGGCACAGATAAATCCTGTGTGCCCATTTTGCAGAAGAGCAATAGAGACTGTCAGGTTTTCTGACAATGCAGGCGAGTCTCTGGGCATTGTCATCACATTCCCTGAGCAGCTGCCAGCAGCCCTGAGCCAGGCAGGGAGAGCTCCCAGCAGCCATGATGACAACAGCCCCCATCCCCCTGTGCCTGTAAGAATTGGTCCGAAGATCCGTATCGTCTATGACTCATGACCACTGTCAAAGCCAGAAACTGAGACCCCAAAAAACAGGGAGGGCTTTCTGGGTTTTCTGGCCTGGCTGAGGTGGGATGGCTGCCCGGTTTCATCTACAGGTGTGTTCACCGAACCAGATGCATTTTCTCCATGGGAATCAGAGTGTAAGAACAATGGACCAGNCACTCAATAAAGGTGCATTGCTGTTGAGCATACTTTTCTTGTCCCCTGCTGTGTCTTTTGTGCTCTGACATCACTAATTGAACAATCATGACCCCCGCTTCTGTTAGCGGATCGTGACAGCCAGCCCATCCCTCTTCTCCTCAAGAGNAACAGCCTGGATCGGCCTGGGCCAAAAGTGGCCTAAGGACTGTGATTGTTCCCAATAGAACAGATCCTCGTCATAAGACCCTCATGATCACCCCACCTGTTCGGCCAGTGGCCACTTGCTTTGAAANTGAGCTGTCAACAGTGTCCTGCCTGAGATCTGGGCACAACTTTTCTGTCAACAATGGGAACTTCTGGACCCTGTTGTTATGAATAAATTATGGCTCAATGCCTTTATTAAACATTCAGCTCTTTATTAAAAATCTGCTGCGTGGGAAGCTCAACGAAGTGTGTCTGAAAATTCAGTTCTCTGCTGAAGAAATCTGCAGTCCAGGATGCCTGGCAGGATGTGCTGTGCAGGAGTCTCTCCGTAGGGGGCGCTGCGCTGGAGCCTCTTCGCAGCTGATTTGCTATGAATAAATTATGGGCTAACACCTTTATTAAATATTCAGCTCTTTATTAATAAATCAGCTGCATGAGAAGCTCTACGAGTTCTTTGCTGGAGAAATCTGCAGTCTAGGATGCTGGGCACAATGCTCTGTGGAGGAGGTCTTGGCAAGGGGCTCTTGTGCAGCAGTCCATTGTGCAAGACTTGAAGAGACCCCAGGGAGATGAGCTGCAGTACCTTCCACAGACCACCGGCAGTACAGTGAGGGGGTGATGGGGTGGGCCCAGTGCCTAGCAGTGCTGGTGGGAACCAGTTGGCACGCCCGGCGCCAGTGGCTGGGCACAGCAACAGGGGACCGCGGCCAAGCAACGGTGGCTCCACACCGCCAGCTGCGCAGGTCCGGGGTTGCAGCACTGGTGGGCGCAGTTTGGGCACTGTGGGGTCCCGCGTGCTCCGGCTCCTGTGCCCGTGGCATCTGTGGCCGAGACCAGTGGTGGGGCGGGCCTGGGGGCCAGTGGCTCCCCCAGCAGCAACGCCGGGCTCAGGCAGCAGCGCCAGGCTCCGCCTGGCAGGGGGGCAAAACACAGAGCCGGGTCTGGGGCTGCACCACTGCTGCCTCCGTTGCTGCTACTCCGCATGAACTACGGAGGGGGGCTGAGGAGCTGCGCCATGCCAGCGAGTGACCAGATGCCGCTGGTCCAGGCGGCACGGCGCCAGTACCCCGCCATGCGACGCTGGGGGGGGGGGGTCCTGACCCTGCGCCGCACCTGTGCTTCGCTGGTGACCTGACCCAGGCATGTAGCTGCAGGTAGGAATCCTTGCCTGGGTCTATTTCTTACACTGTGCAGACTTAGCTGTGGCAAAGGACAGAGACTATGTACGGGGAGCGGTGGTGGCTGGCAGAGAGCTGCGTCCTGTACATGCTCTGTGTGTATGGGCCAGACAGGGAGATCATGCTCCAGAGTTTGCAGGGTGCCCTGGAGGAACACACAGTGCCACTAGTCCAGGGCACCACTGACATCATTGTGAGACACTGCAGCTGAGTGGCCCAGAGGTTGCTGCACTCTCACACTGCCACAGGTGAGGATGACAGCCCAGCAGCCAGCAGCAGCTCCAGCCCCTACAACCTGAGCTCCAGCTCCTCCAGCTCTCAGGAGGGGACTCCAGCCAGCAGCAGCCCTGCAGTCTCCATGGAGGAGGAGGAAGGTGCCACAGGAGAGGCTGCCCAGCCCAGAGATCACAGCCACCCCTCAAGTGTCGCCATGTCTGCAGGGCAGGACCAGCCCCAGGAGGAGCCAGAGCAGGAGATGGTGATGTTGGCAGGTTTATCTGCCCAGAGCAGCAGGCCCAGATCCCTTGATCCTCGGCATCCCCCAAAGAGAAGGGCCCCTGACCTCCAGGACTCTCCCCCCACCTGCAAGAGGTTCCCCAGCCAGCAGGACTAAAGGGGCTTTGCAACCCTTTATTTAAGAAAAATGAAATAAATTGTTGTTTTCTTCACACAGTCTCTGGGCACTGCTTCCTCAGCCTTCTGGTGCCTTTGCCCATTTTCTTGTGCCCCACTATGGCTGGCACCCACGTTCTGAGGGGCACAGCCATAGGCCTAGGGCCGTGTGGGCAGCATCTTTTCCCACAGGAAAATTGCTGCAGCCAAACAACTGCAGGGCAGCCAATGCCAAGACAGAGTGGGCAGCAGGGGTAGCTGGTCTCGACACAGAATGATTTATGAATGCTCCACTCTGGACATCTCTGCTTGGCCTCTAGTCTCTCAATAGCTGTTCCCATTTTGGGATCAGCAGTAGTGTTGGAACTGGGCATTCAACCACAGCATACCAATCTTTGAAAAAACCCAACCTTGTCCTCCAGCCAGGCTTCCACCTGTTGCTCACTTGATCATTTTCCATGTACTGTCCCACAAAAATGCAGAGAGGCCCCTAACTCTCTACTTGGGGACTGGTTGCACTGCTTCAGACACATTTTTATTTATTGCCACAGTTCTGTAGCTTGAACAATAGGAAGGGGCTTTTGTTTGGTCAGCAGTGAAGCTCACATTGCACCTTGCTGGCACAGTGCCCTTCTCAGTCTTCAGGATTCAGGTGGTGAGCACAACTCAGCAAAGGCAGGAGGAGAAAAGTCGAGCTGCACCCCTGGGGCACCATTTATGTATTTGCAGAATTCCTTTGTTCAGGGGCCCACGTGCTGTCCTTTGGAGTGTGTCCTTGTCACCTCATTGTGCCAATGAAAGAACTGCTGCTGAAACAAAAGGCAGAGAGAATTCCTTCCGGCATTTGGAGCCCCCCTAGACCACAACTATTTTACAGGGCCAGCAAGGCTGAACAGTCCCACAGCCCTAAACACCGGTGCAAAATGTCCTTGTGCCCATCACCGTCGATCCAGCAGGTCTCTCTGCAGAGAAGACAAACTGACACCAAAACCAAAAGGGACAAAATCTTGTACAGAGCCTGGTCTGAAAGGCCTGGATGTGATGGCCTTGCCCGGGGAGGTAGATGAGAGGCCCTTTGAACAGAGACCTGGACTGTCCCCAGGGAACCATGACAAGGTGTCAGGAGCAAGGATTAGAGACAGGGCCAAGGACTGATGTCCTTGGACCAATGTGATGCGGGTGGCTGAGAGAGAGCATCATGGAGAAGAAGAAATTGAAACTAGGAAAGAGTATTTTCTTTTTTCTCCTGACAACATGTGCCTGCAGGGATTGGAAGGCCTGCTGTGTCTTCACAGTGTTGAGGAGCCTGAAATGCAGATGCTGACATCACTGAGCACTGGATTGTGACCTCATGTCCCTCACTGTTTATCCTGGGGTTCCAAGGACTTGGAATGCCTTTTGTGTTGTCACTGGGGGTGAAGGCTGGTGTCAGAGAGCAGTGGACTGTGACATCACAGGGGGATGGCTTATGACATTGTGCCCCTCACTGCTTCCATTCAGACGTTGGCAGGGCCGCTCTGGCTCCAGCCTGAACTCTACTGAGCGAGAGGATCAAGCCAGGCCTCTCTGGTGCTGGGCACGGCCTGTTCTTGGCAGATCTCAGTGCCCGTCCCAGAGCCATCACTCCTGATATGGCCGCAGAGAGAGATGGCAACTGCCCCATCTGCCAGGACTCTCGGAAGGATGTGACTTCTGCTCTGCCCTGTCACCACCGCTTCTGCCTGGGCTGCATCCT
>WAAE01003258.1:0-12727 GCA_013400495.1 Nicator chloris
AAAAGAAGAGAAAGACTGAGCACGCAGAATAATCAGCATTAAAAGCAAGGGAATCATTAACCAATAGAAAATAGAATATTAATTAATAAGAAAACTATGCAACTTGTAGCCAATGAACACTAATTCCTTTGTTTGCTAAAATGTATAAATACTAAAAAGTTTTAATAGTTGGTGTGCTTGATTTGTGGAATACCACTGAGCACCCAGGCTTGTGCAACTCTGAAATAAATAATCACTGTCTCCCTCGAGTGTGTAATTATTGGCTTGTTGCACACCAGGTAACAAATTTGATTTTTGTGGACAACACTACCACTGCAAGCTTTGCTGAAGAACTGTTCGTATTCATCTTGCCTGCAAGCTTCATGATTCTGTACATTTGAATCACATCCCTCCCTCAAATGGAGGGCTATCATTAGCCTTTTGTCACAAAGAAAGTATCTGAACACAGCTCATATAGTTTGGGATGCTTCTCTGGAGAGATGCCAAGCCTGAAAGCTTTACTACTTCAATTAAATTACAAATACTCAAAGACATTGCCTAAGGACCGACCTAAAGACCACAGAAAAATTGTATCAGTCTATGGTTATCTTCTCACTTATCTTTTTGGTCATATTATCCTAAAGCTCTCAACATTATAATTTAAATCAAAAGTACAAAAACAGAAATCTACACCTCGTGAGGAACTGGACATAGAAGGCAGAGTGCATATCTGATGCTGAATATCTGGCAGGAGCTCAAATAAAAATGAGGAGTCCTACACCTGTGTTGGGTTATAAATATCTATCCAGTCTCAGACACCATGTTTATGGTAACAGGTTTAGGAGTCACTGTTGCAGCTCATTTTTGACCAGCAAATCCAATTTCAATTAATCAACTCTAACTTTTGCCTTCTAATTGATACAGTAATATAGGTTTTGATCTTTGTTCCTAAAGAATTATCCTCTTATACACTGGCACTGTTGATACTAGCCTCTTGCTAAAAACATTCCTCTAGTTCTTTTGCCTTGTACATTTTCTTCATTCACCAAAAATAAAAAAAGGTTTTTCCCCAAACACACCCAGAAAACAATCTTTGCCAACAATGCAAGAAACATTTCCACGTTGCTAAATTGGCTGCAAATCAAATACATGCTAAATATGTAATATCCCCTCTTCCTTGCCATATGGTTTTTGTGATTTCCTTGTAGTCTACAACCAACCATCTCAAAAAAATGAGTACTCATTTACAGCCTTTGCTTTTAAGGATTTTAAGTGTGCTTCACAATCACTTATTCTTTTCACTGACTCTTCCTTTGCTCACTCTCTTCTACTGAGGCCCAACACCACAGCCCAAATCTGATTTTTAATTCCCATGTACTATTTTCAATTTCCACTGCAACACACCAACATACAGGGACTCTGCGTAACTGCAGAGAGATTTTTAAGACCCCTTTCTGAGCTCAACTATAGGTGAACTATTAGTATCAAGGCAGCAGTGCAATACATAGCAGAAAACTTCCACTGTTTTATCCCTTTCCACATTCTCTGGACTGTGCCTTAAAACTGCAGCTTCAAATACTCAAGGTGCACTCACTGTTGCCCAGAGAGGTACAAGAGTTTCTTTAGATTGATGGAACACAGGGAACACATGCCATTGTTCCTAACAGATTAATACTGGAAAAGCTACAAACTGCCTAACTGGTGATATTTATTTCATCTCTGCCCCCATAGTATCTCTGCTTTTTGATGCACACATTTCTATACTGCGTCAAACAGTGTCATAGTTGGCAGCTTCTAAAGTCACAGCTTGAGTCATGTCTGCTATTTATTCCATTCTACTGTGGTTCTCTGGAACAAGTATTAAATATTAAGCCCATTATCCCAGCAATAGCTAAGCATAAAATACAAAGTAAACTTTAAAGATAGCATGCTATCAGACTAACATCTTCAAGAGAAATTTTCCTTTGCTGAGTATCTGGAACATACTATAAACACACTGGTGCTACCAAAAGTATCAAGTGCTTTCTGGCTAATTTATTCCAAAATCTTATGCAACATATTTCATATCAGTCTGCTTATTCATCTTAAACTTGAAAATAAAGAAATTTGATCTCTCTTAGTTTTACTAGAAGCATTCTCTCTTAAAGGAATTTCATTTGCAAGAGCTGTTCTGGAATAAAGAGGACAGAAATTAAGCTCCTAAGGAAAGAAGATCAAGGAAAATAATTGGTGGTATTTCAGAAAGAGTCTACAAGCTCATTTCCTCACAATTTTAGTCCCATTTTTGAGATTTTTAAAGGCAATTTTTTTTCATTATTCCTGGAATTTGGACAAGATTCTTTATCAATTTCACCAACTGCACAATGTTTCAGATCTTTCAGAAGACAAGGGTATATCCACCCTTTCCCTTCACATGTACCCCTGTGATATTACTGGTTTCACAATAAAGTGACATCAATTGAAGCATAGTCTTTTTAAGGCAGAATCAAGACCTTAGGTTAAACAGTAGTGGGAGTTCAAGTTTTAAAAGGCATAGCTTATGCAGTACTTGCATGTCTCCTATATTAAGTCAAAGTCATTAAGACTTAGAAAAACAATAAAACAAGTATTTCATCTTGCATTGAGCAGAAGAAAAAAAAATTTATTGTCTGCTTCTCGATCCTTCAGGCTGTGTTATTCCATCCAAGGAGACAGCTTATTCTCTGTGGAATCTGAGAAAGTTCTCCTCCATGTTAATGATCTCAAGTTGCAGGAAACCTAAATTTTGCATGAACTTTAAACTAAAATCCAAGCCAGTGTTTTCCCTTTCAGATAGAATACACTCTAGTTAAGTTACACAGTGTAACAGACAAGAGAAGACATTTCACTTATATTGCAGCCACAATCCCTCCAAAAACTGCCTTTTGCAATTCCATAAGGGCTAATTCTTTCTCTAAAATGAATATTAGACACCTGGTTTTGTCATACTAGAGAAGCTCAAGCCTACTGTCACATACATACTTTTCTGAAAAACAACCACACAAGAAAATGAGATGGTGCTCATCTTCTCATATTTCAGTCATAGTAGGACAGCTTCAAGTATTCCCTTACTGGTTTTTGGGTGTAAGAGTTTTAGATTTTGTTGCTTTGGAGAAAGGGGAATGCAGCCCTACTGAGCAATGCACTCAAATCTACCTCCCAGTTCAGCTTTTAAGCCAATTAGCCCAGCAGTGGGGAGTGGCTCTGAAGAGCTCCCTCCCAAGGGGCTCCTTCTGGCCAGCTCATAGCCCAAAGTTCCAAGGAGTAAAAAGCCAAGGTCCTGGTTGAGCTTTGACATGAGTCAATGAGGCAGGCTGCTTGTGATCTGGGGGGGACAGGAGCAAGGAAAATTCTTGCTCTGGGTCAGTTTTAGAATGAGAATTTCAAACATGCCTACAGAGACTCAACATGCACAATTTTTAAGTATTCTATGCTCTAGTATTGCAATGTATCTTGAAACTCTGCATAACTGTAGTACCTTTATATAGCTCACTGAAAACAGAATTACCCACCTACTTTGAAAGTAGACTTTTTTCCTCTCACTCTCTTCATGAAGTTTGGTTATGAATCAAATGAGAAAACTCATATTTCTCATACACAGAACTAAAATAAGCACAATCATGACATTAGGAAAGCTTCAGAAGTTGGAATTTTTTTAATTACTAAAGACTGCTGCAAATGACATCCAAATGTAGTAATGAAAAGCTATATTGCTATTAGAAAATTGCACTCTATGTGACACATTCATTCATGGTATACCAAAATTGCATGCAACTGGAGACACAAGAAAGAAGAGATGTTAATTTTACTAATCTTTGATGAAATTACTAATAGGACCAAGGTATTTTAGCAACTCCCCTAGAATTGCAAATGAGGAAAATTACAACTGCAGTCAGCCAATTCACCTGTCTCTGCAAAGCAGCAAACTTCTTCCACTTAGTGTTATAAACAACCTAACAGTATTGCTCCTTAAAGCTAGAAGGCCATAATAGTCCCACAAAAGCACCAAAGAAGCACTCCAAACCACAGCAGTTTAAGCCCTTACCTCATTAATTTTGACTAAAATTTTTCATGTGCAGCAAAGTGTCAACTTCATTATTTTAGAAAATAAATACTCCTGGGCTAAATTTGACAGGAATATTCACAGAACTGATTATCAGGTACCTAGGTACCTGTTTCAGTTTTTATTTGTATAGCTTCACAGTTTCTCCACTTCACTAAACCCCAAACAATTGCATTTAACTATTAGTTAACACAAGATCACTTTCAATACAGGCCAAACATAAACATTTCTCAAACAATCCCCCCCGTTAAGCAGAGTTCACTTTGCATAAGCTCGTATTGCTCCAGTGTAATTAAATCTAGCTTGAGTCCCAGACTAAACTGATAGGACACCCAGGAAGTGCTCTCTCACAGTCTCTTCTTGGTCTTGCTTGAGCAATTATGGCTGTCACCCATCATCATAATAAAAAGTCATATGGAACGAAGCCTTACTGTTTGTAGCAGTTTCTCTATTGAAAGTGGAGAGGAATGTTTAGGAAGGTTTTCTGCAGTAGCCCAGAGTACTGAACACAGGGCTGCCTGTACTCTCCATTCTATTACAAAAAAAAAAACCTAATCCCATCGCATGACCTGCAGCAATTCAGTTTAACAAATCAACAATTACAAATATTTTGGCAAAGTAAGCTTAGGTATTGTTTGCCTCTCAGCACACTTCACAATCAGTTAATGGCTTTATGATAAAAGTCATTAAATCCAATCTGAAAAGCAGAATTTACAGCTCACTTAGCAAGTCAGGCCCATAAATGGATGCTTTCAATTACAGGGCATTTATATGCACAAACACTAAGGCAGTATTGAATACATTTGAAAGCTCAAAAATAATTTTGATAATAATTAAAACTTTTGTGCACTGTTCTTCATACAAACAAGACTTAGGAATTCATTTCAGTGTCAAGCAGAGATCAGAGTCATTATCCAGGCCTGTTCTCACAGTGCTTTTGTGGGAAAGGGATTGGAGAGGTGGAAAGAAGTTTATTTAAGTTGTGTTTAGTAGCAGAGATTTTTTTGGGGCTCAAATAAACTCAATTATATCAACTGGTGCTCAACACTTCTGAAAGATCAAGTGGAACAGGAAAAGAGAAAACCCAGAAGGGACTTTCATTTGGAGATTCACAGTAATTATTTGATTTTGTTCACGAATCTAGCTTCTGGGTGGAATAAAAGAAGAGATTAGTTAAGAGACCAATGATTTTAACCTCATTTTTCCAATTGTGGTGCTCTTTTTAATCATGAAGCAGAACCTCAGGGAAGTTGACAAATTCTTCTCCAAGATTATATTACGCAAACCCAGCTTCTTCCATGAAGAAAAATGGATCTTCAAACACTCTCAATCCTTTTGGTGACTGTCAGTGTAGTCTGAGTCTGACCCACACAACTGCAGAACCAACTACCAGGTTACTCTATTAAAATCACAATATGCTCTTAAATATGTGCTTAGACTTGTCTTTGAGTTAAATTTAAGCCACTTTCAATGAGACCCTCCCCTTTCTCTTTTTAAAGGCATTTGTAACTAATGCTATCTTTCATCATGATAGTGCTAAGCAAACAGGGGAAGGGGGGGGCCAAAGGGCCTTCACAAACCTCCTGTCTACTTACATTCTCATTCTCCTCTAATTCACTAGTTTGTAAACATTAAAGTTTTAAAGCTATACCTCAGAACAAACACACAGTCAATCTACTCACAATGCAAGCTCCAACATTCCAGTGAAGCACAGGAAAGAAGAACGATGTTGCTGTATAGACTAAGGGAAGCCTTTCACTTTAACAAGAGGGGGTTTTGTTGGTTTGGTTTTTTTTTCCTAGTTTGGAGAAGAGAGCAAAGACTAATCAGTCTCTCACTAGAGAGTCCAGTCTCCACAGAAAAAATGTCACAAATCAATCTGCAAGTACAGCTCTCCAGGCTAAGAGGAACACTTCAGAAAACACAAACCTGCTGTTATGTGCAGTCTCCTAAAAAGCTGTTATTATAAACTTCTTGTTACATATGGAATCTGACTCATTTATAACCATGAACTGTGATAACATGAGCCCTACACAGGTTGCAGCATTCACTAGCACTAGTTTCAGAAATAGTTTGATGGTAAACCCAGTAAGCAAAACTTTTTCTTAATGCTATCCACTTGTCTGTAAAGGATTTGAAAAGAGCACAACACCCCCGTTGGGTTTTTATTAGTCAAAAACTGTGACAGACAAACAAAAATACATGGGACTAGGCTGCAGTATGAATTCCAGCTGTTCAATTCAACAGCTCTCCAAGACTATCACAAGAGCTCTTCACTCACTCACTTTTTAGCCTTCTTTTATTTCCCTAGAATGGAGACTAAAAGACTAGTGTCACACTTTTTCTCTTCCCCTCCACCCTCTACAAAAAAATTTACAAATAGGAACTCCACAAAATTACAAAAAGGAACTCAGCAGTAACACCAACTACTTGCATTTATCACAACACAACTTTTCCCATGTGCTTATCTAGGTAGATGACATACTTAACAGATTATGTTTGTTTACATTTTACAATGCATGGATAGCCACAGCATTAATACTAATACCATGAAGAAAACCACTAATCAATTCGCATGTACATGTCTCATGTAGACTGTGTGTATTTCACATCCACGGCTCTTGAATACGCAAAAGAGCACTCGCTGAAGTGAAACCTTGCAATCCTAAACACTTCTTTCCAACTTGCTTCTAGCTTTCTCCACCACCCCGGCACTTAGTCTTTGCACACCTAACCTCTGTAAGAAAAAAGTCCAAGCAAGAGAGGGAGGAGAGAAAAGTATATATTCTTTTACCCCCCTCCCCTCATACATACACTGAGGGCGCAGGCCAATCCTTCCCACCTATCAACAACCCGTGCCGAGGGCTACTCTGGCGTGTGAAAGGCGGAGGGGGTGACAGCGACACTCCCCGCCCCGGCCCTACTTCCTGGGAGCAGCCAGCAGGAGCCGCCCCCCCCCACCCCCCCGCGGCAGTTTCCTTCTGCCAGGAGAGGCAGCCTCCCGAGCCGCCGCCACTGAGGCCCACCGCGCCTCTGCCGCCCTCAGCGCCAGCAGCGCCCCACCACAACAAAGGGGGAAGAGGGGCGCGGGGACGAGCCCCCATCTCCCGCCGGGACCAGGCCGGGCCTAGTCAGCCCATAACACTGCCGACAGGGCACTCCTTCCCACAGCGCAGCCAAGCCGCTCATGAAAACCACCCCAAGACCAACCTCCTCCTCAGCAAGCAGCCCAGCCGCCCTGCTCCCTCAGCGTTGCTCTCCCCTGAGCGCCCGCCCTCCCCACACCCATTGGCTCCCGCCCAGACCCGCCCCCAGCAGTGGGCGGGGAGGCGGCGCACTGGTTCGGCCATTCGTCACTTGAGAAACAGTCGGCGAGGATTGGGCAACGGTTGCCAAGGCCCGACCCCAGCCGCCGATTGGCGGTTTGAGCCGCCAATCGAGTGCACGCGACCCGAAAAAAAATAAATACGGAAAGGGAGGAAAAAAAAAAAAGACGCGAGGCGAAGAGAGATGGATCCGGCTGGGCAGGGTGGTGTGCTCCGCGCGGCGGGGGCGGGGCGGCGCTTATTGATCACTCCTCGTTCAATGCGCCTATTAGGGGTTCTTGATCAAGAAAGGACAATCAGAGCGGAAGTTTGAGTTATTCGCAGGCGCGCAGCCGCACTGAGGATGAGCGCGCGCGCGCCCGCCGCTGCCGTAACATTCCGCGCCGGGCGCAGGTGGGAGCTGAAAAAAGTAGCGCGCTGTTTACCGACATAAATTACCTCAGGAACCATGGCGGGCCCGGCATGGTGACACCACCCCCCGCTCCGTTCATCCGGACCTCCTGCCCTCAAGCGGCCAACAAAGCCGTAACTAAATCGAGGTTTAAATGTTCCTTGGATAAGGGAGGGCAAAACATCTTTCCTCAGAGTCCGGGTACGGATGGGAACCACGGTGACCCCTCAGGGGCACAATACTGCACAGTCCCCGCAGCTATGGTGAGGACAAAATGGCCTGCACCCCAGCCCTCACCAGGCCCCTTTTCCCTGATTGCATCCTGAATCTTTTGGTCGACAGCAGCCGAATATGAGCCAGCATGTGCCCAGGTAGCCAAGAAAGCCAAGGGCATCTTGACTTGTATCAGCAACAGTGTAGCCAGCAAGACGAGGGCAGTGATCGTGCCTCTGTACTGGTGGGGCTGCACCTCGAGTACTGTGTTCAGTTTTGGGCCCCTCACTCCAAGAAAGACATTAAGGTGCTGGAGCATGTCCAGAGAAGGGCAATGGAGCTTGGGGAAGGGGCTGAAAAAGTCCAGTGAGGGAAATGAGGGGTGTTTATTCTTGAGAAGAGGCTGAGGGGAGACCTTCTCGCTCTCTATAACTGCCTGAAAGGAGGTTGTAGCCAGGTAGGGGTAGGTCTTCTCTCCTATGTGTAATAAATGAGAAGCTTGACTCAGCCAATATATCAAGCAGCAATTTCATTTATTATTTTTAATAATTTGGATGGTACAATGTGAGCAAAGCAGCGCTGGGCACAGAGGAGGGATTGTGGAATGTCCCTCCAGCTGCACGCTCAACTGCTAACTCTTGCTGGTATTTATACAAATTTTTAAGTATTCCTCAGCGGTTTCTTTTTTGGTGATTTCCTTCTAGTTTCTGTTTCTGTTTTCTTCCTTTCAATTTCTATTGTGATCAATTCTTATATGACATCAGGTTACTATACCCTAATATATGAGGTTGATGTCCAGATTTCCTTCTTCAAACCTATAAATTTCTGAGGTTGATGTCCAGATTTCCTTCTATAAATTTCTGAGGTTGATGTCCAGATTTCCTNGCAAATATTTGTTCAAAAGCCTTATTCCATGTTTTTTCTTTGGTGATTTAATAAAACTTATCTTTATAACTGTCCCATGGCCGTGTTCCACACATTTCACAATCGCAATTACATAGGTCACCTTTATTTACCTGACACGAAATACAATTCCGCATTTCACACATGTAACAAATGACAGTGTCACTGAAATAGTTGGGATAAATGAGACTCCCTAACACTGTCTTTTTGATGTTGACAAATAAGATATTACTTTATTCTTGGCCAAGAGGTGTGTGTGGGGCTGACAAAGTTCTGGCCTCCACAAAACTTTTTCACTTATTTATGCATTTTCAGCAAATAAGTTACATAATTCTTTTCATTAATTAATATTCTATCCTCTATTGGTTATTGATTTCTCCCTCTCCATGCTAATCTGGTCGACATTTTTTAGTCCTTTTGCTATCTTTTTCTCAGGTGAGTAGTCTCCAGTTTTCCAGGCCTTAATCTCCTCTGTATCTTCTGGTGTTTTGCCAGTAGGCAGAGTCAGCACCAAAGACGCAGACACAAACTTAAGGAACAAGTGTAATTTACTATAATGCAAAACTGCAAACAATTACAAAAGGATAAACTAAGCAATGCACATAATCATTACTACAAAACATTGCCTATAGTGATTAAGAAAGATACATCACCAGTTACTCTAAGACTTTACTCCTTCATCCAGATCTGCACAACAGCTGGGGAAGCCACTGTCACAGTGAAGGACTGGAGAGCCACTCCAAGCAACTGGGAAATCCTGCGTGGTGCATCCACCCACAGGCAAGGCTTCCAACTTTGCTGTGAGAAGGCCCAGCTTTCATATTGTTGAATAAACAAGCTGACATAACTTCTAGTGTGGGAACATCTGGCTTCATCCTCCTCTTGGGTTCCTCCCAAAGCCTGGCCAGGGCTCAAGGATGAAACAAGGGAGTTGTCTTTGATCATACATCTCCAAACAAAGCCAGATGACTGATTTCATGGCCTTGTCTGGCTTCTAAATACGGAAAGGTAAATACATATTTCACTAATGATACATATATCATATTGCTAATAATGCTTCATTAATGAGTGGATACATATAACGTTTTGTTGGAAAGTTCATCCAGAGGCCAACTTTGGCTCAAGGCCTGTTGTTCGGGCCTCAGTACTTCATCTGGTTATTTCAACATCCTTGAAGTGCCATACATTTAAGATCCCAGATGCTCAGTATTCAAATCCTTTTGGCTTTGTATATTGAAGCTTGTCGGGGTTAGTTTTAAAAAAACTTAAGGTTTCAGTGATTTAATGATCAAAGTAACAATAAGAGTCTGTGAAGAAACTTAACTAGTGCCGACTAAAAGTGGACGCTGCTTACAATTAATTAAAACAACTAATTAAAAATTAGTTAGGAAACGTCTATAATTTCCAACAATTTCCCTCTTTGGAAGTGATCTTAATTACTTCCTTTAAGACTCTTTCCACTTAAATCATTGAGTATTTAGCAAGACTTAAGACACTAAAATGCAATAATCACTATAAATAAAACTTATTAGGTAAAACATTTAAATTATCTAGTACCTTAACAACACTAACCAAGATTCTTAACACTAGGTAAACAAACTTAATTTTCAAAAAAATTTCATTATACAGAGTAGCCAGCCATCTTTCTGAGATATTTTTCAGTTTTAGAAAAGATAGTTTTTGTTGGATCTATACATTCTATTACATCTCATTTTACAAATTTGGAATAAAATCCATAAACCAACAATTAATATGAAAACTATGATAATTATGCCAATCTGTTTTCTTGCGATCACACTTAAATTTGGGGTTCATGATGCTATTCAGTTAAACACATCTTCCATTTGATCACTTGATATGGTCCCTTCCACCTTTCTCAGAGTTGTTCTTCAATTGAGGTTTTGAGGTACACCCAGTCTCCGGGTTGGTATGGATGGGTGGTGATGTCCAGCATTGTAGGTGCTGCCAGTACAATGTATCTGTGGAGAGAAGACACCACCTTCCCTAGGGATATAACATACCCTGTTAGACTGATTCATTATTTCTACTTTCCTGCTCAACTATCTCCATGGGGTGTGCAAGTCCCATTTCACCCCTAATGTTTTAGCTGGGCTTTGCACTGTTTCAGGAGTGAAGTGTGAACCTCTGACTGATGACATTCCCACTGGCACTCCAAACCTCAGGATAATTTCTTTCAATGATACCAGTCATTTGTATGCTCAAAATTTGAGTCTTCAGTGTTTCTACTATAGACTCTATTCCCCCATGAGTTACCTTATGTTCTTCCCCTGCGATTTTCCTCATAAGGTGTTGGGGAATTATTACCTCTTTGCTGGGTGTAATCCACTATCCTTCAGGACTCTTTTCAGCATCTAACAATTTTGCCAATTTCTTGTCTTCAGCCTGATAATCGGCAGCCTCCTTGTCCAAATGCCGATATTTCTCAGGTAAGACCAACAGGATGTCTCCACCAGTAGCCTCTTTGGCTGCTTTGTCAGCCAGGCTATTTCCAATATTCACTGGAGTCTCTCTTAATTGATGAGCTTTAGAATGCATTATTGCCATCTTTTGATGTATCTATACTCCCTCTAACAATCTCTGTATAGTCCATGTTTCATGGGAGATCCCTGAGAGGTTTACAGCCCTCTCTCTTTCCAAATGGTTCCATGGGTGTGGACCACTCCAAAAGCAAATTTCAAGACATTCCATATATTTACAGGCTTATCCTGTGAGAGTTCTAACATTCTCATCAGTGCAATCAGTTCTGCTTTCTGAGCTGATGTTTGGGGGATTAGAGCTTTGGCTTCTATTACCTCATGCTGAGTTACCACTGCATACCCAGCTTTTCAGATTCCATTTTCACAAAGCTGCTCCTGTTCATGAAGAGTTCCCAATCCACTTCTTCCAAGGGAGTGTCCTGTAGATCATCTTGACTGGAGTATGCCTGTTCAATAGTCTGCACACAATCACGGACCACTTCCCCTTTTTTCTGTGTCAGCTGTTAAGAACACTGCTGGATTCAGAAGGGCAGTTACTTTTAACTCCACATCATCTTGTTCCAACAATATTGCCTGGTATAGTAACATCCTGCTTGGTCATAACCAGTGTCCTTCTTTTTGTTCCAACACCACTGTAACTGTATGGGGCACAAACCCAGTCAATTTCTGTCTCAGGGTTAATTTTCTTGCTTCCTCGATTAGGAGGTCTGTTGTGGCTACTGCCCTAAGGCAGGCTGGCCATCCTTTGCTCTTCCAGGATCCCAGTCATGTCAATGCCCCCAGTGTCAAAAGGGACCTTTCATGCACAAACAATTCAAAAGGTTTTTCTTAGTCCAGTAGTCCCAATGCAGGAGCAGTCATTAAAGCATGTTTCAATTCCTGAAAGGCTTTCCTGCATTCAGGCTCAGTTCTCTTTTAGAAAAGGGCTCAGGAGTTTGACAGAAAATCTCTTGTCTTTCCTGGCCCAGACTCCTTTGTCCTTGTGAGATAGTAAATCTCCTAAAGTGTGAGTAACCTTCCAGTTCTGAGGTAAAGCCTTTCCACATAACAGTTGATCTGAGCAGGCCAAGGCCTGTGTAGTGCTGCACCAATCCCTTGGCCGCAGGACAAACTAAGCCAGCTCATTGTATCAGAGGAACCTTCTCAGAATTTTTCTTTTTTTCCAAGATCAATTCGTACCAGAGTCCAAAAAGAGAAGAAAGGAGGCTTCCAGCATCAGGTTTCAGAGATGTTTATTCTCTTCTTATCTCATAGTTGCGCACTATTCTGATACAATGTCTGCTCTCTTGGAAAACATTGCTGGCAAGTCCTCCAGGGAGGGATTTACAAGGTCTTA
>WAAE01003259.1:8156-27280 GCA_013400495.1 Nicator chloris
GGGGGGGGGGGGGAAGGGAAGGGAAGGGAAGGGAAGGGAAGGGAAGGGAAGGGGTCTCATTCATGTTTTATTTCCAATAATTACATTGAGAAACTGGGATTTTCTTCCACTTTTTTTGTTGTTGTTGTTGTTGTTGATTACAGAATTTTATGCACCTATGCACTTTTGAAATAAAATGTGAGACGAGTGATTCAGTAAGCTCAACATTACTTGATCAAAACCCAAAAGGAAAAAAAAAACAACAAAAAACCAAATATCACTTTAATAACCAACCCAAACTGGTCTGATAACCCACCTAAAATAATATCCAGAATTCTCAAAACAGGGTGTTTTTTTCTTGAAACAAATTATTGTATCTGTTATCCTCTTTTTGAATCAGAGGCACATCTCCCTTTGACAATTTCTGTCCCCATCTACTTTTTCTTACAATAGTTATCCACAGATGATATATCATTTTAGCCACGGAGTGGGAACTCCTACTTCCACTGAAGTCCTCATTCACAAATAGCCCTTTCAGATATGTTTCAGGATGACTACTGACTAAAGAATATTATTTTTCATTCTATATTCTTTTTCAAGGATTTATCATCAGGAATCCACTTTTTGTAGGTAATTGATGTCATTTAATCTTTTTCTCCAGTAATGCAAGTGATAACATTTTTTTCTAGTGAAGGTGGGTTGCCAAAAAGATTTAAATTAATTGTTCTGGTTGTAGTGTAGACCATTAGAAAGATCCTTCATTAGCAGTTATTAAATGCATGTAGAACACATGGAAGCAGCAGTACTACTGACCTCAGAAATGGCAGCGTCGGAATGCACACATAAACAGAATGTCAGGGGATTTCTTTCAGCTATTTCTTACAAATCCAAGCAATTCCTGCTCATTTACTCATTTGCGGATGCTGCCTCTTTGTGGCAGAATGCCACGCAAAATGTACCTTTCACACTAAGGACCTCATCCTATGTTTGTACTGACACCTATGCAAACTCATAAACATGAGTTCAGAATCACACAGGAAAGATATATATATACACATGAACAGACACAAAGTTTGCAGGAGCTTCTCCATTAATCCTTTCTGAGCTAGCCTTTCTCTGGCAAAGTCAGAGAGGCTGAAAATTTTCTTACTTATACCCATTTAACAACAACATGCCTCTACTGAGTTTCAGTGGAAGAAGAACCAGGCCATTGGTTTCAGCAATAGTTATAAAGGCAGAAATTCAAAGTTAGGGCTCCAAAACTGCACCTCAGGTAGCCACACACACATCTCTAACTGGTGTCAATGGGAATTCTGCAGGAGACAGAGAGCAGGGAACAGAATAGCCATTTGTTATGTCTCTTGTGACAAAAGCACACTCCTCAACTCTGCTTTTCAAACTGAAATAACACTCCGCTTACTAAACTGTCCAAGCTAAATACAGTCATGCTTGTTTTCTGGTGGTTTAGTTTTTTTTTTTTTGCTTTTGCTCAGTGTGGGTGGCATAGAGGGAAGAACACACGCCAAGAAAACATTTTTCTTGAATTCCAACAAACCAGTTATACAGCTTTGTTTTTGTAGAAAGTGACAGATTGTACATGGGTAGGAAAAGCAGAATAGAACAGTGCCCTTTTGCAGTAAAAGATGTACTAGCAAGCAACTCTAGAAACAATATTAAATATAATAACCCAATGAAGAAAGAAAACACATGTGAAATATCACTTACCATGTTCCATATATCAAAGAACACCTCAGTCAGGAAACAAAATGTAAATACAAAACTATCCTATTCAACATGTTGTTGAAACATATATCACTGTGTTGCTTTCTGATCCATGTTATATATGCTGCTAATTACCACGTCATGTTTCGAAAACAGAGAACACGTTATGTTTTGTCTAGAAACGTTAGATCTTTTTTATGAGCCTTAATTGCTAGTAAAGAGAATCCAACGTACAAACAGATTATTTTGGCCAGAAATTTTAAAGTTCAGATAATCATTACTTCAGGATCTTACATTTGAAATATTTACCAAGTGTTTATTCAGAAACTATTAAAAAATCACATGTGCTGGGATACATATGAGACATCAGTTGTCCCACCTTACAGTGATGCTGTATTTATGAATCCTTCCCATTGCCTGCTGCCCAAAGGGGTAAAGACATTTTATAGATGTGTACAGTCCATCATTTGGTCTTTCAGGATGCCAGTAAACATGTGGATCTGTACAAGTGCAATTGTACTCAACTAAACAATCATAAACTGGCTACAACAGTTGCAAAATTGTTATATTTTGGTTAACTAATACAAAATTAAAAAAAAGAAAAAAATGAAACCAACAAATCAAAAATGAAACTTTTTTTTACTGATAAAATGAATGCCTTCTGCATGTCCCTCACTAGTTTGCCCAACCAGACTCCTGAGCAGGAGGTTGCTAAAAGATATATTTTTTTTTCAATAGAGAAACATGATTTTTTTTCCTATTGCGATCAGATTTTATGTCTCCGATTGTCTGTTAAGATTTGGTCATAACTGGCATTATCTCTAGAGACTTAAAAGGTCCTTCTGATACTATACTGGATTTGGGGAAAAAAGCTCTCACTGTAGTGCAATACTTTAAAGCAATCCATAGACTTTGGATCCCATCCTGGGGGGGAAAAAAAAAAAAAACAGAAAAAAGAAACACTTAAACATTCCAGTATTTTTACTTGTAAGAATTCTGCATCATCTATCCTAATTTTTTGGACTTTTGACTAACTTTGCTCAATGAGTGAGTCTCCAGAACTGCACACATTGGTAAAATTGTTCATGTGCTTAAGTGCCTGCGGGATGAAGGCCTAAGCTGGGACTTCTTTCACAAATAGAGATACTCAAGTGAGTTAAAAATTTGCAAGATTAGGCCCTAAAATAGTGAAGGAAAGAGAAATGCTAATGTGCATATAAAAATAGGTGCTACAATAAAATATTTTTTTATATTTCATCAATAAGTTATTTTCACTAACCAGTTATGGATCATATATCTCTGCACTCTTTAATGATTTGTCCACATCTACAGTGATCTCTTTAAAGATCATAATATATTTTTTTTTAATTCAAAAGTCCAGAAAGTATACAAACACATCCTTAAAAAAAGGAAACCTTGTATTAAAGTCGGGGTGTGCTAATCTCTCCATAAAAGCCATTTAGACTCACCCATGGCTAAAAGGGGAAAATGTGCGCCGTACTCTTCAACCAGACAGATAACTAAAATAAAGAATGTCTGTTAAAAAAAAAAAAGGCATAAAGAAAAAAATATAAAAACACGACCTGAATGTGACCTGACAAGAAACAATGAATCCTCCTGCCACCTTCCCCAAACACGCACGGACACCCGCACAATGCCAGTGTTGTGCCCATTTTACACAAGAGGTGGTTTCCGACTTCCAGTGAGAGAGAAAAAAACCAAAACTAAACCAAACTGAACAGCACACCCTTTCAGAATCATTCCCCGAAGCTGAAAAGTCCTGTGCCAAGGCACTTCGCCCTACAATAAAATGAATTAAAAGGGGGAAAAAGAGGAGGGGGGAGAGGTGTGTGTGTGTCGGGAGGTCAGCATTTACGTTTCTTTGTTTTGCGTGTGGTTGTTAAATACAAATACTCTAGAGAAGGAGCTGCTGAGACTGGCGAGGGGACGGGGGGCGGGGGGGGAGCTGTTTCTCAGAACTGGCTGAATGTGGTCTGTTTTTCCAGCACTTCGAGGTAGTCCGGCTCTGTGTTTAGTTTTGCTTTTAGCTCCAGATACTCGTTCCTGTTGGGCTCTACATAGACAGTACTCGGGGGGCTGTAGAGCACCGTCTCCCGGAGCCTGGCGTCCCCCGGCCCCGGGTGCAAGTACTGGTGGGCACGCCTAAGGTCATAGTTGGGGGAGTACGTGTAGGCGGCGGGGAGCTTGGGGTAGTCAGGGAGGGTGGAGCCGGGTGTACCCAGCGTGGAGGGGGAGTGTTTGTCGGGCTCCAAAATGCCCCTGTAAAAGCGATCGGCGTCTTGCACCGGCGAGAGGAGCTCCTCCCGCGGCTCGATGGTGCTCACGCTGTACGCGGGGCTGCGCGCCGGCGCATCCTCCCCGCCGGGCGCCGGCGGGGGCGGCGGCGCGCCACCCCCGGGTGGCAGGGGGTGGCTGCTGTAGGTGACCTTGAGCTCGTGAAGGTCTTTGTAATCCTCGCCCGAGTTGCCTTCCCGGGAGCGGTAGATCGGGTTTTTGCACATGTGGCCCAGGGGGTGCGGGATGTACTCGTAGACGTGGCCGGCGGGGGTCTTCACCTTGGGCAGCGCCGCGCCGCCACCGCCGCCGCTGCCGCCGCCGCGGTGAGGCGGGTGCTGCTGGAGGTGGGGGTGGTGGTGGTGGCCGCCGCCGCTGTAGACGCTGTACTGCATGTTGAAGGAGCTCACGTCGGAGTTGTTGGCGCTGGCGTGGTCGCCCTGGCCCTTCTTGCGCCGCTTCATCACCAGGACGAAGAGCCCTGCCGCCACGAAGACGGACATGATGAAGACGAGCAGCAGGCTGAGGATCAGCACCGAGAGCGGCACCGAGGAGCTGCCGCCGCCGGCGCCGCCCGCGGGCGCCGAGCCGCCCGCCGCCGCCGTGCCATTGAGGCGCACGGTGGAGGAGGAAGGGGTGGTCCTGGCCGGCAGCTGGCCCGAGGACGGCGTGGGCGTGGAGACGACGATGTCCGAGTAGTCGGGGCACAGCAGCTCCGCCCGGACGGCCCGCATGTCGCTCTGGGCAAACTTCTTAGGGGACTCGCAGATAACCTGGTCCACCAGGACACCGGTGTTGAGCTGTTCCAGCCAGAGCTTCATGCCCACCACGTCGCAGGTGCAGTCCCACGGGTTCTCGTGCAGGTCGATCTGCAGCAAGGATTTCAGCTGGTCCAGTACCCCGCTCACTGGCAGGTAGGAGAAGTGGTTGCTCCGCAGGCTCAGCCTGTAGAGAGACAGACCAGAAAAAATGTTCCCTGGCAAAGACCTCAGCAGATTGTTGTTCAAAAACAAGAGCTGAAGGTTGGGGACAGATTCAAAGGTGCCTGCCTCTATCTCCCGAATGACGTTGTACTGCAGGAAGAGGTACTGCAGGCTTTGCAGCCCATAGAACAGCTCCGGGCTCAGCCGCTCGATGCGGTTCCCATTCAGGTACAGCCTCCGCAAATTAGTTAAATCCCCAAAAGCCCGGTCCTGAATGACCGAGATCCGATTATTGCCCAGATGCAGCAAATCCAGCCCAGTGGCATCCACAAAATCTGCCCTGCGTACCAGCGCAATGTAGTTTTCCGTCAAATACATCTTCTTAGGATTATAGGGTTTGGGCTGCAGTTCAGAAATGCTCTCAATCTTCCTCTCCTGACAATTGACATTGAGGCCCAGGTCAGAAATCTGCAAGTTGCAAGTGCAGGCAGTGGGGCACTCCAAAGGCACCGGGGATTTGGTCTGGTAGGCAATGCTGGGGCCATAGTTGCTGTATCCCAGGTCTTTTGAGGGCAGCCGGGAGGTGGGGCGCACCCTTGTCTTGTTGGGTTGGCGGGTCCCTTTGGGGGGCTTCAAGGGAGATTTGTAAACAGCTGAAGAAGAAGTGGCCACGGAGTTGACTGAGGCCGGGGTGGTGTGGAAATACCCTGTAGTGCTCAATGGTGTCTGAGGTCTCATTTCATAATCAGAGATGAGCCTCCTGGGGCAAAGCTCCTGCTTAGAGACTTCATCCAAGTCTCGACCATGTAAGCGGAAAGGGGTCTCGCAAACTACATCTCCCACCAGAGCAGAGTATGAGATACTGTCCAGCCAATCCTTTAGAGCAATCAACTCACAAGAGCAATTCCAGGGGTTTTCCTCCAGCTGCAGCTCCACCACTTTATCCATGTGCTGCAGGAGGCCCACATAGGGCAACAGCTTCAGCCGGTTACCCCTCAGGTCCAGGTGAGTTAAGGGCACAAAACGGAAAAGGTTGTTGGGCAAACTGGAGAGAAGGTTATCATTGAGAATCAGCACCTGCAACAAATGCAGTTTGCTGAAGGCATTGGGTTCAATGACGCTAATATAATTATAATCGACCTGTAGGTATTCCAAACTCTCTAGCCCAAGGAAAGTGTCATCCCGTAAGAGTTCCAACTTGTTATTGTTCAAGTGCAGCCTCCTTAAACCTCTCAGACCATGAAAGGCCCCAGTTTCGATGTCTTGTATGTCATTGCTCCCCAGATGCAAAATCGAAGCCCCCGTGTAATTGACAAACTGGTTTGGGTACAGCCTGTTCAAAAGGTTCCCAGACAACAAGAGGTGGTAAACAGGGAACCTTGGTGGACTGATCTCAAAAAGGCTGATGATCCCTCTGTTTTCACAGCTCACTGTTAGGATGCTGTCTTTCTCCTCACAAGGACACGCATTATCACAGATTTCTCCATAATACTCAATGCTTTCTGCCCAGGAAAGGACTAGTGATGTTAAAGCAAATGCGATCGTCTGCAGCATCCAGATATGCATTTTTTTGTTGAGGTCCTGTTCCAAAGTTACTGTAGAGCAGCAAGCATACATTTTATTTCCTGTAAGAATAAGGAGAAAAAAAAGAAAGTAGCATAATAGGGCAGCCCCATAACATTAGAAATGGAAACAAAGTTTATATATGTCTTCAGCAGGGTAGAGAATGGATTGTCCACCAACCAAAAAAAACCCCTCCTGTCAATTCTAATTCCCACACTTTTGGAAACTGGATGACATGCCTTGATTAAAGGCAACTCCTTGCGAGTCAAATGCCTGCGGTGTCTAAAAAGGTGAGGTCACAGTAGGAATTGTTCTGCTTCTGTTGGTGTGGGGTGAATTTCAATGCTTCTTTGGATTTCCTTTTCACAACCAGCCCCATAAATATACATAAAATGGCTGTCAGTTCAGTTTCACGTTTCTAATTTAAGAGAAAAGAAACACCATTTTAAGAGGTTTCCCACCTCCCCTATTACCCAGCTCCCTCCTCCCTTCAGAACCTCCCTGCTGAACCAGTGCACCAAGGTCTTCCCCTCCTTTTACCTTGATTTTTAACCGGTGGTGAAAATACCATGGTAGGAATCCAAAGAAAAATGCTCAGTGCTGAAAATGGCATCTTAATTCAACAGAGGGAATACTGACACATTCTCCACATCACACATTTCTTAAAACTCTTTTATGTTGGTGGTTTTTTTCCTAGCTATACATTTACAAAGCACACACCCGCCCACACAGACATGCACACACGCGCACACACATGCACACACACTCGCACCCCCAGATGACTTTTGTGCAGGAATTCTTCTGTAATGAGACTAAATACATTAACCTCCTACTTCAGTGCACTTAACAGCTCTCTTCACTTACAGAATTTTTGCATCTTTACAAAAGCAAAGAATATTAATTGATATTTGATCCCCTCCCAAGTTATACACAATGTAACAGAGCTCATTTCAAGCAGAAGTCTCCTGTTATCTCTCTCTCACATACACACATACATACTCTCAAAAGAAATGTTTTAACCACTCACCCAAAATTTGTGAAAAATGTAAAACATGCAGGTCATCTTCGGAGTCTCATCCATATCTGACATAGCGCTTATTCCCAATGTTCTGCAAAACTAGCCTGGTAGAAGTGGAGAGATCTAAATAGGTCTCATGAAAATATCTCATTGCCAACACTCCAAACATCAGAGTTACTGATTATAAGCAGCGATGGCTGTCAGTGCTCTTCATCCTTTAGGGGAGAAGACACCGAGGCTGATTAAAAGCCAAGGAGGGTAGAAGGGAAACCCTACCATTGACCTACGTCAGTAATTTAATGCCCGAATTCCACCTAGCTGGAAACAAATCCATTCCTTTTTTGCTGTCTTTCTGACTCCTCGTGGCTTTCTTCTACTAGTCTAAAAGCAGTATGAATAGGGAAAATAAATGCATTTTGTGTGTCGGTAGGGGAAGACTAATAAATCATCAGGCTTAAATGCTGGGATCTTGGAGCAGGCTTGCATTTTCTATCGTCCACCTCAGAGCTCCAATCCTCATGACACAACTCTGCTTTGAAGGAACGCATCCTAAAAAACGAGAAGTCTCAGTACTGCAAGACATCTCCTGTGGCATCAGGTTCAAGGCTGCAAAACTAGCACTTGCAGCAAAGGCAATCATGCAGCAAGAAATCGGAAGTCTCCGTGAATCTCTCTCTAATTCTGACCAGACGTCAACTGGATCGGAATTACTCAAAGCAAAAAGGCTTCACTGCATAAAGGCAGCAGAAATCTTACTCAAAGGCATGTATCTAGCATATTTTTTTCTCAGCTTGATCAGATCCATTCATCCATTAACCAACAGTTCTTCGGAGAAGAAAAAAAAACAACAAAAACACAATGACAACCTATTGAAAACTGCCCGGTCAGTGTTAAACTCCCAGGCATTTTACAACTTTAATTCAATTATGGTTAGCAAAGGAGGCAAATACAATTTTCCCTCCCTCTCCCCTTTATCTGACAAAAAAAAAAAAAAAAAAAAAAAGGCGGGGGATGGGAGGTAAAGAAAATAAAGTTGTAGCTGGCTATATGCAAGGTTGCAATCCCGCCCTGGAAACCCCTCTGTGATGACTGTGTGCTGCTGTTCGCCAGCTCCCTACAGAGGTTCAGATTGAGGGGGGGAAGGGGGGTGGGGGNTTTTTTTTTTTTTCCTTTTTTTTTTTTTTTTCCCCCGAAGAGTTCAACCCTTAGATTACCGCACTGCATATCCGGCTGGAAGCAGCTTTCAGTACCGCCGACAGCAGCAGCGAGCGAGCAGCCCCAGCCGGACACTGCCACCCAACTGAGCAGCACCCCGAGTTGGGAAAAATGGCTTTCCGGGGAGGGGGGCAAACGGCGGGGAACTGGGGGTGGAAAGCAACAGCAAGGAAAGACCCGGCGGGGAAGGGGCGGGGAACGAGGAAGGGAGGAAGAAAGGAGGAAAAGAGAAGGAGAGAAAAGTCAAGCCCGGTACTTACTTCGCCCGAAATCTCCAGGGCCCAAGCATGGTGGCAGCCCATGAAGATGCCGACCCGCTGCGCGGGCGCTGCGCGGAGCCGCCGGGGCGGCGGAGGCGAGGATGGCAGCGCCGGGGAGCTCGGTGCGGAGCGCGCACGGGCACCCCCCGCACGCAGGCGGCGCCGAGGCACAGCGCGCGCTCAGGGGCGCGCACACGCGGGCACACGCGCCGCACACTCACTCACACTCACAGNGCGGTG
This sequence comes from Nicator chloris, assembly GCA_013400495.1. Classification (NCBI taxonomy): domain Eukaryota; kingdom Metazoa; phylum Chordata; class Aves; order Passeriformes; family Pycnonotidae; genus Nicator; species Nicator chloris. The sequence continues at coordinate 17,372 of WAAE01003259.1, forward strand.
CGGGGCGGGTGTCCCCGGGTGACGGCGCGGCGGCGGCAGCGGCCGGCCCCGTGGGGCGTCGCGCAGCCCGTCCGCACGGGCACCCAGCGCACGGGCACACGCAGGCACACACATGCCGATACGAACGCCGCGCGCCCGCCCCGCCACTCCTCCTCCCCCGCACCCCGGGGCTGCGCTCGCACTTTCGCCAGCACGGGTCAACTTTCCCCGCGCTCCGCCGCCCCTGTAGACGCCTCTCACTCTCCCCGCATCCCTCGGGCAGGGGTCCGCAGCCGCCCCGTCCTCGCCCGCAGCGCTCGCTGGCCGCGGCCGGGCGGCGCGGAGCGGAGCCGCGGCGAAGGGGCGGGGGGAGCCGGCGGCCCGGCGGTCGCCGCCGCCGCTGCTCGCTGCGCGGGAGCCTCCGCTGCATTCTCGGAGACCGCGGGGAATTGGGTGGTCGCGGTGAAACAAAAGTGTCGGCTTTCGCTACGCGCATTCTCTGACACAGGGGGCGCGGGTGTGTGTCAGAGCCCTTGAGCTTCACTTTTCTCCTCTGCCCACCCCAGCCGCGGGTGGCGGAGGGAGCGGCGGCACGGATGCAACAGCAGCATCTAAGAGACTCTGTGGCCGCGCCGGGCCGCTCCCCACGGCAGCGCCGCTCCCCGCGGAGCCGGCCGCACTTCCGGGCGCTCCAGGCGGGCGCGGACCCCCGCGCGGCGCGGTGCGGTGCGGTGCGGCGCCTCCCGCCGCCGCCAGGTGGCAGCGCAGGGCGGCGGATGGGCCGCGCGGGGCGCCCGCGGGCGCTGCCCCCGGCTCGGGCAGAGCGGCCACGGAGGAGGTGACGCCGCGACGAGCGCGTTCCCTTTGTTGCCAGTGGGATAAACGCCGTAATTAGGCGTGCATGCGGACCACAGAGGGGGTTTTGGTGCCAAGGCTGGCTGTAGCTCGGGGGATGGGGGTTTTTTTTCCGATTAAATTTCGGGTTTTATTTTCGGCGACATTCCGTGTTAGGCTGATCTTAAAAAACAAACAAACAAAAACCCCCAAAAAAGTTAGAAAGAAGGAGACATAATTGCGTACGTGCAAAAATGTGTACGTGTTCGCATTTGTGTATTAATTGTTGTTATGTGCTGCCTAGTTTGTAGTATGTAAATCTAATAGGTGTTAACCACACAGGAACACACGGAGTACACCCCATGTGCACAGCACAGAGGTTGGAATCCAGCTTTAACTCAAAGGTAATGCTAGATGTATTTGTCCCTCTGTTTTTCCTGTACGAGTGTAAGCACTGAACAATATTCTATCTGTGGTATATGATTTCTGCACATCTGTATCTTCAGCAGACCTATCTTAACATCCCAACATGCTAAACCCAAAAATTATTGTTAAAAAAATAATCTTTTTTTGTAATGCTTAGCCTTCTCTAAAAGGCATATTCGTCTTCTCTGCAAACATAAAAGGAGTGTGACTCAAATCTTGTTTCCTCAGGCCTGAAATAAGCAAGATTTGATATTTGGATGGAAGACAAATTTCTTATATGGACTAGGTAATTCCTGACCTCATAGAAGCTGTTGGAACTCTTCTCGGTGGGACAAAGTACATATTTTTTTTAAGGATCACTAGCTTTCCAGATTCAATGCAAACCCTGTTAATTCAGTGGAAGGTTTTGAAAAGCTTTTGTATTCCAAGGTGCTACTTTCAGTTAGGAAAAAATACCAAACCATGTCCCATACACATTTTTCCCCCTACATACACTCTTTTAAGCTTTTCTAATATGCAACATGGAATTTATGATAGTGGAACAACAAAAAAAAATCACAGATATTAAACAGAGATGTCTTACAGGAGTTTCTTATTGCCTCACTATTTTTGAAAAAAGATCTTTCTTTTGAATAAATAACCCTGCATTTTGAATATATGGGATTCTATCCATATATGCTTGCATTTTTTAGGCCTGTCATATTTATAGCATCTGCCTGTGTTTCTATGCTATTTTTCTCTCTGACACACAAAATTAGACACACATAAATACTTTTTTATTCATAACAGAGAAAGATATTTTACATAACCTTTTCAGCTAGGCTGAGCTTAACTCCTTGAAACTGTTTTGGAGAAGGTGACATTTCATAAGTCTGAAATCATGTTAAAAGCTATCATGTTAAAGTCAACATTTTAGATATATTTCAGTTTCAGTTTTCTGATCCTGTACTAGTAAGTTATTAAAAAGCATCATAGGTAGAAAGTCTGATTTAGTAAAACCTTACTTTCAAGTTTTTAGACTCCTAATGGTTTTTGTAGCATGTGGGATATTTAAATAGTTATTAGTGTAGAAGTATCATGCTGTTGTTCCATTCATTCTTATTCTTAGTCCAAAAGTATTTCTGGCAGTGAAAAGTTATATCTGAATATCTGAACTAGAACTGTGATTTTAAGCCAAAGCAAAACCACCAAACAGTAAATAATACTAAATTTGTGAAATATATATATATATTTATAATAGTGTTCCCTCTTTCTAATTTCTTTTTCATCATCCTTTCATTAAACTGGAAAATCCTAAACTCCTTTAAACTGATATACTCAGGAGAAAAGATGGAAAAGGGACCTGAGTGAGGATGGAGCAAGAGTAAAGATAGTTCAACAAAGGCATATGAGGTATACGTGCATTATAGGTACAACTTGCAAGTGTTCAGCTCTACCCTCTTTCTGTAGATCTTCAGTTTATAACACTGGCAGGAACAGTTGATCTAGCATGTGGAATCAGACATGGGAAAACAGGAATTTGGAGGTTACAAAGTTGTTGAATGATATTGGAACAGAATTATAGACACTCTTTATGGAAGACAAAGAAAGTGTTGGAATAATTTCATGTTAATGCCGTAAAACTTGTTAAGGAGTGAAGACTGTTAACAATAAAATAAAACAGTAACAATGTTAAATTTGAGGGTGAAGATGAGATGGTGTCCACGTGAATGAAAATCATTGAGCAAATGGTAGGAAAAATACTTAATACGCATGCAATTTATTAAGAATCTGCTGGCACAGATTTGAGCTGGAAAATAATGCCTACAAATTGGGGGGGAGGGAATAAAGCTAAAACTGAGATTGTGTGATCATGCAGGTTTGTGAGATTTCTTATGGGCAAGCATCAGCAAGAAGTTCAGCATTGCTGGGGATGACATGAGTTTGAACAGGATAGAGGATAGCTTCTTTTATGGAACAGATACTGAGCAAGCAAGGGACAAGGATAATTTAGATGAAATTTTAGTAAATAATAGGATCCGCAGGATAAATTGATAGAAAATAATCCTAAAAATAATGGTTTCAAGCTTTTCTACTTCATGTGATGTTTCAAAACAGAAGAATTTAAAGGATCTGTAACTTCAATCCAGTGTTTCAGAAAGGCAAACTCAGAAATAAAAAGCTTTAGTGAGTACTGGAAGAATGTTTCAGATAAGACAGATGCTACTTTATGTAAAAAAAAAAGCAAATATTGAATTTTTACAGCGGAGGAGAAGGGAAGAAACAAAATAGCCCGCCTAAACTGGAATGAAAAAGAATTCCCAGAAGGTAAAAGCCTTCAACAAGTTACTGAGAGTAAGCAAAAAACCTAAAGAGAATGAAAAAGAGATATTGGTTAGCAAGAAGAAATCTGCATCAATAATTAGAAGGCATAAAAACAAACTGAGAATGGTCAGAAACCTTGTTAAACCAAAACTTGCACAGAAACCTGAAATAGAGTAAAAACTTCTTAAGCAATGTAAATAAAATGACAAGAAGTGGGATAGTTGTTAAACAATGGAGTGAGCATTAAGAATAAAGTAGGCCAAGACTAAATAGGTACCAGAAAAGTTGCCTCTGTTTCTGGTAAGAATATAAATAAATTTTGACATCTAGTGAAAGTAGAAATAGGGTAAGAGAAATCACATCCTCAGTGTATCATGGCACAGGCATTTGGTCTGGCAGTTTTATTTCCTAAAATACTGAAAGGATCAGCTCCTTTGTAATACATTTAGCACTGATTTAAGAGTATGAGTGGGTCTGGACAGAATTTTTAGACAAAATTAGAGGTCTTTCTGAGAAACAGATGTGTTGAGATACATATATGTGCAAATATATATATGCACATATATACTATGAAAATATTTTACCATTTTAGTCTTATTTTCTATATTTTAACATGTCAGTACTTCTAAAGTCAATTCATGTGTATCTATATATTGCTTTCTTTTGGTCTAGGCTGATAGAAATAGTGTGAAATTGAATAATGCATTCTACAAACTCATTAATTAAAACTCTTGCTGTAAACTCGGAAGATCCAAGTCTATGAAAAATTCCAGAAATTTAAAGCTAGTTGTCAATAAGGAAGGGGCTATAGGTTGCTATTATAAATGAAGTACTTATATAAAGGGAAAAGTGTGATTCCACGATGTATTAGGCAGGATGTCGTAATAGTTAAGAAGGCATTATTAGTATTGTAAAGAATGTGCTTTTTCATGAGTTCCTGCTGTTATTATGCATGGTTCTAGTCATACATTCAAAGATACTAAAATGAAGTCTAAAGATCAGGAAGAAACTATGGTAATTAGGGCATGGAAAATGTGTCTACAGAAGAGAGATTAAAAAAAATAAATAAATACACACCCAAAGAGATACTGAAAGGACAAATGAGTCCTTACAAATGCATTTTTAATTAAATGCTAAAAGAACCCCAAAAAACAAAACAAAAAAAAACCCCCCAAAACTCAAAACAGAATATATTTGAACTGAAGAAGGATGTTGGCATGCCATCAAATGCTTATATATTGATTATAAAACTAGGAAAGGGAAGAAGTTTACTGACTGTCTGAGACTGGAAAGGTCTTCCAAATAGGTAATCAGGCCAACAAAGTTTTTTAAAATAGAACTTGAAAATAAAAAAAAACTGTGTAATTGAATGGGACAGTGTCTGTTAGAAAAGGGACATTTGTGACAAGTTGGAAAGGAAAGGGCTTTTTGAAGAAGTTGGAATATGTTTTTTCTACACTTATACTGTATCTCTCCTCTGCCTGAGGGCTTACTGCAGGCTCTCAGGTCAGGTAGGATGTTTTCTCCCTTTATTGTATAATTTAGATTCTGAGTTATGTTAATTTCTTTCTTTCTTTTGTTCTGCTTTGTATAGTGGGACATGTAACTCCTAGAACATTCTGCAAAGAATTTCTAACACATTTCCTCCTATTGAGGGGTCTCCACAGACCATTGGCAGTGCCCTTTTTTCTCTTCTTCCTCCCTTTTTTCTTTTTCCCCAAGGAAGGCTTGAGGTTTGACTTTTGTTCTTTACTGCACATTAAAGGTTTTGAGTCAGTGGGTAGTACCATATAGACTAAAAGTTATGTATTTTTTTTAAACTAAATATTTAGTATATGGTAACTCTCAACTGTGAGGATGTAGAAATGTAGACAGTCCCTCTCAGCAATATGCTTCTATTAATACTTATGAAAATCAAATTCAATTCAGTTCCATTATCTCAAAAATACTAGCTAAATTTTCAGGATTTTCAGTAGGACATGGCGTGGATTAAGTGGCACACTGCAAAAAATCTCTCTGAAATTTCCAAAACTGTTCTGTCATTATACATTAGTTCTGACTTTTCATTTCTCTTATCTCCTTGCTGTTCTTAGGATTATCAAATAATTAAAATTATTTCATGTAAAATGTGTCTAATGTAAGGTACCTAATCTATCTATAATAACTGGAATAAAAGGATTCTGATTTCTTCTGGATCTGAACACTTCCTCTGGGATAGCTGCTTAGTTTTGCTAGTGGAAACTGTAGAGCAGAAAAAGAGGTTTGTTAATATCCTTGCATACAGGGGTAGGTAACCTTAAGGTACGAATCTATTAGGCTATTCTTTTCTTTCTGCTTTAATTTTCTTACACTAAGGAAACCAGATTAAACAGGAGAAAGTCAGAGAATTACCAGGTGTTCTTTGCCTTAATGGTTAAGACATCCAATAGAAGAAGTAGGCTTAAAATTTCTATACCACGTTAGTTAGCAGAAATTTGCATATGATCAGCATACTATCCCTCAAACGACTCAGACTGACCTGTCTCATCCTTGTTCACTTTGGGGAACTTAAACACCCCATGAGAATTTCTAATGAACTGTTCCTCACAAGCGACAAAAGCGGGGGAAGTCAGAAATTGAAAATCGGAGATTATGTATAAATTAGACTTCCAAGTGATTCAGTAGTAACAGACAGCACTAATATAATTTCAAATGTCTTTGAAAAAGATTGCTGCAAGAAATACAGCAAGAAATGTTGATGCTTGGGGCACATGAATGTACCCAGCAAGAACTTTGGCGGTCTTAATGATTTCTGAATACTGGATCTAGGCTATGTAAATGACAGGTAAGACTATATATATATAAATATATATATTTGTAAAATTCACCCTGCATAACTTTAAGTGGATGCAGGTGCTTAGCCGTTTTAATAATTTAGTTAATAGCTTAGTTTTGCCATTTAAATATGTGTTTTAATCTTTTTGAACACACAGTAATTAATGCAATAAAAAGATAGATCCCTAATCTGATTTTTTCAAGAAAACAAAGCTACTCCTATGCATTCTACATAATATGGTTTAACACATATTTACAAAATATAACCATAATCCATGTGTCAGTTTCACATGTTTATGTGCATACATTCACAGGTTGATTCTTACCAGCTTTGTCTTTACTTAAAATAAATATGAAAATTTATTTACGAAATGATAATCAAAAATCAATCTATTATTTTATGATTCTACGCAAGAGGCACTATACCTGTGTTATGATGCGTTAAAGGAAAGTGAAGAATATATTGTTTTGTCTTTTTGAGTAAGTAGACTCTCTTCAGTGAAAGTGCAAAAGCCTTAGAGTGAACTGAATTTGCATGTTTTGGCTACACGGTGTGACCTGAATTTCATGCCACTGGTGGCTCCTCCGAGTCTTCCTAGAGGGCAGTTTTCATCAGTTTGTGCCACTAGGTGTCCCTATGTGTGTGCGGGAAAATCCGCACTTGGTTGATGGAAACATTCGCTGAAGGAGGAGGAGAAATTGAGCGGGAGGAGTAGAAAAGATGATAATAAACTTCCTTCATGATTTTGGGTTCTGTTTGACAACCGTCTTGCATATTACTGAGGAGAAAATATGAATGGATTGATGATTGTGAAGTTATATTTCAGAATAAACTTTAAAAAAGAAAAATGGATAATAATGTGCTCTTAGATATTACATTATATTTTTAATTTTAGGTAGGTTTTTTGATATTATGTATTTATATATATGTAAATTGGAAGAAGTCATGAAAACATTTCAGTCTGCTTTATGTTTGGTAAATTTATTATAATTTTTAAATTATTCATACCATTTGGTATAAAAAATGGATTTTCACATAGTAAACACAATTAATTATATATGTCAAAGAATGATGAAGAAACGTGTACTGTGATTAGCTTCTCTAGAACATCTTGATAAATGGGATGTTTCAAGAATTAAGAGCCTTTGATGAATTGTACAGCCCTCTAACCCTTACAATTAATGTTTAAACAGATCACTAGTAATGGAAAATAATGTGGTTTAGACCCCAATTCTTTTCGTACTCAAGTGGCTATTAAATGTTATGCAAACATTCTTCTAGCAGATTAATTGTTTAATCAAAGTCAGCATCTATTGTGACATGAAAGCTTTAAAAATATTATTATTGTCTATTAATATAAAAAAAAAACACAGTAAAAGTAAAAATTAAAAGAGATTTTTTTCTTTCAGTTATAATAAATAGGAAACTTGAACAGACACCTCAGAGTATTAAACAATCATTTTCTCTGACATCAAAAGGTTGCATGTAAAATGAGACCAGGATTATACTGATATTGTCCAGAAAACAGGGTTGTTGAGTAGTGTGTTCTCTTTTTCAAAATACAGACCTTTACTTAAAAGACAAGCCAGCAAACAAACAAGCTTTCATCCTTCCCAATACCGTTTAAAACATGACTAGAGAAAAGCTACTTTTCTGAACCTGTAATTCCTAGCTTACTTCTTTTGAACTTGTAGAGAACAATAGCTCTTTTTCGGAGATGTCAGCAGTGTTAAACATTTTACTTCTGGACTTCTGCGTCACACATAGTCTGAGAAGTCTTAATTATGGAAAGAGCTTTTATTTTAAAGGTATTTACTACTATCAGCATAATTTTGTTGGAATGTCTCTACTTGTTTTAAGGGAGTCATGGTCGTGGTTTAAAATTTGAGCCCATAGTCATCTAACACAAGAGTGAGAGAGTTGGAAGTCTACTGCACTGAAAATTTATGCCTTGGTGAATACATTAATGAACCATAGCTTATTATTCTTCATTAACCTTGTGTAATTCAACACCAATATGATAATCTGGCATTTGTTTTGTATTTCCACTTGTCTATTTTAAATTAAGTTAAATTTAAGTATATCTCCTCAGTTGACAAGACTGAGTTTTGACAGACCAAAAAAAGGCTATGAGATAAATTTATGAAAAAAAATGAAAACCTGTCTTTAAAGATACTGTGGTGGGTTCCCATAGTCTCCATACCACAGGCTGGGATTAGGGTACTTTGAATATCTGTTGCTTACAACTTTTTTACCGTAGGCAATGGAAGGAGAAGAACTGGTGCTTTATCATTCAATATGAAGAAATAGAACATGAGATTTGTGAGCAAGGGATATTAAACATTGTTGTGGACAAGTGGAAAACACAAATAAGAATCTGTGTAAAATAACTGAGTAATACTAGTATTTTATTAGTTTACCAGTGAAGCTATGAGTTTCAGTGACAAATGGTAGTGATGTATGTCATAAAACTTCTATATTGTGTATACTCCCTATATAAAACATAAAGATATCTTGAAAGACACTAAAGATACATTATATTGAATAAAAAGAAAACAGTCATCATAACTATATGATACACCTTTTTAAGAATATCAAAATGCCCTGCAAGCATTGTTTACATAATGCAAGCTGTACAAGTTATAATATACCAAGAAGCTTCTCACACCCTCTCATAAAGATCAATATAGAGTTAGAATCTTCAGAGGAAAAAATTCTGAAGAGCAGTTTATCTCTGCATACATGTGGCATGAAAATTATGTCTTAGTGTAATTTCAGCTTTAGATTCCTATATGTATCCCTGCAGAACATAAACATCTTACAAAGCTTAAGTAGAAAGCCACATGGGATTTTACTATGTTTATTGCTCTTATGGTAGTACCCAGTAGCTGCAAATGGCATTCTCCACTAGACATATCTCATCAGATAGCATCAAGCCATGGTGCTGTTCTAGAATCTGTGACTTAGAGAAAATAATTTGGAGTGAGAATGGCAGTCTTATTGACATCCAGTGGTAACTGAATAGTGGGAAGTTACTTAACTGCACTTGGCTACCTGTAAATTTGAAGCCATGATGGAAAAAGCAGATGAAAGAGAGGTGAAAGGGAATATTATCCCCAGTCTTTATTTCAGGAGTGGAAGGAAAATGAGATCAGTTAACTGAAATGTTTAATATGGAATGTCAAATACCTTATTAAATTAATTATTTTCTCAGAGCTCCCTTTCCAGTATCTCATCTAGAATACTAAGCAGAGTCCTAATATAGTAAAATGTTGGAAATATTTGATGTCCTTTTATGTCTTGCTTCAACTTTTTTTTTTTTTAATGCAAATTTATTGCTGAAAGTTGTGGCAACAGAGAATTTTAGTAAATAAGAGTATCAGTGCCTAAATCATGAAGTGTGCCTTGCCTAGGAATAACTTTAGCCTTTGAAGTCTATATAGGTTCTGCAAACTTCAAGATTTCTTAAGAAGCTGTCTACATTTACAAAATGTTACCTACTTCTGAAATGCATCTATGCAGTAGTAAATTAAATTAAATTAGATTAAATA
>WAAE01003260.1:0-28253 GCA_013400495.1 Nicator chloris
GTGTGTGGACCCCTGCTGCCAGGGCGTAACCACCTGCACCACCACCTGCCAGGGGGTGACCACCTGCCAGGACCCCTGCTGCCAGGGTGTGACCACCTGCCAGGACCCCTGCTGCCAGGGCGTGACCAGGTGCGTGACCACGTGCCAGGACCCCTGCTGCCAGGGTGTCACAAAATGTGTCACCACCTGCCAGGACCCCTGCTGCCAGGGCGTGACCACCTGCATCACCACCTGCCAAGATGCCTGCGGTGTCACCAGATGTGCCACCAGGTGTGTGGATCCCTGCTGCCAGGGGGTGACCACCTGCCAGGACCCCTGCTGCCAGGGCGTGCCCACCTGCACCCCCACNGGGCATGCCCACCTGCACCCCCACGTGCCCAGCCCCATGCCGCGTCCCCAGCTGCGCCACCCCGCAGGGCGTCCAGGTTGTCACCAGGTGCGCCGACTCCTGTCCCACCACCTGCGTCACCCAGACGTGCCCGGTGTGCGGCCAGCGCTGCTCCGTCTCCTGCTGCCCGTAGTTCCAGGCTCCCTGAGGGGCTCCGGGCTGGGATCCGAAGGAGACCCCGCTCCCCGTGGGGGTTTCCCCGTGGGATCTCCCAAGGAAGAGGAAATCCTCCTTTTCCCGGCGTCCCGCCTCGTTCCTGCCGTTTTTAACCCCAAGAAAGCGCCTTTCCTCGCGGGATGTAACCGAGCGATTTTGTGCCCCCGGGGCTGTCCCCCGGGAGAGAGAACCCGCAGTTCCCCCTCGCACCGGGGACTGAAATACGGGAAATTCCCCTCTGTTCTTCCTTGTCATCCTTTCTCCTTTCCGCGTCTGAAGAAATAAAAGAAACGATCTCGGCATCGGCCTCGCGCATTTCCTTCGCTTCCCGCCCTTTATCCTTTTAATTCCTTTCCTAAAACCTCGATTTTTGTTAAAAAAATAATGCTTGGGAAAGCCTCACTGGGAGGGTGGAATGCCCCAGGATGGAAGGGACACACAGGGATCACCAAATCCAACTCCTGGCCCCACCCAGGACATCCCAAAATCCCGCCATGTCCCTGGGAATTTTGGTGGGTTTGGGATCGTGACCGTTCCGTGGGGTCAGCACTCCCAAATTCTGGTGGGAAGAAACTTTTCCCAAAATCCACCCCAAATCCCAGCCCCTGGCACAGCTCCAGCCCTTCCCTCAATGCTGACCCTGGCCTGATATCCCAGATCAATGTCTGATACCCCGGATCAATATCTGATATCCCAGATCAATGTCCAATACCCCAGATCAATGTCTGAAATCCCAGATCAATGTTTGATATCCCAGATCAATGTCCGATATCCCAGATCAATATCTGATACCCCAGATCAAGGTCCGATATCCCAGATCCATGTCCGATATCCCAGATCAATACCTGAAATCCCAAATCAATATCTGATGTCCCAGACCAATGTCCGATATCCCAGATCAATGCCCGATACCCCAGATCAATGTCCAATATCCCAGATCCATGTCCAATATCCCAGATCAGCACCTGAAATCCCAAATCAATGTCCAATATCCCAAATCAATGTCCAATATCCCAGATCCATGTCCAATATCCCAGATCAATGTCCGATATCCCAGATCCATGTCCAATATCCCAGATCAATATCCGATACCCCAGACCAACACCTGAATTCCCAGCTCATTCCCACGGGCTGTAAAAACCCCTGGAAACGCCCCCAAAGTTGAATTTCCCAGGGGCTCCTCCCTCACCCCATCGCTCCCTCCCGGACCCCAAATCCCGGGCCGGGCTCGGGCCCGTCCCGGGAGCCTCCCGAGGCTGAGCCCCGCGGGATCCGAGCCCGGGGAGGGTTTGGAGGAGCAAATCCCGCCGGGAATGCGGGCGGGAGGGGCGGCAGACGGGGCGGGAGCGGCTGGGAGCATCCCCCGGCTCCTCCGGAGGTGCCCCAAGGCTCGGGGCAACCCGCCAGCTCCTCCCTCTCCTCCCCTCCCTGCGGTTCCATCCGACTCCAAAACTCCTCTAAAATTCCTCAAAATTCCCTGCGAGCAACGGTGAGGAATCCCTCCGTTTTCCGGGAAATGAAATATAGGTGGGGGGGGAAAAAAAAAGGTTTTGGATTAATTTTCCCCTTCTGGCAGGGCGTTTATTCCTTCTCACGCCCGTAAAATTCAGATTTAAATCATCTCGGAGCAGCGGAGAGAAGAAAAACTTGTGCTTGCTTTCTGTCTCTTATTGTCTTTTTATTAAACTCTTTACATTTTACCAGGAAAGTGAACCTCGTCGTTTTTCACAGGGACAACCCGCCAGCTCCTCCCTCTCCTCCCCTCCCTGCGGTTCCATCCGACTCCAAAACTCCTCTAAAATTCCTCAAAATTCCCTGCGAGCAACGGTGAGGAATCCCTCCGTTTTCCGGGAAATGAAATATAGGTGGGGGGGGAAAAAAAAAGGTTTTGGATTAATTTTCCCCTTCTGGCAGGGCGTTTATTCCTTCTCACGCCCGTAAAATTCAGATTTAAATCATCTCGGAGCAGCGGAGAGAAGAAAAACTTGTGCTTGCTTTCTGTCTCTTATTGTCTTTTTATTAAACTCTTTACATTTTACCAGGAAAGTGAACCTCGTCGTTTTTCACAGGGACAACCCGCCAGCTCCTCCCTCTCCTCCCCTCCCTGCGGTTCCATCCGACTCCAAAACTCCTCTAAAATTCCTCAAAATTCCCTGCGAGCAACGATGAGGATTTCCCTCTGTTTTCCGGGAAATGAAATATAGGTGGGGGGGGAAAAAAAAAGGTTTTGGATTAATTTTCCCCTTCTGGCAGGGCGTTTATTCCTTCACACGCCCGTAAAATTCAGATTTAAATCGTCTCGGAGCAGCGGAGAGAAGAAAAACCATTTCCAAGAAAAACAAAACAACAACAAAACCAGACAGGAAATCTTCCTTGATGTTTATTGCACACCTGTGAGGTTAAAACGGGCAGGAAATCGCTGCTCACGACAAGAAAAGGTTGTGGAATCCCCCTGGTTCCTCTGTCAGGTGATGTTCTCCGAGCTCTAAAATTTCCAAAAACATTTTTATCCGGTAAAGCTAAAAAAAAAAGAAAAATCCCGAGGAAATCCAGAGATTTTTTTTTTCCCCCTGAAAAAAAAAAATCGAGGTCAAAGCGAAGAAGGCAAAGAGATAAAAGAGGTGAGGATTTATTTTTTTTTTTTTCCGTAACCACAGCCAGTTCCTCCTTCCCCGATTTAATTACTCAGGCGCTAATTGCCATTCTTGCCTCGCTCACCTTCCGGAGTAAACAGGAAAAGAGGCCGGGACGGTGGGATTTGGGTTCCCCCGGGAATGCCTGGATCCAAATTATCCCTTGGGGCACTGGACTGAAGGAGCCGCTCATGTGAGCCTGAGTGTCCTCCTCTCTCACCCTCCTGGCATCCCAGAAATTCCAGGATTCCCGGAGCCACCTGGACCCTGCCCCGGGAGCCGGGTCAGAGCCTCACACCGTCCCCGGGACTTTGTGGGAATGAGCAGAGGGGAAAGTTGGCTCTGATGAAGGCCTGGAAGGTTTAATTGCAGCCAGGAGTGCAGGGTTTGGGCAGGAAAATGGGGAGAATCCCCGATTTCCCTGAGAATTGATGGGAAAAAATTCCTTCTCTCGCTCGGGAAAGCGGAAATCCTGCACAGGGTTGGACTTCGAGCCTGTGTCCGGGTCTGGACAGTCACGGAAAAGGGACACGGAGGGGCTGGAAAATCCCGGGATGGGAACGGGGCTGGAGCAGCTGGAAAAGGGGATGGCGAATCCTGGGGGAGCTGAGGGGGCTCAGCCGGGAGAAAAGGGGGATCCAGGGGGGATTCCGGGCTCTTCTGGGGGGGATTTGGGATCTGATCCCAGGGAACGGGGCCGGGACAAGAGGGAACAGCCTCGGGATGTGCCAGGGGAGGCTCAGGGTGGGAAATTTGGGGAAATCCCTCCTGGAAAAGGGAAAAGGCCTCGGAAGGGGCTCAGGGAGAGTTGGACCCCATCCCTGGAGGTGTCCCAGGAATTCCTGGAATTCTGGGTGTCCAGGTGGGGATTGGTCCCATATTGGACTCGATGCTCTGGGAGCTCTTTCCCAACCTCCGGGATTTTGGGATCCTGGAAAACCTTTGGCCCTTCAGCTCAAGATGGGTTCTGGAGACCCTTGGAGCCGGGGGTGCTGCCCTGGGTGGAATTCCCTCACGGAATTCCCTCCGGAACGCCGGACCCGCCCTGGGAAGAGTCACCGGAGCCACCAAAGGACTTTGCTGTGGGCTCCTGACTCACCCACACCGTGAGGACTCCAATGACTCCGATCACCCACAAATGCAATGGAGATTCCCACATAAATGCCAATTAGGGGTAATGCAATGGATGTCCCCAAATAAATGCCAATTTTAGGGATAATGCAATGGAGATTCCCACATAAATGCCAATTAGATNAATCGCCCACAAATGCAATGGAGATCCCCAAATAAATGCCCATTTTAGGAATAATGCAATGGATGTCCCCAAATAAATGCCAATTTAAGGATAATGCAATGGATGTCCCCAAATAAATGCCAATTTAAGGATAATGCAATGGAGATCCCCAAATAAATGCCAATTAAGGATAATGAAATGGAGATCCCCAAATAAATGCCAATTAGATAAATGCAATGGAGATCCCCAAATAAATGCCAATTAGATAAATGCAATGGAGGTCCCCAAATAAATGCCAATTAGGGATAACGATCCAACCCCGTGATGTTCCCGCGTGTCGGGAGCGCGGATCCCGTTTACGTCCCCCGAAATATTTCGCTCTTGGAAGGCCCCAAAGCTAACAACAGGGTGGAAAACAACTCGGGGTAGAAAGGGAGGTGCAGCACCGGCCCTCAGAGATGGTTTTGAGGTGAGCCCAGAGCCTGAGCAGATAATGAGGAACTGTTCCGACCGGAATATGGGATATTCCTCGGGAAGATACGGGTTGGAAACTGCCCTGGGGGAAAATTTCCACACCCGGCAGCTTGAGGAGGAGAAAATGAGGAGGGATTCGTCTGCCTAAAAATTCGGCTCCTGAATCCGAGCTCCGCTGGGAGCAGTTTCTGCTCCCGTGGCAAGGGAGGCGTTTATGACGATCAAACCACACTCTGAGAATCCCAAATTATCCCCGGAAAATCCCCCGGGGCAGCGGAGCCTCCGGGGCTGGGGGAGAAGCTGCACGTGGGGGGATGAGTGGGTGGAAAAGCTGAGCCACCTGTGAGGTGGCAAAACCCGTGAGGATCCGTCAGCTCCAAACCGTGAGGATCCGTCAGCTCCCCGTGGAATTCCCGGTGCCCAACGTGAGCGCTGGGATGGAGCCGGAGCTGACGCCCGGAATTCTCCGGGTTTGGGGCGTGAACAGGACGTGCTGCTCGTGCTGGGTTGGGTTTTGGGGTGGTTTTTTTTTTTCACCTCTTTAGCATTTTTGTGATGGTCACGTTCTCACCTCCGTGTTGGGAATACCTGGGAGAAAGGTGGATTTTCCATCATCAGCAAAACTTTAATAAGAATTGTCTCCCGGGCCTAAACCCCTCCTAAACTGGAGACTTCTGCACTTTTCTGAGAGAGAACAACATCTTTAAAATGAGGATTATTCTGCCTTGAACGGCTTGAAATGTTCCTCAAAGGACCTGGAGTTGTGTCCCCATTGGAATTTCCAAGCACAGACGGTGGTAATTCCTAGAGAGGAACGGGTTGGATGAATGAAATAATTTAATTTATCAGGCAAGCAGGGACCTCAAGGTTTTGTGGGAGCGCTGGAGGATTGGTTGTGCCTTCCCATGAGAATTAAGTCCGGGTATTTCTCATAGTAAATCCAATTAATTATCCACCTTCCCTAATAACAGCCATCCCGCGTCGGAAAAACCCCAGCTATCAAAGCCCGACATTTATGGAAATAAGGCCATGGAAACGTCCCAGCACATTAAACCCCTTTCTGAAAACCAATTAATTCAGCACCCACCATTTTGCTTTTTTTTTAATGACTCCGCCATTCCCGTTGGGAATGACTGGGGTCGGAGCGGGGCTGGCTCAGCATCACCTGCTTTCCTGGAAGAGGGCTCTGACCAAAAATTAGGATGCAAACAAACATGCAAAGCATGTGGAGGTGGAGCCTGCCGGGGCACTTTGTGGTCAGCTGTCCGTCCCCCTGGGCTCCCGCGTTTCCGGAGCTGACGCCACTCCGGCCGTATAAAAGGTTTGGGTCCGGAGGCTCCCGCCAGTTCCTTTGGCTTCTCCGTCGCTCGCCAGGACCGGTGACCCGGTAAGTCCTCCTTGGCTTTTTCAGGGAATTTTTATCAGGATATCTCGTGGTGAAGAGAGATCATTCCGGGTCCTGGGAGAGCTTCGCTCCCGTGCGTCTCTTCTGGGATTTGTCCTGGAATTGGGGGTTTTATTTAGGGTTTGCTCTGCCTGGAGGGGCTTGGAGAAGTCACCTCCTCCAAAACTGGGGCTGCCTCTCCTTCTCCCTCCTGTTGCGTCCTGGTTAATTTGTTCCTGCCTCGTTAAGGCCGGGAGTTAAATGAATTAATGGATGCTGTGGAGCAGCTCCTGGGACTTCAAACGGGATGGGTGGGAAGAGGCTCCATCTGGCAGGAGGGAGCTGCGGGATTCCTGCAGGCAAAGCTCGGGGAGAAGCCAAGAGGAGGAAATGAGTTGGAAATGGGAGCTGCAGCCTCTGGGGCAACTCTTCCCTCATGAAAGGATGAGCCCCATCAATCCCCCCCAAAAATTCCGGCGATGTCCCAGGATCTGGAGGATCATCAGGATGGGAGAGCTGGGAATGTTCAGCCTGTGGAGACCTCAGGTCCAGGATCTGCAGAGGCTCCAGGGAAGCTGGAGAGGGACTTTTCCTCAGGAACTGGAGAGACAGGAAAAAGGGGGAATGTGTTTACACCGAAATATGGGAAATTCAGGTTGGATATTGGGAAGAAACTGTGAGGGCAGTGAGGCCTGGCTCAGGTTATTCCAAGGATTCCCCATCCCTGGACGTGTCCAAGGCCAGGCTGGACAGGTCTTGCAGGAATTTGGTCTGGCTTGGAGCGAGATGATCTTTGAGATCCCTCTCAACCCAAACCACCCCATAATTCCGTGGGATGACGGCGGGATTTGTGGCCTCTGGGCTCTGTGGTTGGGAATTCCCAGCACAGGGACGTGCCCAGGTGGGCGTGAGGGTCTGATAAAGAGGAGATAAGCCCCGGAACATCTGCTGATGGAGCCGAGAGCAGAAGGATTTGAAGTGGTTTTGGGTTATGGCTTCTACAAAGTTTAGTTGATAATGAATTTATGTTTCATGAATCTGTTATGTAAGGATTTTATAAGGTTAATACAATTTATAAGTTCCTATTGAGATTTGTTTATATTAAGCGTTGTTCTCGGGCAACCCCAAAAAATTCAGGATTTACGGCTTGAGGCTTCCTAACAGGTTCCCAGTGAAGGGAGGGATTCCCCGGCAGCGTTAATTCCATCAATTCCATCATTCCATGAACCCCGGGATGAGCCCAGAGCGCGGTGCCCACAACGCCGCGCTCACGGATTTGATCCCTGCGGGGGCCGTTTCCCACAGAGCTGGACTTGGTGATCCCTGTGGGTCCCTTCCAGCTCCAGAACCCAGGAATCCTGGACACTCTTCCAGGATTCCAGGAAAAGGCGGCTTTTCCTGACGCTCCTTTCCTCAGCCAAGCCCGAACCCACCGCAGGCCTCACACCCGCCTCGATACGTGCGGGCCGATAGCCTGATTATTTTTATTCTTGTTTATTTTTATTATTTTAATTTTAATTTTAATTTTAATTTCTATTTCTATTTCTATTTCTATTTCTATTTCTATTTCTATTTCTATTTCTATTTCTATTTCTATTTCTATTTCTATTTCTATTTCTATTTCTATTTCTATTCTTTTATTTTTTCCCAGCTTTCTCCCAGCTTTTCCCCCAGCTCCTTCCCCAGGATGTCCTACTACTACGAGCAGTGCAAGCAGCCCTGCGTGCCCCCTCCCATCTGCCTGCAGAAATGCGCCAAGTGCCCGGAGCCCTGCGCCACCCAATGCGTCGACGTCTGCCAGGCCCCTTGCGCCACCCAGTGCGCCACCACCTGTGTCNCCGCAGGCCTCACACCCGCCTCGATACGTGCGGGCCGATAGCCTGATTATTTTTATTCTTGTTTATTTTTATTATTTTAATTTTAATTTTAATTTTAATTTCTATTTCTATTTCTATTTCTATTTCTATTTCTATTTCTATTTCTATTTCTATTTCTATTTCTATTTCTATTCTTTTATTTTTTCCCAGCTTTCTCCCAGCTTTTCCCCCAGCTCCTTCCCCAGGATGTCCTACTACTACGAGCAGTGCAAGCAGCCCTGCGTGCCCCCTCCCATCTGCCTGCAGAAATGCGCCAAGTGCCCGGAGCCCTGCGCCACCCAATGCGTCGACGTCTGCCAGGCCCCTTGCGCCACCCAGTGCGCCACCACCTGTGTCACCCAGTGCCCGGAGCCCTGTGCCACCCAGTGCGCCACCAGCTGCGCCCCGCAGTGCGTGGACGTCTGCGCCCCGCAGTGCGTGGACGTCTGCGCCAAGCCCTGCTCCGGCCAGTGCGTGGAGATCTGCGGGCCGCAGTGCGTGGACGTCTGTCCCACCCAGTGCTCCACCAGCTGCCCCCCGCAGTGCGTGGACGTCTGCCCTGCCCAGTGCCCCACCCAGTGCCCCACCCAGTGCCCCGCCCAGTGCCCCGAGCCCTGCGTCACCAAGTGCGTGGAGCAGTGCCAGGCCGAGGTTTGCAAGACCAAGTGCGTGGAGTCGTGTGAGACCGTGTGCCTGAAGCCCTGCTCCGGCTCCTGCTGAGCCCGACGCGGGCCCGGCCCCGCGGGGCGGCTCCGGTGACCGGTGAGGAGCCGAAGCCGCGGGTTCCGGGGTGGAAAAGACGGCGCAGACCCATCGGCAACGCAATGAGGCTTCTCCCGCTCTGATCGTCCCACGTTTTCGTCTTGCAAAACATTTTCTCTCTGAGTGTTTTCCATGTTGTCCCTCCTGCTCCAGCGTTCTTCCTTGGGCATTCCCGATATTCTAGCTTTGGGAATCTCGGGAAGAGCTGTCAGCAGCCGGTGGTGGAAGATGTCGACGCTTTTCCCCCTTCCCTTCTCCTCCTGTCTCTTCTCAGTCTCTTAAATTCTCTGTGCAGCAATAAAAAAATGGCCATCGATGGCACCAGGTGTCTTTTGTCTTTTCTTCTCCCCATTTCCGCGCCTTCAGGCCCCAAAAAATCTTCCTCAATTTCCGCTTTCGAAAGTGATTAGGGGAGGATTTTGTGCCTGAAGTAAAAACATTTTAATACGGAGAAATTCCTTCTAATTCTACGAGGAAATCATCATCTGGTCAATTATTTTCTGCAGAATGACTGAAATTATTTACAGGAATTTGATTTTCAGACAGAATTTTTCTCTCCAC
This sequence comes from Nicator chloris, assembly GCA_013400495.1. NCBI lineage: Eukaryota > Metazoa > Chordata > Aves > Passeriformes > Pycnonotidae > Nicator > Nicator chloris. The sequence continues at coordinate 9,449 of WAAE01003260.1, forward strand.
AGCTTGGGGTTTTGCAGGCAAATCCTAGAAACTGTTAAAAGGCGAATTTAAGCGGAAGAAAGCCTTAAATTAATAAAGAAGGGGTTGAACATCTGGGAGGCACAATTTTAAATAAATACAAATACATCTTTATTCTGGCTAAGTTTGAAGCCGAAGGTCACCCCATTGTCTGGAGGGAGTTAAACCCATAAAAACCCCAAATTTCAGGGTTAAATCTCCCACTGAGTCCCGGGTTGCGCCCGTGGCTTTCTTCACCTCCGGCTCCGTGCCGGCCACGCCGTTTCCGCGTCTGGGAATGCTGAAATCGCTCCCCACCCACCCCCTCATTAAGGGAAGGGTGGGGAATATCTGATCTGGAGAGGAAAAGAGAAGATATTTACGTTCAGGGGCGTGCCGACACCGTTTCCAAATCGCCTTTTTAATGGGCAGGTGGGGAGGCGAGGAGCAGGCTCCTCTTTGTGTCCCTGGCTGTCGACACCGGGAGGTGACACCAAAAGGTGACACCTCAGAGGTGACACCCTCAGACGGGGATCATGGGAGGCAAAAAAAAAAAAAGGGGCCGGGGAAGGCGCACACCTGAGCAAAGCGAGGAGCAGGAATTCCCCCCAAAAAATGAGGAAGATGAGGAACAAGCACCAAGAATTCCTCCGTGGAATTTGTGGGTCCAGGCTCTGCCTGGGGAGCGACTCGGAGGCGCCACTTCTGTGGCATCCTGAGGGGCACGGAAAAGGTTTTAGGAGTCAGGGCAAGCACATTTGGAGCAGGAAATCCCGGGAAAACAGACGGGGAAATGAGGAATTTGCACCTCAAATTCCTCCCGAGGAACCCAAATCTTTGAGGTGCCAGTTTCGGAGTGACGTCTTGGGGACGTGGAAAAGGTTTTAGTCAGGAATTGTGGAAAAAGAATCCAAGCCCTACACCTGAACACACCTGGGCTGGATATTCCCAGGGAAACAGACGGGGAAATGAGGAATTTGCACCTCAAATTCTTCCAAACCTTTGGGGACCCAGGCTCTGGAATCCCACTTCTGGGTTTTTCTTGGAGGCCTGGAGAAGGTTTAGACCGTGAATTGTGGAAAAAAGTTTAAATGAGGAATCACGTGGAGCTCCTCCGACCCGTGAGTCACGTGGCTCCTCATCCTCACCCCCATCCACGGCCTGTGTCAGCCACTGGAATTTTCCCGTTTTACCTGGGAACGGGGATCACGGGAGCACCTGGAAAATCCAAAAAGCCACTGGAATTTTCCCGTTTTACCTGGGAACGGGGATCACGGGAGCACCTGGAAAATCCAAAAAGCCACTGGAATTTTCCCGTTTTACCTGGGAACGGGGATCACGGGAGCACCTGGAAAATCCAAAAAGCCACTGGAATTTTCCCGTTTTACCTGGGAACGGGGATCACGGGAGCACCTGGAAAACCCAGAGGAAGCGGCCTGAGGGAGCTGCTGTGCTCCAGCCATTTCCTGTGGCCAAGCCCTGACACGCCAGCTGTGGTCAGCGCCGGGGATTGCCGGGATTCCCGGGATATTTCCAATAAATTAAGGATATTTCATCAGGCGGAGGAGCCTGGAAAATCTTCTTAATTCCTTGAGGGGGGGAAAAAGAAGTTTCCTTCCTGTTTTGGGGATGGGAAACAGCAAAATCCCGTTCCCAACCGGGATCCCAGGAGATGGGACAGATTCCCAGCCCCACTCGGATTTCTGGAGATCCCTCCAGGTGCTCCCCAGGCAAAATTGTCCCTAAAACTCATTCCCGAGTGGATGTGAGTGGTCCCAGCTCCCGGTTCTTTGTGGGATCTCTGCCGGGGATTGGGGTGAAATATGAATAAATTGTTAATAAATTGCTAATAGATGGTTCATAAATGGCTAATGAATTATTGCTAATCATTACAAAATCATTACAAAATCATTAATAAAATATTAAATAAAATATTAATAAATACCAATAAATGAAATGGCAATAAAATCTTGATAAAATATCAATAAAGTCTTAAAAAATTGCTAATAGACGGTTATAAATGGTGAATAAATTATTGCTAATCATAACAAAATCTTTAATAAAATATTAATAAATATCAATAGATATTACTGAAATGGCAATAAAATCTTCATAAAATATCAATAAATGGTTAATAAATTACTAATAGATGGTTAATAAATGGCAAATAAATTATTGCTAATCATAACAAAATCTTTAATAAAATATTAAATAAAATATTAATAAACACCAATAAATATAACTGAAATGGCAATTAAACATTGATAAAATATTAATAAATTGTTAATAAATTACTAATAAATGATGAAGGAATTCTCCCGCCCAGGCGTGCCCTGCCCCGATCCCCCGCAGCCGGGAGAGGAGGGACATCNCTTAAAAAATTGCTAATAGATGGTTAATTAATGGCTAATAAATGATTGCTAATCATAACAAAATAATTAATAAAATATTAAATAAAATATTAATAAACACCAATAAACATTACTGAAATGGCAATAAAATCTTGATAAAATATCAATAAAGTCTTAAAAAATTGCTAATAGACGGTTAATAAATGGCGAATAAATTATTGCTAATCATAACAAAATCTTTAATAAAATATTAATAAATATCAATAGATATTACTGAAATGGCAATAAAATCTTCATAAAATATCAATAAATGGTTAATAAATTACTAATAGATGGTTAATAAATGGCAAATAAATTATTGCTAATCATAACAAAATCTTTAATAAAATATTAAATAAAATATTAATAAACACCAATAAATATAACTGAAATGGCAATTAAACATTGATAAAATATTAATAAATTGTTAATAAATTACTAATAAATGATGAAGGAATTCTCCCGCCCAGGCGTGCCCTGCCCCGATCCCCCGCAGCCGGGAGAGGAGGGACATCTCTCCCAGACTTTGACTGAGGTCCAGGAGGTGGGAGCGGAGCCGGTTCTGGTTGTGAAAGATTCTGGTCACTGAGTTTATTCCGCAGTCATCGGCTCTTCCGCAGGGATATAAAAGCCGCTCCTCCGGGGAGCTCCACACCCGCAGCGGCTCCTCCTCAGCTCCCTCCTCGAGCAGGACGCGCCAGGTGAGCCCTTCCCTGCCCCTCTCACTGCCCCGGGGTGGGAAAAATGGGATTTTCCACCTTTTTTCCCCAAAAAATTCCGCCTGAGACGGAATTAGGGAATCGCGTTATTGCGATTATCCCATATCGCGTTACGGAATTTGGGGAGTTTTGAGGCTCCACCCGGCAGTTTGGGGCTCTTTGGGTCGGAATTCCATGGTAATTTTTCCCGGATTGGTAAGAATCAGCTCAGCTCCCTCCTCGAGCAGGACGCGCCAGGTGAGCCCTTCCCCGCCCCTCTCACTGCCCCGGGGTGGGAAAAATGGGATTTTCCGCCTCTTTTCCCCAAAAAATTCCGCCTGAGACGGAATTAGGGAATCGCGTTATTGCGATTATCCCATATTGCACATGCATTACGGAATTTGGGGAGTTTTGAGGCTCCACCCGGCGGTTTGGGGCTCTTTGGGTCGGAATTCCATGATGATTTTTCCCGGATTGATAAGAATCCCGTGGATAACCCAAGGTTGGCATCCACACCGAGGCGGTGGAACAGCTCTCCCGGATTTCCGGGGATCCCTGTTGCGTTTCCTTGGATAAAATCCTCGATCCACCTGAATTTCACGGCCCCGGGTGTGGCTGCTGCTCTGGGCGGCCTCAAGGAGCTGAGCAAAGATGTGGTGGTTCCAAAAATCGGTATCAAATATTGGGAATATTATCCAATATTGGGAATACAATGAAATACTGGGAATATTCTCAAATATCGGGAATATTATCAAATATTGGGAATATTATCAAATACTGGGAATACATTGAAATACTGGGAATATTCTCAAATATTGGGAATACATTGAAATACTGGGAATATTCTCAAATATTGGGAATATTCTCAAATATTTGGAATATTATCAAATATCGTGAATATTATCAAATACTGGGGATACAATGAAATACTGGGAATATTCTCAAATATTGAGAATATTATGAAACTCTGGGAATACAATAAAACACTGGGAATATTATCAAATACTGGGAATACATTGAAATACTGGGAATATTCTCAAATATTGAGAATATTATGAAACTCTGGGAATACAATAAAACACTGGGAATATTATCAAATACTGGGATTGGTATCCAACGCTGGGATTGTTATCAAGGGAATTTTCTCTGCCAAAACTCCCAGTCCTGAGATTTTCCCACTTTTCCTCTCCACTTTGACTGCTTTTCTTGGAGCCTCTCCTCGAGTTCAGCTTTCCTCCAAACCCACGTTTTTTTTCCTGAGCTTTATAAAGTCGAGATTCCCAGGAAAAAAATGAACGGAAGGAAGGAAGGAAGGACGGAAGGAAGGAAGGAAGGACGGAAGGAAGGAAGGAAGGACGGAAGGAAGGAAGGAAGGACGGAAGGAAGGAAGGAAGGACGGAAGGAAGGAAGGAAGGACGGAAGGAAGGAAGGAAGGACGGAAGGAAGGAAGGAAAACCATTTTTCTCTTCTCCAGCTCTGCAGCCTCTTCCTGCCTTTCTTAGGCTGGGTTTTGCCTCTGATCCTCGTTTTAGGCACAGCTATTCTCTGATCCCTCCGTGGGGCGACCGATCCCACAGGGAATGGGATGGAATCCCAAAAAAACCCACCCTGACAAGGGTCAGGAAACTGAGCTCCCCAAAATCCACGCAGCACCCTCAGGGATTCAAACCCAGGATTAAGTTTAAACCTGTGGGGATCCATCCCAAAAATGCCCGGAAACCTCAACACCCCGAAAAGGCGAATTCCAGCTTCAAACCCTCGCGATTCCCTCCCCGATTTTGGCATTCCAGGCTCACCCAGGATGTCCCAGCAGCAGAAGCAGCCGCAGCAGATCCCTGCCCAGTGCCAGCAGAAGTGCGGGGCCCTTCCCAAGGGGGTCCAGCAAAGCCAGGCCTCCAAAGGCCAGGCCAAGGCGGGCGTGAAGAGCCTCCCCCAGCAGCAGCAGCAGCAGCAGTGCTCCAAGCAGAAGTAGAAACCATCCCAAATCCCCAAATTCCCAAATTCCCGCCTCTCCCGGCTGCCGGGAACACCTCCGGACCTGCAGCCGCCCGCTTGGCTCGCCAGCAGAAATGACCTCGTGACGAGACGCGCTTAATTAGGCTTAAAAATTAATAGTAAATGAAATAATTTCATTAACTACGGGTGATTTCGCGGGGTTGCTTTTAATTCCCGGTTTAATTTGGGATGTGGTGCAATAAAATGATGGAATGACCTCGTGGTTGCTTCCTGGTGGTTTTGTTTTGTCTCCCATCTTTTCTTCTCTTTCTCTTTTATTTTCCCCCCAAAATCAGCTTTAAACACACAAAAGCCCGGCTTTTCCAGGCTGAGCCTCCTCTCTGTCTTTTTCAGCAGAAGACATCGAAAATCCCTGAAACTTGGAATAAAAATCCACAAAACTTGATGAAAAAACCCCCACAGTTTGGTACAAAAAATCCCCAAAACTCAGGATAAAACTTCCCAAAACCTGGTATAAAAATTCCCACAATTTGATTAAAATATTCCCAAAACTGAGGATAAAACTTCCCAAAACCTGGTATAAAAATTCCCACAACTTGATTAAAAAAATCCCAAAACTCAGGATAAAACTTCCCAAAACCTGGTATAAAAATTCCCACAATTTGGTACAAAAATCCCCAAAACTCAGGATAAAACTTCCCAAAACCTGGTATAAAAATCCCCACAACTTGATTAAAAATTTCCCAAAACCTGTTATAAACCCCCCGAAAAAAACTCGGTATAAAACCCCCCAAAACTCGGTATAAAAATCCCCCCAAATTGGTATAAAAATCCCCAAAATTTGCTACAAAAACCCCCATAACCAGGAAGAAAAACCCCCCAAACTCAGCACTCAAGGTCGCTTTTATTGTGGAATTTTCACAGTGAAATCAATCCTGGATGCAACAGCAGCCGAAAATAATTACGAGACAAAGTCCCAAACACCGACGGGTGGCGAAACATTCCCGGCTGGAATTCCTCCTTTATCCCTGTCTGCACCACGCCCGGGCTTAATCCCTTCCCAAACATGTCTGGAGTGGAGTTAATTATCCATAAATCTGGATAATTATGGGATACTCTCGGCCTGAGCTGTTCTTTGACACCTCCGAGGAAATTCAAGGGGAGAGAAAGCTCGGATCTATCTTAAAAAATCTTCCTTTTTTCCCTCAATCCCAAAGGGTTCCCTTTAATTCCACCAAAATCGGATCTATCCTAAAAATCTTCCTTTTTTCCCTCAATCCTAAAAGATCTTTTTAATTCCGCCAAAATCGGATCTATCCTAAAAAATCTTCCTTTTTCCCCTCAATCCCAAAGGATTCTTTTTAACTCCACCGAAGTCGGATCTATCCTAAAAAATCTTCCTTTTTTCCCTCAATCCCAAAGGATTCCCTTTAATTCCACCAAAATCGGATCTATCCTAAAAAATCTTCCTTTTTCCCCTCAATCCCAAAGGATTCCCTTTAATTCCACCAAAATCGGATCTATCCTAAAAAATCTTCCTTTTCCCCCTCAATCCCAAAGGATTCTTTTTAACTCCACCGAAGTCGGATCTATCCTAAAAAATCTTCCTTTTCCCCCTCACTCCCAAAGGATTCTTTTTAACTCCACCGAAGTCGGATCTATCCTAAGAAATCTTCCTTTTTTCCCTCCATCCCAAAGGATTCCCTTTAATTCCACCAACATCGGATCTATCCTAAAAATCTTCCTTTTTTCCCTCAATCCCAAAGGATTCTCTTTCAATTCCACCAAATATTCAGCACGGGTTCCCGATTTGGAAAGTTTTCAGCGTTTTGGCAGCAGATTCCCGCAGGAATCTGATTGTTTCTGCGGGAAAACTTCCCAAATTCCAGCGGGGAGCTGGAATCCAGGGGAGAAAAGGCAGGAAAAAAAGGGATGAGCTCTTCCCTGGATTTGGGGTTGTTTGTTTATTTTTTAACTTCGCGAGCCCCGCTTTGTTCCATGATTTTTGGGGGGCTTTTTGGGCATTCCAAAGCCTTGGGATTGGGACAAAGGGCAGGAATTTGGGCAGGTGAACTACAACCCTGCTGGAATTCCCGACGGGAATTCCCTGCTGTTAGTAAAGGACAACGCGTTAGCGGGAGGGGCGGCTGGGAGGAATTCCTGACAAAAGCTCTGCAGGGGTTAAAAAACAAAACAACAACAACAAAAAAAGAGGCTTGGGAAAACCTCTGGAAATCTCCGGGATCGGGATTTTCCCTCTACTTCTGCCACAGGCCGGGCTGCTCCAGCTGCTGCTCCAGGGGAGGGAATTTCTCGGGAAGGGAGCGCTGCTCCGGGACGGGCACCGGGATCTCCTGGGATTCCTGCTTTTCCTGGGAACACGGGGTGGGCACCGGGATCTCCTGGAATTCCTGCTTTCCCTGGGAACACGGGACGGGCACCGGGATCTCCTGGGATTCCTGCTTTCCCTGGGAACACGGGACGGGGTCTGGGAGTGGGGTGGGGACTGGGGTGTCCTGGCATTCCTGTTTTTCCGGGATGGACACCGGGATTTCCTGGCATTCCTGCTTTTCCTGGGACCACGGGACAGGGTCATGGTGTGGATCAGGGATGGACACCGGGATTTCCTTGCATTCCTGTTTTCCTGGGATGGACACCGGGATTTCCTTGCATTCCTGTTTTTCTGGGACAGACACCGGGATTTCCTTGCATTCCTGCTTTTCCTGGGAACACGGGGTGGGTTCGGGGACGGGCACTGGAGTTTCCTTGCATTCCTGCTTTTCCTGGGAACACGGGACAGGGTCAGGGTGTGGATCAGGGACGGACACTGGGATTTCCTTGCATTCCTGTTTTTCCGGGATGGACACCGGGATTTCCTTGCATTCCTGCTTTTCCGGGACGGACACCGGGATTTCCTTGCATTCCTGTTTTTCCGGGATGGACACCGGGATTTCCTGGCACTGCTGCTTCTCCTGGGCGCACGCAGCAGCCTCGGAGCAGGGAACGGGAACGGGAACCGGGATCTCCTTCGCCTCCCGCTTCTCCAGCGTCTCTTCCCGGCAGGATTTCTCCTCCAGGCGCGGGGCAGGCTCGGGTGGGAACGCCGGAGGGAGCTGGGTTTGCTGCTGCTGCTGCTCCTGGGGAGCCGCAGCTTCCCCTTTTCCCGGTCCCACCGGCACTGGGATGGCTTTTTCCGGGCATTTGGCCTGTGCCGGGAGCGGCTCGGGGCAGGGCTCCGGGGTCTGGGGATGCTGCGGCGGGCACGGGGCGGGCTCCGGGGTCTGGGGATGCTGCGGGGCGGGCTCCGGGCTCGGCTTTGGGGCGGTTTTACCCAGGCCCGGGGGCAGCGTCAGCTCCTGCTTGATTTGCGTCTGGTTCAGAGACATCTCTGCGGGAAAACGGGATCACCTTTGGGGGGACAAAAAAGTGGGGATTTTTCGTGTTGCCGGGACGAGAGTGAAGCAATTATAAAAATTATACGACATTATAAACAAATGTAAAAAAAAATCCCGAGTTTTCCTCCTCCGCCCTTGGCTTCCCGAGGTTTTTCCCTAAGGAACTGTGATTTATTCCTCCTTTTCCATCCTCCCTTTCAGCTCCTGCCCTGATCCCTCCTTTCCTGGGAAGGCAGAGCCGCCCCTTTGAACCCGCAGCCGATTTCTGCTTCACGGCTCTTCCCAAACTCCCAAATCCCTTTGATTTCTGTCCTGGGGAATTGCGGGCAGGAGCTGGAAAAACCCAAAATAACAACACGCACACCAAAAAAAAAGAAAAAAAAAAAAAAAGCTAAATCCAAACATTTCAGGACTTCTGGTGTTTGGACTGCTAAACCCGAAATAATTCCTGCTTTTTGCCCCTCGGTTTGCAGCTTTTCCTCGGAATTCGGAAGGCCAGGGGAGGTTTCTCTAGGCTCCGGCGAGCCGAGGGTTAAATTCACAGGAGACAACTCCTCCTCTCTCCGCTCCCAGCCCGGGGACAACGCCGAGGATCCGGGTGAGCTCCTCGGAAGGGAATTCCCAGGGATAAAGCGTCCCTGAGCTCCGGGGTTGTCACCTCCGTCCCCTCCCGAGGCCACCGACAACTTGGGGACAATTTTGTGGCCGCTCAAGGCTCGCCGGGAGCTCGGGAATCCCCGCGCCAAGCGCAGGAGAGAAAGGTGAGAATTCCAAAAGTCGGCTTGGAAGGGATTTGAGCTCCTCCCCAAAGCAGAGAGAGAGAGAAAATTCCTCCTCCCTTCCCCGGGGGCTTCCCGGCTCCTCTCACAGCTAATTTTTTCCTCTCCTCCCATTTTTTTTTATTTTTTTTTTTAAATCTGATAAGACCTCAACTAATTAATGAATTAAGATCTCGCTCCTGACACGGACGAGGCGGCACCCCGGGAATATTTGCGTTCCTTGGCTCCCCGCAGCGCCCTCGCGCTCCCAAATCTGCCTTTATTTTTTTTTCCCCCCGCCCAAGGAATTCCTGGGTGATTAAAAATATCTCGGTTATAAAATCACGGGAGAATCGATTCGGCAGGAGAGGGTTTGGTGCCCTTCCCCGGAGGGAGGAGATTCGTCCTCAAACCAACGGAATTCCATCTGATCCCTGCCTCGGGAAGGGTCTAATTTAGGACTTAATTACCCCCCGATTTAGACTCGGTCTTAATTTGCCTTCCAGAGCCATTTCCAGGCCGCCCCAACGCCCACAAATTCCCTCCTTTCCAGGAACCCTCCGCGTATCCCAAGGCACCAAATCCAACCTTTCCTGGAAGGCTGTGCCCACAGCCCAAATATCCCCCAGAAATCCCAGAAATCCCGGCATTCTCAATCCCAAATATCCCCCAAAATATCGGGATCTCAGTCCCAAATATCCCCCAAAATAACAGGATTCTCAGTCTCAAATATCTTCCCAAAATCTCAGGATTCTCAATCCCAAAATTTCCCCCAAAATCTCAGGATTGTCAATCCCAAATGTCCCCCCAAAATCCTGGGATTTTCAGTTCCAAATTCCCCCCAAAATCTCCCAAATTCTCAAACCCAAAGCTCCCCAAAAATCTCAGGATCCTGAATCTCAAATATCCCCCCCAAATCTCAGAATTCTGAACCCCAAACCTCCCCAAAAATCTCAGAACCCTGAACCCCAAACCTCCCCAAAAATCTCAGGATTCTCAGTCCCAAATATCCCCAAAAATCTCAGGAGTCCCAATCCCAAACCTCCCCAAAAATCTCGGGATTCTCAACTCCAAAGCTGCCAAAAAACCTCAGAACCCTGAATCCCAAATCTCCCCAAAAATCTCGGGATTCTCAACTCCAAAGCTGCCAAAAAACCTCAGAACCCTGAATCCCAAATCTCCCCAAAAATCTCGGGATTCTCAACTCCAAAGCTGCCAAAAAACCTCAGAACCCTGAATCCCAAATCTCCCCAAAAATCTCGGGATTCTCAACCCCAAACCTCCCCAAAAATCTCGGGATCCCCAATCCCAAAGCTCCCCGAGGAATCCCCGGATTCCGGGACTCACCCAGCCGGTGCCGAGGGAGCAGCGGGAGCCGAGCGGGTGCCGGAGTGGGGAGATTTGGGATCTTTTATAGGGTTTGGGAGCCCTGCCTTCTGGGAATGAGTCCTCTGGCTGATGAGCTCATTCTTTCACAAGAACCCTGCCCGGCCGGGTTTTACACGTAGGCACTTTCCGGAGAGGATCCCGAGTTCATTCCCTTGGCTAATCCCGGTGAAGCGTGGAATTTCTCCCCGGATCACGGGGGTTCTTGATGGCCTCGTTGAGGTTTGGGGGCTTGGTGGGGTTTGGTGCCACCTCAACACATGCCGGGGTCATTTCCACGGCTAAAATTCCCTCTGACGTCTGAAATTCCTGGGATTTATTGGGAATTCCCACCTCAATCCATACCGGGGTCATTTCCACAGCTAAAATTCCCTCTGACGTCTGAAATTCCTGGGATTTATTGGGAATTCCCACCTCAATCCATCCCGGGGTCATTCCAAAGAAAAAACCCCCTCTGATGTCTGAAATTCCTGGGATTTGCTGGGAATTTGGGATAATTTGTGTTTCTCTCCCCTGCTCTTCATCAATGAATCCTCTGAAGTGGCTTTATTGGGATTTTAAGAAGCAGGGATGGGTTTTGCTGGGAAGAAATTTCTGGATTTCCTTCAGCTTTCATTTCAGCTTGGAATCACCAGGAGGGATTTCCTGGAAATCCCAGGAATTTCCTCCTGGAAAGGGAGGTCAGGGGCTGCCCAGGGAGGTTTTCCAAGGAATTCCTGGACACCCCTCGGGGCTCCGGAAAGGTGTTGATCCATCAAAATTGGACTCGATGATCTTGGAGGGCTTTTCCAACCTCAGTAATCCTGGAATTCTCCGGATAAATCTCATTTTCCATGGAGATGCAGCTCTCACCCATCCAAATGTGACGGAGCGGAGAACCGAGCTCATCTCCAGGGATTTTAACAATATCCAAGGTTTTTCCCACTCAAATGGAATCTGGGGAAATTCCGGCCCCACGGAATTCCAGAACGGAATTTAAGAAGGCGTCCCGGCCTAGATGTGAGAGAAAGGGAACTTTATTCTCAGCATTCCCAGTCCCAAAGCTCCCTGAGGAATCTCTGGACTCTCAACCCCAAACCTCCCCCAAAATCTCAGAATTCTGAATCCCCAACCTCCCCCAAACCCTCGGGATTTTCAATCCCCAACCTCCCCCAAAATCTCAGCATTCTGAATCCCCAACCTCCCCCAAACCCTCGGGATTTTCAATCCCCAACCTCCCCCAAAATCTCAGCATTCTGAATCCCCAACCTCCCCCAAACCCTCGGGATTTTCAATCCCCAACCTCCCCCAAAATCTCAGCATTCTGAATCCCCAACCTCCCCCAAACCCTCGGGATTTTCAATCCCCAACCTCCCCCAAAATCTCAGCATTCTGAATCCCCAACCTCCCCCAAACCCTCGGGATTTTCAATCCCCAACCTCCCCCAAAATCTCAGCATTCTGAATCCCCAACCTCCCCCAAACCCTCGGGATTTTCAATCCCCAACCTCCCCCAAAATCTCAGCATTCTGAATCCCCAACCTCCCCCAAACCCTCGGGATTTTCAATCCCCAACCTCCCCCAAAATCTCAGCATTCTGAATCCCCAAACTCCCCAAAACCCTCGGGATTCTCAATCCCAAACCTCCCCGAGGAATCTCGTGTGCAGTGCATTCCCTGAGGATTATTCCAGGTGAAAAAAAAAAACCCCAAACCATCTATGAAGTGGGAAAACCAACCCCAGTCCCCCAAATCGGCGGGATCCGTCGGGATTTCCCGCCCCGGAGACGCCGTGTCGCACCCAGACGGGAATTTCGTCACCCTCGGTCACCCCGGGCCTCTCCCGGGCTCGCCTCCGTGGCTTTTCTGGAGCTTTGATCGAATTGAGATCGCGACGCGATCGCTTCCAGCTGGCCCAGCTGGCCCCACGTTGCCTCCCGGAATTCCTGGGCAGCGCCTGGAAGCGTGGAGCAACTTCCTCCTTCGGCAAGCCTTCGGCAGCACGAGGCCGGAAAATTCCGGAATTTTCTCCCGCCGACGCAATTCCCGTTTTCCCGAGTCCCGTTCCCTCTGGGATAGGCTCGGTTTTAGTCTCCGGCTTTGGGAATACCCCAGCCCAAGCCTAAAGCCTGACTCAGGCCTTGCCGGTGCCGATTCCGGGCTGGAATTAGGGCACTTCCCAGCCCGGCCTGGCTGCTTTCCAGGCAGGGCTGGGGAGCCGAGATAAGCTCCTGGAATTGTGCCCTTCCTGCCAGGAGGTGCAGGGGAGGTTTGGAATTCTGGTTTGGAGGAGATGAGAGTCGTTAAAACCTCAGGGTTCGGCTTTGCCCTGTTCCTGGAGGTGTCCGAGGAAAGGCTGGATGAGGCTTGGAGAAACCCAGGATAGTGGGAATTGTCCCCGGCCTTGGAACGGGATGATCCTGGAGGTGCTTTCCAACCCAAAGTGTTCCATGATCCTCTGGTTTCCTCTGATTCTCTGACCTTGTCATTCCACCATTTTATGCTTCTGTTATTCCGTGATTCCGTGATTTCCTGATCGTCTTATTCCGTGATTTCCTGATCCTCCGACTCGGCTATTCCACGGTTCTATGATTCCGTGACCCTCTGAATTCCATGATTTTGTGATTTTATGATTCCGTGATCCTCTGAATTCCGTGATTTCCTGATCCTCTGACTCGGCTATTCCACAATTTTATGATTCCGTGATCCTCTGAATCCCATGATTTTCTGATTCTCTGATTTCATGATTCCACGATTCTCTGCTTCTATTTTTCCATTATTTCCTGATTCTCTGACTTGGTTATTCCACGGTTTTATGATTCTCTGATCCTCTTATTCTGTGGTTTTGTGATTTTATGAGTCCGTGATCCTCTGAATCCCATGATTTTCTGATTCTCTGATTTCATGATTCCACGATTCTCTGATTCTATTATTCCATGATTTTCTGGTTATCCGACTCCATTATTCCAGGATTTCGTGATTCCACGATCCTCTGAATCCCATGATTTTCCGATTCCCTGATTTCGTGATTCCACGACTCTCTATTATTCCATGATTTTACGATTCCACGGTTCTCCAGCTCCATGATTTCACGATTCTCAGATATTCCACGATTCCCTGACTCTATTATTCCCGGGTTTTATCATTCCCTGACCCTGATTTTTGCCCCACCGAGGCCAGAGCAGCCAAGTTCGAGAGCGGACGGGGAATTTCACCACTTCCAACCTTCCACCCCAATTTTTGTGCAATATTCCCGAGGGAATTCTCCTCCTCAGGTCGGAGCTCGGAGCAGGGAGGGCCAGGACACCTCCACCCGCTCGGGACGTTTTTATTTCAGCAATAAATGAAAGACTCCTGGAATATTTCGGTGCCAAATTTAAACCCCGAACTTGCAACACCCAGAGATTAAAGGCAAACGCTTCCCATGGCTGAGAGGGAGCCAAAACCTAATCCTAAACCTAAATCTAATCCTAAACCCGATCCTAAACCATGTCTGGAGATCAGGAGATGCAGCCTGACCTTAAACTGGTTTGGATCCAGGAATTCTGGATATTCCCCAATTCCTGACCTTAAACTGGTTTGGATCCAGTCTGGAAACGCTCTGGAGGTCACTGAGCAGCAACCTGAGCACAAAAATCATGGATATTCCCTAATTCCTGACCTTGAACTGGTTTGGATCCAGGAATTACGGATATTCCCCAATTCCTGGCCTTAAACTGGTTTGGATCCAGGAATTACGGATATTCCCCAATTCCTGGCCTTAACCTTGTTTGGATCCAGGAATTACAGATATTCCCTAATCCCTGACCTTAAACTGGTTTGGATCCAGACTGGAAATGCTCCAGAGGTCACCGGGCAGCAACCTCAGCACCAAAATCACGGATATTGCCCCAAGAGGCTCCGGAGTCAGCCCCTGGAAAGGGAGGGAACGTTTTTCCCGGAGGAGAGGTGGAATTGCTTTTCCCATGGCCGGGAATTGCACAAAAATCTATTTTTAGCGAAACCTTGGGGAAAAGGACGGGAGAAACGTGAGGGAACGGAGGGAACGCGGAGCTCCCAGCCTGTCCCAAACCCGCCACCAATTCCAGGGGGAAGGAAATTCCCAGCCCCGGCATTCCTGGGTGGGAATTGCTGCTCCAGATCCCGCAAATCCCGAGTTTATCTGGGACCTCCCAGGTGATTCCCAGGAGTTACGACCTTTTTTCCCATCCAGGATTTGGGGATTTTGGTGCAGGGATCAGATGTTTTTGGGAAGTGAGAACCCCCCAGTCAGGACTCCGTGGATGCTCCTTGCCCATTTTTTTCCATCCAGGATTTCGGGATTTTGGTGCAGGGATCAGATGTTTTTGGGAAGTGAGAACCCCCCAGTCAGGACTCCGTGGATGCTCCTTGCCCATTTTTTTCCATCCAGGATTTGGGGATTTTGGCACAGGGATCAGATTTTTTGGGGAAGTCAGGACTCTGTGGATGCTCCTTGACCTTTTTTCCCATCCAGGATTTGGGGAAAGGATCAGATTTTTGGGAAGTGAGAACCCCCCAGTCAGGACTCCGTGGATGCTCCTTGACCATTTTTTTCCATCCAGGATTTCGGGATTTTGGTGCAGGGATCAGATGTTTTTGGGAAGTGAGGAGCCCTCCCTCAGCACCCCAAGGATGCTCCCTGACCTTTTCGCCACCCAGGATTTGGGGAAAGGACCGGATTTTTGCAGGAATTGAGGGACTCTCCCTCAAGACTCCACAAACTCTCCCCGATTTCGCCAAGCGGGATTTGGGGACGTTTGTTCGGGGATCGGATTCTTTTCGTCGGGAGCCTTCCCTCACAATTTCATGGATTCTCCCCCACTTTTCCCCCCTGGATTCGGGACCTTTGTGCACAGAGGGGAGGATCCACGGGAACTTTTGCCCTNCTGACTTTTTGCCGCCCAGCATTTTGGGATTTTGGCACAGGGATCAGATTTTTTGGGGAAGTCAGGACTCTGTGGATGCTCCTTGACCATTGTTTTCCATCCAGGATTTGGGGATTTTGGTGCAGGGATCAGATTTTTGGGGGAAGTCAGGACTCCGTGGATGCTCCTTGACCATTTTTTTCCATCCAGGATTTGGGGATTTTGGCACAGGGATCAGATTTTTTGGGGAAGTCAGGACTCTGTGGATGCTCCTTGACCTTTTTTCCCATCCAGGATTTGGGGAAAGGATCAGATTTTTGGGAACTGACAACCCCTCAGTCAGGACTCCGTGGATGCTCCCTGACTTTTTGCCGCCCAGCATTTTGGGATTTTGGCACAGGGATCAGATGTTTTTGGGAAGTGAGGAGCCCTCCCTCAGCACCCCAAGGATGCTCCCTGACCTTTTCACCACCCAGGATTTGGGGAAAGGATCAGATTTTTGCGGGAATTGAGGGACTCTCCCTCAAGACTCCACAAACTCTCCCCGATTTCGCCAAGCGGGATTTGGGGACGTTTGTTCGGGGATCGGATTCTTTTCGTCGGGAGCCTTCCCTCACAATTTCATGGATTCTCCCCCACTTTTCCCCCCTGGATTCGGGACCTTTGTGCACAGAGGGGAGGATCCACGGGAACTTTTGCCCTGCTGGATTTCAGCTGTGACTCAGGAGCCGCAGAACCGGCCCGGCCTCGCCCGGGGCTCTCCAGAGGGCTCGGCTCACGCCCATCCCTCCTTGTCCTGTCCAGCTCCGGGCTGGACACGGACTCATCAAACAAAAGGCTTAATTAGCACCTGCTGGATGGCTTAATTAGCACCTCCAGCATCTCCCAGTATCGGTCTGGGGCTCATCCTCGAGCAGCTCCACTGCTGGAGACTCCCGGGATGTTGGTGGCTTCCCTGGAAGGGTCCAAGGCAGGGCTGGATGGGATTCCGGAATGGTTTGGGTTGGAAGGGTCCTTAGAGCTCGTCCCAGTTCCAAACTGGAGATGGGTGGGCTTTAAGGTTTGGAATTTCAGAATGACTTGGGCTGGAAGGGACCTTAAAGTTTGTCCCAGTTCCAGTTTGGAGCTGGGTGGGCTTTGAGGTTTGGAATTCTGGTTTGGAATTCCGGAATGATTTGGGCTGGAAGGGACCTTAAAGCTGGTCCCAGTTCCAATCTGGAGATGGATGGGCTTTAAGGTTTGGAATTCTGGTTTGGAATTCCGGTTTGGAATTCCGGAATGGTTTGGGCTGGAAGGGACCTTAAAGCTCATCCCAGTTCCAATTTTCTCCTTGGCCGTTTTTGCCGTCCCAGGTTTGGGGATTTTTACACAAGGATCAGATTTTTGGGAAGCGAGAACCCCTCTGTCAGGACCCCGTGGATGCTCCTTGACCTTTTTTTCCATCCAGGATTTGGGAAAAGGATCAGATTTTGGGGAATTTGGAGCGGGGTGGGCTTTAAGGTTTGGAATTCTGGTTTGGAAGTCCAGTTTGGAATTCCAGAATGGTTTGGGCTGGAAGGGTCCTTAGAGCTCATCCCAGTTCCAATTTGGAACTGGGTGAGCTCTAGGGTTTGGAATTCTGGTTTGGAATTCTGGTTTGGAATTCCAGTTTGGAATTCCAGAATGGTTTGGGTTGGAAGGGACCTTAAAGCTCATCCCAGTTCCAATCTGGAGATGGGTGGGAATTCTGGTTTGGAATTCTGGTTTGGAATTCTGGGGTGGTTTGGGCTGGAAAGGACCTTAAAGCTGGTCCCAGTTCCAATCTGGAGATGGGTGGGCTTTAAGGTTTGGAATTCTGGTTTGGAATTCCGGGATGGTTTGGGCTGGAAGGGTCCTTACAGCTGGTCCCAGTTCCAATCTGGAGATNTGAGCTCATCCGGTTCCAGTCCAGGGGCAGGGACACCTCCCACGATCCCAAGGTTGCTCCAGGGGCTTGGAGCCACCTGGGAAGGTGGGAATTGTCCCTGCCCATGGCACGGGATGGGATTTAAGGTCCCAAAAAAAAACCCCCAGACACCCCCAAGTGCTGCAGGATCCAAGGATTGGATGGGGGAGGTTTCCATGGTTTTTCCTGGCTGTTTTTTTCTGGGAATGTTGAGCCTGTGGAGAGCCCAGAGCCCCTCCCAGGATCTGCAGGGGAAGCTGGAGAGGGATTTTTTTCCTCAGGAACTGCAGGGACAGGGCACAGGGAATGGGGTCAGGGGGGCAGAGCGGGAATCTGGGTGGGATTTTGGGGAAGGAATCCAGGTTATTCCATGGATTCCCCATCCCTGGAAGTGCCCAATTCCAGCCTGGAGCCACCAGGGATGGCAGAAGGTGTCCCTGCCCCTGGAGTGGAACTGGATGAGCTTTAAGGTCCCTTCCCTTCCATAATTCCGTGATCCCTGAGCTTCCCAGGATCCAGACAATTCCTATAACATAAAACTCTGAGTTTCCTGGCTGAGTCACGGCCTCAGGTCTGGGACTCTGCTGTAAAAGCTCCCCATAAATGCCCCAAACTCCAGCCCAAAGCTTGGTCCATGGTTTGAGTCCCGTTTTTGGGTTTCCTGAGTTCCTGAGTCCTCCTGGGCTGCTCCTGGAAAAGCTCCTGTTAATTCCTGGCCTAAATTAATCCCTGATGTCTTCTCTCCTTGAAAACCTCTGCTAATTCCCAGCCTAAATTAGTCCCTATTTTCTTCTCTCCTTGAAAACCTCCTGCCAATTCCCGGCCTAAATTTAGTCCTGAATTCTTCTCTTCTTGAAAACCTTCTCCTAATTCCCAGCCTAAATTTAGTCCTGGTTTCTTCCTTGCTCCTTGAAAACCTCCTGCTAATTCCCAGCCTAAATTAGTCCCTATTTTCTTCTCTCCTTGAAAATCTCCTGCCAATTCCCAGCCTAAATTTAGTCCTGATTTCTTCTCTTCTCCTTGAAGTCCTTTGCTAATTCCCAGCCAAAATTGAATCCTGGTTTCTTCTCTTCTGAAAACCTCCTCCTAATTCCCAGCCTAAATTTAGTCCTGGTTTCTTCCTTGCTCCTTGAAAACCTCCTGCTAACTCCCAGCCTAAATTTACCCCCGATTTCCCCCTCAGGGCTCTGGTTGCCTCACTGATGCCCCGCAATTTTCCAGCAGCCATCCCGTGAAAGAACCCGACTCCCGATTGCTCCATTCCCCCTCCGGAGCTGGGGAATGAACTCGCCAGAGTTCAGCCTTTCCCAGGATTTCCCAGGACCTGCTGGAAAGTGGAGCAGCCTTGGGCTCACCCAAGGAGGAATGGGGGTACAGGGACACGGTTCAGCCTTCCCTGAGCTCTTGGAAAAGGATAAAAATCCCTTTTTTATTTTTT
>WAAE01003261.1:0-26981 GCA_013400495.1 Nicator chloris
CATTATATAACTGGACAAAAGTATACCTTTGCGCAGTCAAGGAAGCTGGTTGAAGACTAGACAGAGGTGAAAACATGAATTGCTTAGGCTGATTAACGTAAGACTTCAGCTATTCCTTGTTTGCAGACAAAATACAACATTTCCAGGAAAAAGCATCTTTGTCAAATACACTGAGAATGGGGTTTTTTTGCACTTGATCTACAGAAAAGCACAAATAGCTTGACTTTCTATATTTGAGCAGGATCTTACTCAAGTAACCTGGTGTTACTAGTATGTGGCTTGCTTTTCAAGAATGTTGAATTCTGCATTTGATCTAGATTGCCTGGTTTCTACATCTGAAGGAGAACTGTCTTGTTGTTTCTGACTTCTGTGGCTGTAGACAAGTAAGCTATTTTTCATTCTTTTACAAAGTGAAAGGGAACAAGGCTATCTGTCTTTAGAAAGGAGCTCTGTTGTGGGGCAAATAGCCAAATGTAGCCAGACGCCTGCTACAGCATGTNAATGTAGCCAGATGCCTGCTACAGCATGTGTATATCAACATTGAGCACACTTCCTCAGGGTATATCCTGACAGAGATTATTCACATACATACTAAAATAAAATGGTCTTACTTTGTACAATACCTTTCTAAAACAACTTTTAAGTGCTTGCTCATGGTCTTGATGCTGCTGCTATGAATACATGAGCTACCTCTGAAACTTTATCACTTGCTGAAATAAAATCCAACGAACCAAAGTGCAACCGCTTTAATGCAGCAGTCTCTCTGCTAGGAGTTATTTATGGACACTGTATACTGCACTTAGACTTTACTTCAGCAGCTATAAAAGATGGGATAGACTGATTCAGATTAGGACATGCAAATTCAGATGTGTAGTATTTGGAGATAACTAACTGCAAAGACTGGGAGAGATGGCTTCATCTGGTTAGCAGCACTCTTGCGTATGATTCCCAAATGAGAGTATCCAGATGAACTGTATGGGATGGTCTCTTGAAGCAGTCAAGTAATTGAGTGTTACCTTGATTATATTACATACTTTTCTTCAGTGTTCACACATTGTGGACAGGTATTTTTGCATCCTACCACATTGAAAACTGCCTACAGTTCTTAAAGAACTTAGTAATTAAATTTCTACTTTAGCTTCCAAACCAGATGAAAAAAACTTTGCAGAAAGGTGTGAGATCTAAGTGGTTAGATCTCAAATGGAGTTTTCCAAAAATGTTGGATACTGTCAGAAAAAAGTTTAAATGCAGGTCAGGAATCTCCATAAGCTGAAAACAGTTAAGTGATCTGAATAGTAGAGTATGGGAATAAGAGTTGGAGCCAGCCATGTCCCATTTTTCTGCTTTTAGTGGAATGAAAATGAGAAGTAGGTAAAAAAAGGAATGTTGGAAAAACTGAGGGTGCTGGTGGTAGGCTGCTGAGTAAGGTGCTGAGTTAACCTCTTCTTTGAGTTGCTAGAGAGCCTCAGCAATGGCAATACCTTATTCAGGACTTCTAATAGCACTTCTTGGGTTGTTCTTCCTTCTGTGAAATATCATTTTTGCTTTATTAAAGAGAACGCAACTAACTTTGAGCAGGCTTTCAGGCATAATACTAACCTGCTTAAAACTTTTTATTAGGATATGCTAATTTATTAACTATTTACATTTCACTGACTTTGTTAATCTCAGTCTGCATCGAATCCTAGGATTTTTTTTCTTGAGAAGTCAGGAAGTATATCATGCTATGAGGGTAACTTTTACTACTGTTGTGTCAAGGAGTTGCAGATGGTGACCAAGATCCTTAGCTCAACAAGGTCCCCACACTAGCTCCTAACAGTGCTGGATGCTTGCTCCTGCTACTCTTTGGAGGATTCTGCTCAACACCAGGATTTTCCTTCTATACAGGCAAGCCTGCACATCTCAAGGATGTAGTTGTCTAATAAATTTTGGCTTTTTCTATCAAATAAGAATGTATACTCTTTGCTCCTGCATTTTTTGGAGTTGTCATTGGCCGCTGTATTGGGCAGAATAAGATGGAGATGATTTTGAGAGTGGTGGAGAATATGGAATGTTTCTTGTCTTGAGATGGCTTGAAAAGTGAGAGTCCATGAAAAATTCAACATTATGGCAAAGTATTATTCTGCCCAAGATAACAGAAAATAGTTTGGCTTGGAGAAATTTGTACTGTAATATGATTAAAATGATAAATTGCTCTACTTCTAAAATGAAAACTTGTTTCAAGTTGATCTCTCTAGTCTTAATTTTTTTTTGAGACTGAGGTTTGCTTAACTTGTCCAAAGCCTTAAATTGATTGCCATGTTATACAGACATAAACTAAACTTGGATTGTTGGGAAGAACAGCATATTTGTTCATATTCCATTGGCCAGTTTAGATCTTAGATTGTACTTATTCAATACCAGGATGTTGAAAGATAGATTAAAAGAACTATTTTTTCAGTCTATTTCCACTGCTCTGTGCACTCAGGTAAGTAACATGGATGTGATGCAGCTGTAGGGTCACTGTGAAAAGAGGGCTTCTCTTTCTTTTCCTGCTTCTTGGCTGCATTGATCCTTGTTGCTAAATTACTGCTACAGGAAACTGGGTGCTGTGCAAGAAAGGAAGTGCACGTTCTCTCCTTGCTTCTCTAGCTCTTCTAGACAGTGATAGGCACTACAGCAGTAATACCCAGTTCCTCTCAGTTTGATAACATTTTTTTTCTCAAGAGAGGTTTTCTTACATCCTAACAAATAATTTTTTTCAGTGTATCTAGTCTCACTGATCCCTTCAAGGGATTTTAATACTTTATTGTAGGTTACCCAAGAGATCTTTAATTTGAAAGCATGACAAGGAAGGATAATGAGTAGCAGTTTTACAGCACTGTTGCCTAAGAATTGGCCATATCCCATCTCCAAAACAGTGAAGAGAGAATATTGAAAGTTTAATGGTGAGTCCTTGCTAGCTCTGTATGTGACTCCTGATTCCTGGATATTGGAAGTGACTTATAAGAAATCTCAGTTGAGAGGATTTGAGAGAGCAAGGACTACCTCCTCATCAGATGCAAATAGTTGATATCCTGTGACAGATCCAAACTCATGGTTTTGAACTGTTGAAACTGTTAAATTGCAGGCCTTTCTTCGAGTTAACCATCACTCCATTCTGAAAAGTCAACAAATTTGGGACTTGCAATGGAAGAGAACAAGTAGCTTCATTTTCAGAACAGGAAACTTAAAACTGCCTAATCAGGCTTGTTTTAGTAAAAAGAGAAGAGAAAAAGCATGTGATAACTAAATCTTTAAGTGCTGTTAGTGCTATTTGATCATACAGACATTGTAATGATTGTCTTACTGGATTTTTCTCATCAGGTAAGCTCATTAAGCTTATCAGTCTCACTCAGATAGAAAACATTAGCAGGGCAAACCCAAGGCTGAAAAGGTTGCAATATTTTTAATGTCAGGTAACTTAACATTGTCAAATGTTGTAGCAATATTCTATCTGGCGTTTGTGGACAAAAGAAATTTTGTAAAAACATATTAAAAAATACCTGGCAGAGGCTTCACGAATGTTAACTTTCCCAGTGCATTTCTGCAGCTGTAGTTCTTAAATACATCTTTATATATTTTATATACCAGTGCATTGACAGGAAGATATTCCTGTGATAAATTAATGCCAAATGGTCAATCAACTATAAAAACAAGGGTTCTTTTGTCATGACAACTGGTTTATCAATGCCTAATATTAAAAGTGAAAATGCATGGAAATGGATCAATAGGGGAAAGAAGTGTACTGTAAATCAATACAGAAAGAAAACATTGTCACTTCTTACATTTACAGAATGTTACAGAATTTGAAACTTGATGACAGTCTATAATCAAGTCACCCTGAAAGTTACTGGAAATTAGGGGCAGTGACGGAGACCACAGGCTTTTTTATGTTACACATATAATATTTCTTAACCCATCTGAGCATGATGTGTAAAAAGATGGCTTTATGATGTCAAACCAGGCTCACTGAGGTTGCCATAAATTATGCTAGCATACACCCCAGAGACTGTAGTGTGAGCATATCCCCAGTAAAATATAGCTTTTATTCTCAACACTGGTCTTCGGCATCTCAGAACAGAGGAAGGAGCAGTTGTTGTTGAATCACATTTACGTTTAACAGTAGCCTCAGGGATGCTGCCTGTATGGAGCAAAACAAAGTCAAACATGGAACCAAGGCTAAAGCAGGAAATTTCCACTATGCGTCTGTAACCTACTGCAGTCTTGTCTCCACTGTGAGTGTTTGTTCATGCTTCCCTAATAAAAACTGCTGGTTGGCTGATGCTGTGGATTTGAACCGGGTGGAAATTGTGAGTGAAAACAGCAAGCAACAGGAAAAGCATGCAAGATGAGAGCAATTTACGTGTTTCTGCTTTGGCTGTTCTTAGCCCTTTCACTTGCTGTTCTAAAAAGTCAGCAACTCTATCCTACTATCTTCTTGTCAGAATCATTGAATGTGTCATGTTGGAAGGGACCACAGTGGGTCATCTAGTCCAGCCTCCCTGCTCAAGCAGGGTTGTCCTAGAGCCCATTACATGGAATTGTCCAGGCTGTTCTTTAGTATTTCCAGTAATGGAGACTCCACAACCTCTCTTAAGAAAGGTGTATTTTCTAGTTAGTGAGGTTTGCTTTTTTTTTGTTCAAGAAACTAAAATCCAGAACTTTCTGGAATAAATGTAGTTCCTTCAGAGATTTAGTCATTCCAAAGTCTGTCAGCATTTCACTAAAGGGGCTATATTAAGTGGTGAAGAGAAAGTGTACTGATTGTAGTTAACACCCTGTGATCAGAGTCCTAGGGTGAATATTGCAAACAGCAAGAGGCAGCAGCATATCTGATACACCTCTGAAGTCCATCTACTCTCCCACTGTTTTGTGACATAGAATAATTGCAAAACAATCCTCAACTATAAGATGTGCCCATCCTGAAGTTGGATTGAGGCTTAAAATTACTCTAATCAATTGCCTGCAAGGAGTCCTTCCAGTATGTGAATACTGCAGTGCTCAGCACTATGTACACCTATTCTTTTTCAGAGACTTAGGGATTTCAGCCTGTATGGGAAATGGAGTGATCTCTGAAGTCAATTATGGTGGCAAATGAGCATCAGAAAGTAAACATTGACTGCCGTTACCCTAAAACAATTATTCTGTTAGTTTTCTGCTCTTTCCAGGAAATGTTCTTTGTTGGTATTATAATGTATATGTAGAACTGATAGGGTTGCAACTCCCTGCTGCACTCCTAGCTCTGGCAGTACTCGTGAGTGCCAATCGGCAAACAACAGATCAGTTTCTGATTAGTCATCACACTCGGATAGCTTCCAGCTACCCTCTGTGGAGGCTGATGCAATCATGAATTTCTCCTTGCATGACAAATGCAGAGCATTCACGTTAGTATTTGCTCTGCTTCTTCCATATTTTAAGACTCCACAATTTTATGCCCCACTGAAAGAAAAAAGCTATTGCAAAGTGATGGTCAGTTACACAAGCCATAATGTTTTCTTATGTGACAACTCCTGTATGTTTTGGGTTGATTCACATTCTGGAATTGTATTGGTACACAGATAAAAAAAAAAAAACAAGTTCACAAACATGAACTCAATGCTATGCTTAAGGATATGCAAAATGTGACACTGCAAATGCTTCAAGAAATCTCATCATCTAGCATACATACCTTCATGTCTTGTTACATCTCCACACCTTCACACTCTAAATGCAAATAAATGCTGTTGGGGTATGGCATTTCCTTCTTTTTAGTTTTGGTCGATGTATACTTTGTTTGTTTGTCCCCATTCTTGTATAACCTTGTGGCAGAAGGCAGCTAAGCATGGAACAGTACTCTATCTGCGTGTTCTACTTGTGCAGGTTAGTGGGTTTTTTATGTATTCTTTGAGAAACAGGTTAGAAAGGTCATCATGTCTTCATCTCTCAGTTTCTGCTTTGAGTTCGAAACAGTTGGTAAGTAGAGAAGACTCTAACTGGTCCCAGAGGCTACATTTTTACTAGCCGATAAATTAAGCTGGAGTGCATAAGGAGCTCTGGCCTTGAGAGCAGATGGTACAGTGCAGTTTTAATCCAGGTGCTTTAGTCTTCTTCTGCTCTTTAAATCATATTTACATGCTGCCCTCTTGCAGTGGCTGTGCTTTTCCCAACCCTGTCTCTACGTATTAGTCTGAAAAACCTTAAATGGTATGGTCCATAATTACATAAAAGAGCAAACTAATGATAAAATGCAAATGCTGACTCTACCCCAGGGGCTTTCTTGGTTGACCTATGTGGATGTAGCCAGGGCCTGATCTCCCTCCTGCTCTCCTAATTGTGGAATAGGATGGGAGGATTTTTTAAAAATCTCTTCCTCTTGCATGGGGAAAATAAGAGCATTTCACAGCTAAATCCTTGGATATTTCCTTTATTGTCTACAATACAATTCACGCTGAGGACTGGTACCTCTTAAAATAGGAGGAACTTGAAAAGCCGAGTCTGCAGTTATCTTCTCGATGTCTTGCTGCACTGAGTCCAGGACAGCACACCATTTACTATCTCATTGTGGTCTGTGACAAACTGGAGTAGCCTAGAAAAATTGTGGGTTGCATCTGTCCATACGAGGATTGGAATCCATCCATTTCCTATGAGGAGAAATAAAGATCAAAGGGAAAGATATTTTTGGCACTGTTTTTCTTTGTTCCTCTGCTGTGGGGTTGTTTGTACAAATTAAGCCTGTGATGGAAGGACTTGACATAATCTGCACTTGTCTTGTGTGTGGGCCAGGTTTTCATGTGGTTGAGCATGTGGGCAGCTGACACTTTTGAATACAGGAAAGTATCTTGGAACTCTGCTGAAATAACTGTGTGAACAACAATAGCAGCTGCTGCAGCTTTTGGCACAGCAGTAATAGCTATGCTTGCAGCTGTGACAGCAATAGAAGCTATGGGAAAGCCAGGAACACTCTGGCTGCACAGTCAGTGCTGGCTGGTGTGCTGTGACTACCTTTTATGTTACAGAAGTATTAGAGCAGATGGTTAATTAAAATCCAATGAAGAGTGAGCCCCAGGCCAAAGACCCCCTCCTCCTTAGATTCCCATCTGTGTAGTGTGTGAAAGGTTGGACTTCAGCATATAGCTACAGACTGTCATAGTGTTTTCTTCAGGGGCCCATGGAGAAGGGAGAGGGACATACTAGCACTGTGTCAGCCTATGGAACTTGCTGTTGTGTATCATTCGGGTTTGTAATGTTCAATAGTGTAATGCACCAATAACGTAGGCTGGGAAGCAGCTTTGCACAAAGGTGTCAAAAGTGCGCAAGTCAGTCATGAGCCAGGAAATAAAGCCATCCTGGGCTCCACCAGGAAGAGCACTGCCAGCAGGCTAAGGGGTGATGATATTTCCTCAGTCCTGGTGAGAGACTCCTGGAATGCTGGGTCTAGTGCTGGATTCCCTGGTAAAATAGAGACACTTGACATCCTGGAGGGAGACCTGTGAAGGGCAATCAAAGGCAATTAGGAGACTGGACCATCTGTCATACATGAGATGCTGACAGATGTGAGACTGTTCAGTCTCTAGAAGGCTCAGAGGATTTTTTTCAATGTCTTAAAATAGATTATATGAGGGAGTAAAGGCAGAGCTGATCTCTTTAGTGGTATTCAATGAAAGAACCTGACAAAATAGACCCACACTGAATACAAGAAATTCCATTTAAGCATAAGAAAAACTTCTGGCATTCCAAAAGCAACCAAACAGTGATGGAACAGCTTGACTGAACAGGTTGTGGTTATTCTTGAAGATTCTCAAACCTCAAACTTTATAAAGCCCTGAGCAATCATTTGTGATCTCCTCTGGGCAGGAGGGTTGGATTAGATGATCTCTAAAGATTCCTGCCAACTTCAACCTTTGAGCAGTCCTTTGATAGAGGAACCTGATGAGAAAGAGTAATTTTGGTCCTCATCTTGAGTAACAATACACACATTGTTATGCAATGATAATTTGCCGAAGAACAAGGGAGAAGGCTCAAGATGGATGTCTAGAAGATTGGGTAAGTAGCTAGAAGATGGTCATATATATCTCATGGAGTAAATTGGTCTGTGGGACTGAGAATTCTCTGAAACATACCAGCCTTCTTGACACTGAGGTAAATGGTAACTGGCACGCTGAGAGCAGCACAAATGGGATGCTTTCTCTTTTAATTTTTTACTTAGTTGACAGCTCCATGAAGGTCAGCTTGGAGAAAAAGCCTTTCACACAATTTGTGTGCAAATTTTACAAATAATAGGCAAAGTCTAGCACTGAGCTGACTTGATAGAAGCAGGACCTTTGGCAGTGAGAGTGGGCAGTAATTGCCCTCAAGTTGAGTAACCGTATTTTATCTTGGACCTTGTACAAGGGTGAGATGAAAAGGAGGAGTTAGATGAGAGGGTTGAAATAATATGGGCTGGATGAATGACAAAAACATTCTGCAGAAGTCTGGACATATCAAAATGGTATTGGTCACTGTCAGCAAACAGAATGTTACAAGAAAAAATATTTAGCTGTGTGGATAGCTAGGGAAAGCTATGATTTAGTGGTGTTGTACTAGAAAATGTCAGCAAGAGAGTTAAGTAAAACATGAAAGACAGAGTCTGGAGAATTCTCTAAGACTAAGGCATCAACCAAGCTGTGGGCCCTGGAGACACATGGCTATTGATATAGAAGAGAGAGAGATGAGTTCCAAGAGAATCTGGAGGAAAGTAAAACCATTTTGTCTATTAGCTGCCTGCAAGGATAAAAAGAGATTTTAATTTGGATTAGAATTAATGGCTATAGTAGAAATATAGCAATGAATCATGAGATAAATATGTATATCTTGACACAATTTCCTACAAAGAAACAGAGGCTTTGATTCAATATGCTAATGATCAAGTCCAAGAGACAGGAGAACTGGAAGTTGGTAATCATGCTAGTAAAGAGAGCAGACCTCAAGGAGTCTACTGTAGATTGTGGCTTGGCTAACAAAGTTGAGATGTGAATCTCAATTTTGAGCTTCTCCTAGGAAAGAAACCTTGACAAAGCAGTTACATTGAAGGGCCAGAATGAGGGAATGCAATGGAACTAATCAAAGGAAATCCCCAGTGTTCATTTCAAATTTCAGGGAGGTTCGAGATGAAAAGGAAGTGCAGAGGGAACAGGTTTACAGATGGATGTGAAACTAATGTATCGTTATATTGCAAGGAGTAAGAAACAAAGGAAAAGGATAGAAAAAGAATGAAAATGAACACATGGGAGACCAAATAAGATTAAACTTTTGTAGATGTGGAAGATGGCTAAAACAATTGCACCCCTCAAAGTAATTAATTTATGGCGATGCATTTTTAATGTGTCCTTTGTATCCACCATGACACTAAGTTGTGTTCTTATTAAATTTAAATAAAAGGACCACCAAAGTTAAGGTGTCCATTTTTTGCTACACTAATACAGCTTTCCAGACCTAGATATTACCACAGGAACTTGTGATCTGTGTTTTTATTTAATTTTCTCATATTTATGCATGTTTATATACACAGAATCACAACAGGCTTTTCCAACTTTTAAGCAGATCAGTATTTGTCTTGAAAACTGTAAATCTGGTTTTCCATGGTAAGTATGGTATAGGTATTAATCTAACTAAATGGGTTTTTAATTCAAAAAGTCAGAAGTTAATTATAATGCCACTCTATGACAGAAATAAAACCCCCCAACCAACCATACCAAAACCCAACAAATTACCTTTGCTCCTTCAGAGAAGCAAATCACTTCCCTGCAAGCATCTCTTGTCTGTTTCAAATAAACAGTATTTGGGATATACTGTTTGCTCAAAATATTTTATGGTATTGTTGGAATATAACCAATGTCTTAAAAACCATCTTGATTATGTTTCAGACATTAGGTGAAAGCAAATTTTTTAAAAGTAATATCCCACATTATATAGTTTTCCAGATAAAGAAGACCAATCAAAATTCACTGACTTTTGCAGAATTCTTTCACACTTTATAAATCTGTACACATATGAAAGCTGAATATTTGCTAACATGGATGAGATTGTAATTAAGATTTATCTTTGTCCCTTGATGTGTTGAATGCATTATGTGTTGAATACTACTATCTTGAAAGTGGTGTATTTTTCACTAGCATTAAAGATCTGGTATATGAGTATAGTAGTGCCTGTGGGTACTGTGATATTAACACTGAGATCTTATAGCACCTTCCAGTATCTAAAGGGGGTCTGCAAGAGAGCTGGAGTGAGACCCCTTACAAGGGCTTGGAATGATAAGGGGAAATGGCTTCAAACAGGCAGAGCATAGTTTAGAACAGATGTTAGAGAGAAATTCTTTCCTGTGTGACACTGGGATGGGTTGCAAAGACGAGTGCTGGATGTCCATCCCTGACCGTGTTCAAGGCCAAGTTGGATGGGGCTGCGAGCAACCTGGTCCAGTGGAAGGTGTCCCTGATCATGGCAGGGTGGATGGAATTAGATCATCTTTAAGGTCCCTTCCAACCCAAACTAATCTACGATGCTATGACTGGACAACAGCGGAAAGAGAAAGAAAATAACTCGAGAGTATGTTGTGTGTTTTATATCAACTATGTAACATTGCTCAAATTATAACTGCAATCTCAGGGAGCTCCGAAAAAGCTTTAAGGGTGAGAGAAAAAAAAAAAAGAAAAAAAAAAAGAAAAAAAAAAGAAAAAAAAAAAAAAAAGAATCCCCTTTCCTCGTCGCCGCCGTACTTTCCTCCTCGCCGTCGTGGAGCAGTCACTGCTGCTCCGGCCGCCGCGAGGCCCGCGGCTGGACACTCGCCAACCTCCCGGAGGGCTGCGTGTGTGCCAGCGATCGAACATGAGCGGCGGGACCACGGCGACGGCGCGCAGCCCTCGGCAGGGAACGCCGCTGGCCCGCCCGGGGCCCGGCCCTTCCGCCCAGGCCCGCGCCGCGCAGTACGCCTGCGCGGTCCGCAGCTTTGACGCCGTTGTTGTGGCGCGGCGGGGAAGCACGTGAGGAGTGCGACGTCACCATAAACACTCGTGGGCAACATGGCGTCGCCGCTGAGCGGCAAGGTAACGGGGGCGGACGGCGGTGGGGCCGGCCTCTCCCCCCTCTTCCCCTGCGAGACGTGCCGTGTCCGGTGCTGGGTCTCCCCGGCTGGCGGGAGTCGCGGGGAAGGGGGGTCGGGCCGCTGAACAGCCGGGAGGGTGCTTTTCCCCTGCCGTGCGGGTGTTGCCTCACGGGGCCGCCCCTCTGGGCACGGGCCGTCCTGGCCTCGGGCGGCCTGGGCGCTGGCAGCGGCCGCGGACCCTCTGCGCCGGAGGCGGTCGCGGCCGGCGGGCGGGACTCGGGCCTTTCCCGCACCTGCCGCCCGGGCAGCGCCCCGCGCCGCCGCGGCAGCTCGGCTCCGGCCCCGGGGTAGCAGGAGGCCGCTCTCCGCCGGGGGCGGACAGCCCCGCGGCCGCGCTGGCTCTCAGCCTGAGGCAGAGGAACGCGGCTTGTCCCGTCTACGTGGCCCAGTGTCCCGGAGGTGGTCATGGGCGGTAGTGCGCTTTCCCCGGCCTGCGCGCTGGTAATGTGCGGGAGCATGCCCCCGGCGTGGGTACAGAGGCTTGTCAGTCCTATAGTTCGGTAATTTAAACATTTTTGTATGTTGCGGATGCTTGCCCAGCGTTCCGGAACGAAACATTGTTGCTTGAGAGAGACTGAGCTCGCAGGAGGGGGAGGTACAGGCAACACCTACTGCTTCCCTCCGCCCCAGCCAGCAGACACGAGTTGTGTCCGTATTGGTTTTTTGTAGTAGTTTTATTTCATGACTGTCTTCAGAAAGTGTTGCTTTGCAATGCGGTGTTCTCGAGCACGTGGATCCTTTATTTAGTATTTAAAATCTCAGTGTCGTGTCCGATTGTATGTAGTAGCCACGGTGAGTGTGTGATAGTCTATGGTTCCACTTTTCCAGCATAGGGTAGAAGATGATTGTTTCAGCTCACGCTGATCTCGGCGTAGGAGAACACACGTAATTAGCCACGTCTGCGCTTCTCCGAAGGTGCTGAGGAGTGCACTTAGCTACAGCACGAAAATAATGTAGAGATCTTGCTTTGTGCCACCTTATCGTATCTTTTTCAACCCCAATTGTTGGAGCAGGCGATTTGTGCAGCTCGGGTTTTTGCCATTTTATTTTTATATTCTTTACTGCTGTTAGGTGTGTAAATATAAAGATAGACATACTGTCATCTCAGCTGTTTCTAGCTATACACTTTCAGTTTTTATATATACAGAGAAGTTCCTCTTCTGGTTTTATCCATTTTAATATCAACCCAGAAGTTAATTGGATGAGGAAATATTTTAATTTTTAGATAAATATTTTAATATTTAATATTTTTATTTTTCATGTTGTTTTTTGTTTTCCACTTAGGCTTTTTTCAGGATCTTCTTCAGGATGTTTCTCATAAAAGCAGCTGTATTATGATGGTTTATATGAGATTGTGGATTAGTTGTTTGTAAATTTGCTGTGTATTCATTGTCCCTTTCAAAGAAGCCTGTTTGCCCGAGATTAAATCTCTAAGACATTGCAAAACTGTTTCAGTTATGCCATGTCCAAAATGCTAATGCAACTTGTTAATGCAAGTTGTAATTCAGTAACATTCTTTGCCATGTCTCCTTTAATACAGAGAAAAAAACAGTTGTGTTTTCTCAAACTTCGTGAAGTGGGTGGGTTGGTTTGATGTTTCACTGCTCTCAGGAGCAGTTCTATCCTTCTCTATATTCCTTCTCTGTGTGTTGCACTATTGCTTTCTTGGATACTGTATGCATTTAATCTGTCAGTGATTAAATCTAGCAAGCTGTAATAATACGTACAACTCCACTTGCTTTTGTCTGGGTTAGTTTTCTGTTGGGAGAACATTGGACCACAAATTTTTCCTTTGAGTGGCAGCAGGATTTTGGAAAGGCTCAAAAATAATGAAATTTCACTCCAGGTGGAATGAACACAGTGTAGGTTGGTACAGACCCAGCATTCTCACTTCAGGCCTTTTGTACTTCAGTGTCTTTACAAGCTGTGGATATCCTGAGTTAACTGCAGTGTACCTTCTGGCTGTGCAGTGTTGTAATGGGGTGTTTCAGGTCGCAGCTTTCTGCAAGAACAGTAGGCATTAGTTTGTGGGATGCTTCAGTCTCACGTGGCAGATCTTATCTCATGAAGGTAATGTATTTTAATGTATGTGCTCTTTTCTGCAAAGTAGTACACAAAGTGGTTCCCATGGAAAACACGTGGCAGTATATTAAGCAGCTAGGATAACCTGCATTGTTTCAGCTTTCACAAAATCTTATTTTAGCAAACCATGTAAGATTGTGGTTTCTATTACATTTTTACCCTGTTTTCCTTTCTCTTCTCTATTGCAGGTTTTTGGGGTTGGGGGGTGTTGTTTGTTTTTGTTTTGTTTGTTTGTTTTTCTTTTAGATTTTATTTCCCAGACATTATTAATATCAGTAGATTCAGAATCCAGCAATTTCATGTAGTCTCTGGTTTCTGCTCCATACATTGATGGGATATGAATTATAATTTAGGTTACCTCATGTACTACTTTACTTGAACTTTTGTCCTGTTATTTTTTTTTCTTGCTGGAACCTCTCATGAGGTTCTTATCAGTGTTTTTCTCTATATGGATGGTTAACTCGGTTCAGGAAAAGTTAATGCAGTTGAATTCTGGAGTCGTGACTCATTCTTTATTAATGACCATCTGCCCTAGAACAATGTGAGCTTCAGGTTTTTGCCCTTTCTCAGAGTTGCCAGGTTTTTCTCGAATTAACTTGGTAATAAGGTCTTTTGTTTTCAGAGCTTTTGACTTTATGCGAACAGATATATTTATATATGATACATAAATTATACTTTATGGAAACAGATACATTTTTCTCTTTTTGTTGCTTAGCAAATGGCAGTTTGTTTACTGTACTCAAAGAACCTACTCTGGATTCACCCTTATTACAGAAAACCATGTTAGAAAATGAGCTAAAATTGTGTATGGGGAGAATTACAAACTTCAATTTCAGTCTGTCAGTATATAGATGATTATTGCAGCTGATCTAAAGAGAGTAGTGATACTTTTTTTTTAATGTTCTTGGAGTTCAGAGTATCTTCAGCACATGGGCTGTTAGATCTTTCTCAAGTTACCAATTGACACGTGGGCTGTCAGATAAGTTATTTTTCACTTGCTTGTGCTCTTGCTCTTGGAGTTAAAGTTTCAGAGTGTTAACTGGCCAAGCATCTGAGCTTTATCTCTAAGCTCAGATGTCTGGCCAGTTCAGCAACTAAAAATGTTCAAGGAGCACTGTAGCTATTACTAAATAGTAGTGATGTTAGTGCTGTATTGTTTGGGGAGGGGATTTGTGTTTGCAGTGAAAGGTTTGGTGGATTTTGTGTTGGTTTGTGTTTTGTTTTGTTTTGTAGCTAGGAGCTAGCCAAGAGATTTTAAGTATAGTATTGCATCCTTCAGGTAGTTTGTTGGCATAGATATAGTGAATTAGTTTAGGTGATATCTATTCTGTGGGATAGGCAGTGTCTTGCTCCATCTTCTACTAGTTAAACTTGAGTGCGCAGAGGCTCCTGTACTATGTATTGTTGTGCCATTTTATTAAGCATTTGATTTAAAATATTTGTTAAACTTTTTCAGCCTTTATAATTTACTATGAACACAATTACAATTCTTTTTTATTGTGCTTCGTGGGTTTTCTTTGTGAACAGAAGACTCTCTCTTGAATTTACTTAAGGTTTTATTATGCTTGAATGTAAGGCAGTTCAGTGATAATTCTGAAATTTTTGTATTTTCTTTCTATTTTCTATTCATAAAGAATTTCTCTTTGCAGAAGTGCTTATAATAGGACCAGTGGGTTACTACCTGAAACTCTTGCTCTCAGTACCCTGACTAGGCTTGTATTTTCACTGATATCCCACTATTTTTGCATAAGTAGCAGAAATACCTTGTGGTTCAAGAAATCTTCAGAGCACATGACGCAGAGCTTGAAATACACACTGTTGTCAAGTAGGAAACTTTTCTTAATATATGTAGTTCCTGGTGTTGAGAGCTTTCTTGTATTTGTCACAACATGAACAACATTTGTGGGATTCTGCCCCTCTGCACCCCACCCCTACTTAGAAATTGGGTGTTTTTAAGACTAGCAGTGAAATTTTACTTTCTTGAGAAAAACGTTGAACCCTAGGCTCAGCAAACAAAAGGCATACAAGGTTCAACAAGGCCAAGTGAAATCCCAAGCATAAGTACAGGCTGGGTGGAGAATGGATTGAGTTGAGTTCAGGGGAGAAAAACTTGAGGGTGTTTGTGGGTGAAAAGCTCAATATGACTCAAATATCCACCTGCAGCTCAGAAAGCCAGCTGTGTCTTGGGCCGCATCAAAAGCAGTGTGGTCAGCAGATCAAGGGAGATGATTCTTCCACTCTCCTGTGCCCTCATAGGACACCATTTGGAGTACTGTGTCCATCTCTGGAGTCCCCACCATAGGCATAGAGCTAATGGAGCAAAGAGGGCTATGAAGATGGAAAGAGAGCTGAAGCACCTCTCCTATGAAGGAAGGCTGAGAGAGTTGAGGTTTTTCAGTCTGGAGAAGAGAAGGCTCCAGGGACACTCTAGAGCACCTTCCAGTACCTAAAGGGGGCTTACAAGAGAGCTAGAGAGGGATTTTTCGCAGAGGTATGTAGTGATAGGATGAGGAGCAATAGCCTTCAACTGAAGGGGGCGCATAGGTTTAGATTGGATATCAGGAAGAAATTCTCTGCTCTGAGTGTGGTGAGACATTGAAACAGATTGCTCAGAGAGATTGTCTACTCCCTATCTCTGGAAGTGTTCAGGGCCAGGCTGGATAGGGCTGTAACCTTACCTAGTGGAATGTTCCCTGCCCATGGCAGGGGGCTTGCAGCTAGATGATCTTTAAGGTCCCTTCCAACCCAAACCATTCTGTGATTTATATTTTTATACAAATAAATTTATATTGCAATTCAAATGACAGATCTTGTAGGATATCTTCTGTGGAGCAGAAGATCTTGTTGGTCAAGTAATGTTCGCTTGATGCTTTGTGGAGCACTCAAATGTACTGACACCTAGTCATTGGAAACAGACTCTTGATGCAGTAGTACTTCAGTGTGCCCAGTGGCACTTTAGCAGTGGATGTGTGAGTAAGTTTTGGGCAAACATCAGCTGTTCCAAAGAGGAAGATGGAAATTCAAGCAGTATAATGTAGACTTTTATACTGAGTTATATTTCTTTTTACTTAATGCATAGTTCTAAACTAAGATGCTTTCTTTTGTGGCTGTAAGGTCACTTAGGCCAGCCATTGTCTAAATTGAATTAATTTTATTGGGCTGTGTTACTGGTTTTGCACGGAAGTGATTTTTCTAATGAAAGTTCTCACAAAAACCAATAAATCAGTGACTAGATTTGAATAGTGACATCCGGTGAAGCCACTAGAAAGGTGACATGCCTCTGTGAACACACAAGTTAAAATCAGAAGAATCCCAGGAAAAGCTCTCTTTTCTTCCGTCCCGGGAAGAAGTAACAAGCGGGCCCCGCTCCCTCCTTGCCGCGGGGGCTGCGCCCGGCGGCCCCTGCCAAGGGGCCGGGCCCCATCCCGGGCTGGGGCTGGAGCTGGGGCTGGGCCCCCGGCCGCTACCGGGCAGGGAGAGGGGAGGAGAGAATGCCTGGTCCCAGCCGGATCGGGCCCGAGTGGCTGCTACCATCCTGCTGCTAAAGTCGTCCCTCCACGCGGCCTCGGGAGGCCCCGCTGAGGGGCCGGGCCCTGCCTCCCCACTCAGCATGGCGTTCTGAAGAATCCTTCCTAGACAGCTCTGGCCGCTGCTACCAAGTCATCCAGCCGGGGGTGGGGCCCAGCCATGCAGAGTGGCCCCACAGCAGCCAGAACCCCAAGACCCTGGCCTGGCCTCAGTGCAGCCTGAATTTAGCACCTTTGGCCACTGCCCAGGAAAAGACCATCATGACCCTCTGCAGACCTGGGAGAAATATTAACTCTTTCCTTGACAAATGAAACTTGCAAATCTTTCTCTTAAATGAGAGAAAAGGATAAAGACACGTAGAGAGACAATATAAAGATTTCAAAGTCACTGAGGGAGAAGTTGAGTCTTAGACAGAAAGAGAAGTAAAAGAAGCCTTGGTTTTAGGCTGAAATTCTTTTGTAAGCCATAGTAATAAACTGTGATGTACTAGAATATCCCTCTGAGTCATGAAAAGTGTAGATGGGGAGATGAGAGTATTCAAATTGTGGATTTGAGCAAAGGTATTTATGGTGGACTTAAGTAAATATTAAAGTAGTTGTGACTGTATGAGAAGCTTGAGCAGAGAGAGAGAGAGATGAGATGAAAATGAAGATCTGCCCCCAGAAAGAAAAGACATGTCTGTTCCTAGAGATAAAACTTCTGCTTTTGAACCATTCATTTTTAAAATGGTACCCCATGAGTTTACATGGTCCATTATGCAGCTGTGAGAAGGCTGTGTGATATGGGAGGGATTTTACAAATGCAGATTCCCAGGCAGCTGCTTTTGTGAGAATTAAAAGCCACAAGAGAACTGATCTTTCTTGTGAGACGTTTCCATGGCAGACCAAAAGAGACTTCTCCCTCTGAGAGAACTGATAAAAGACTGTTTTAGAATAGTAACTGACCTAAAGTCTAAGTTTTGTCTCTACGCGTTATCAGAGAGAAAGAAAAGAGTTTGTGAGGAAGAGGAGGAACTATTTTGAAAGTTTTATTCTGATTCTTAGTAATTTTTCCTTCCTTGTAGTTCTGTTAATAAACTTGTCTTTATACCCTTTGAAGTTTTGAGCCTGCTTTACTTTTCTCCTAATCCTATCTCACAGCAGAAAAAGAAAAAAAATTCTAGGGGATGCTCAAACCACTACAGCCTGTAACTGTTTCCTTACAGTGTTGCATCTTTTGTTCTGTTTCCTTTTCATGAGAATCTGAAAATGAGGTGCTGCAGAGCTGCTGTATCTGTCATTGATGTTTCTGGACAGAGGCATTTTTCCTTAATTTGAAGTTTGTAGAGCATTCAGACTTTTTTACTCAGTCACTTTCTTATGAACATGCCTACTTGCTGTTTCAGCTGTTGAATCCTTGGTGAGGTCCTTTACAAAATTCTCTAACGTGAGGCAAAAAATGAAGTAACTGCTATTGAAAAGTTGTTAATACCAGTATTTACACAGTGCCATAGTTACTGACTCCAGAGCAGTGGCTGATTCACTATGTAAGTGCTTCAGACTGTCTGTTATGAGACGCTGGATGGCATCTTGACAGAACAGTTCTGGCCTTGAGCTGTACTCTCTGGCAGAAGAGGGAAGTGAGTGGAACACACTCTCCAAGAACACAAGGTGAGAGTATGAAATATCTGAAACATGGAACAAGCTGGGAGACTTGCAGTACTTCTCCTTTCTCTCAAGTGTTCTGTGTTTGGCAGGTTGTTGGTATGTGACAGACCCTGCAACAGGAGTTAGAAGATACGAACAATCAGTACACATGGTGACAGCTAATACATAGGTGCTGGGTGGAAAATGCATGGGTGAGGATGGCAGGACCATCCTGTTCTGTGGTAGCCCCAGATCTTAGTTGTCCTTTTATTTGTTTTCTATACCTTATTGTCTTAGGGTGCAATGTTTTTCTTTTGCTAGCTGGTAGCACAGGGCTGTAAGTTGCTATCAAACGGCAAGCATTAAATCACAAGGCTTCGCTTGTATTCTGGCATATATTGTTGTTGGTGGTGTGGCGTCCCAAAGGCCTTCTGCTCATACGTGTCTTTGGCAGTAAAAATGCTACAAACATTGCCTATTTGCTGCTCACTGAAAGCAGTACAATAGAGATATGGAGATATGCATTGTCCATGCTGTGTCCTTATGGTGTTAAGAATCATACAATTTATTTCTCAGAAAACGTTACTGGGGCAATTGTGGGACTTCAGAAACCTATTCAGAAACCTGTCTACTGGACACAGACTATAAATACTTGAAGAGTTTTCCAGAACCTTAACTAGCATATGCCATGACATATAAACTGAGCCTACATCATGCTGCTTCTGTCTGTTTTTTTATAGTAGGTGGGTAGACAGCTATTGCTTTGTGCAGCTTTTCTGAATTTTCTGCTGTGCCTCCCTGTTTTTACAGACCCTCAGTCAGGATACAAGTTGGAATAGCTGTTGTCTCTGTGTGGTACAGTGCTTTCAATGACTGACCTGTTTCTTTTTTACCGTGGGTGCTACAGAGGTCAAAGGCAAATTCACAATTCATTCTGATCAAAGTGGCTCACCAGCATTTGGAAACTTGCATCAATTTTTAGCTTTTGGTGGGATTCTGGAACAGACAGGCAAGGGGTCTAGTTTTCATTCAATAGAACTGGACAAGTAAATATACTGTGAATTGTGCTTGCA
Organism: Nicator chloris; assembly: GCA_013400495.1. Classification (NCBI taxonomy): domain Eukaryota; kingdom Metazoa; phylum Chordata; class Aves; order Passeriformes; family Pycnonotidae; genus Nicator; species Nicator chloris. The sequence goes on from WAAE01003261.1 coordinate 19,446, forward strand.
GGCTGCCAGCATGGACTTCTTGACAAACAGGAAAGACTTAAGAGCATAAGCTTCTTGGGTACATCTTATTTCAAACTTGAAACTTTAGGATTATTAAAAAGTCATACTTAAATCATGCAAACTTTTTTCCTACTGTCTCCATCATTTTCTTAAAGAAAAAAGTTACAAACTGAATGCTTTTACAATCTTAAATTGCCTTAAGTAATGCTTATAATTTGAAGTATTCTAGGAACTTAAGGATAAATGTGTTATGCACAGAACTAGCTTAAGCTAGTAAAATGTCTGAAAATCTTTCAGTAATTCCAGTGTACAGCCAGAAGATATAATTAAAATTTATTTGACATCAAGTAATTTTCAAAGTTGTTCAGCTCCTCTCACGTTACATCTTCATTTCTTTTGGTTGTGTCAGTGTGTTCTTTTGATAAACACTCTTCTTTTTTTGTTTGTGTTTTTGTTGTGGAAGCAGCAGAGTCTGGCTTCCGTGTAGGTAATAACATCTAAACTTGTGACATATGCACCTCTGTGGACAGTTCAGTAGATGTTTGCAAAGAGGTACAGAAGAAAACAGAACAGTCACTGTTTAAATCTGTAGTGAGGCCTGTCATTGCTGGACAGCTCTTTTAGCCTCAAGCATCTGAGCAACACAAACAGCTTTTCTTCCCTGAGGTTCTGTTTCAGGGACCAGTGGATAGACTGTGCAGAACACAGAATTCTTACTAGCTGGATGGGTGGAAGGGCTGTAATACTGGAGTGAGGGATACTTTTGGGATTTTATTAAAATCCTAGGGACGTATCAACTTATCTAGTGACTTGTGGTGTGCACCTATTAACATTCTTTTTTTCATGATGGGCTTACTGATTTCATATAGATTTAGGGGAAGAGTGATGGCTCTAATAATGAAAAGAAAACGAAAGATTGAGCTTGGCTCTACCTACTTCTCACCTTTGTAAAGAAGCCCATGATGAATATGTAAAATAATGAATAGTACAAAACCAAGGTGAGCCAGTAGTGTGTTTTCCTGTCTTGTAATACAAAAAGCATAATGGACTAACTGAACAGATAATATTCTTTAAAACTCTTGAATTCTTTCACACAGTGGGTAATGAAGCCTTCCTAGTTCACTGAAGGCTCAAGGTTATCAAGATTTAAAGGAAGTTAGGTTGCTTTCCTGTGCTGAGGGTGTTGACAGGTAATACAGAAGCAGATTTGGATTGTGTTTGGAGGGATTGTAGTTACTTCAAAAGCTAATGAAGGGGCACCAGTCTCATTATCTTGCCCTGCCTGTATCTAGTTCCTTTACTGTCTCCACAGGTAGCAGGATCTCACTACATAGATGTTACATGCAGACCTTACACGAGTCCTTGGTATTTTACTGATGCTTCAGGTCATCCCCCAACATCTGCTGCCGTTTTGCATGATCTGCAGTAATCTACTGCTTAGGAAAGAGGCAGTGTGTGATGCTATTCCTTAGTTTTGAAATCTGTTTTCTTGAAACCTTAAGAGGTCCGAGTGTGCTGACTGCTCAGGCAGTGTTGGGCTGCAGAGGCACTGAGCAAAAATCTTTGTAGACCACATGGTTTGTGAGATTGAGCTACTAAGTGTAGTAGCAGTTGTCTACTGATGGATGGGGTTTTATTCAAATCTAACTATTGGTATACTGTCTTTCAATTTGATGCTTCCCTTAGTACTAATTACTTGTACATGCAATTTAACATTACTTTTTGCCTTTGAATTGACTTTGAATAGCTTGCCAGTGTTGCAGTACCAGAAAACAAAAATCTGTAACAAGCTACGTTTTACTGTAAGGTACTATTAGAATATCTAATAGCATTTTTGAATTTTCAGCTTGCTGAGAACACTGTATGAAATATAACCAGACAGTGTAGCTAATTTTCAAATGCTACCACTACAGAATTACATTTCCAAACTCAGTTTGTTCAAATGCATTTAAAGAGTTATCTTAGGAAGTACTGCTGAATAGAGCAACTCAGTATTTTGAAGAATTCAAGATGGTAACTTTCAAAATGTTTTGCAGAGGGATTAACTGTGGAAAAACATCTAGATATTCTTTTGTATGATCAATGTTGTCTCTTTCTTCAAACTAGTTACAGATCCAGTTAACAGTTGGAAAAAGTAAATAATTAGATCGATCACGCTTGTGATTCGAAAAGAAAAATCTCACCAGCTTGGCTTTCTGGCCTTTCAAACTTGGAGAAGATTTTCCCTTAAATAACAGTATGAGGGGAATAAGGTGCTTTGTGACAAGTCTTCTGTTTTACAAACACTATCTGAAGTTCTGAGCATGTGCTTTGGTTTTATCATTTGTTTTTGTGGAGCATGGCAGAGGGAGCTGAAGCTGTTACAAAGAACAGTGTGGGATTTTTCAGTTGCATGACAACTGTGGCTTTGGAAACACATTCTCTTTTCCCATGAAAGGAAATGTTTGTCCTTCTGAGATGTTAATGGACAGAAAATAACAAAAACAGTAGATGGCATATCTTCTAGACTGGGAAGGTATACTTCATCATACTTACTAACATTTTTGGCAGAAGTGGGCTTCCACCAGTATAACTCTGATACAAATAGATTTGTTTTTTTTCCTGGAGCACTTGTCCCAGTGGTTGATAACTGGTTCATATTTCTGACTAGTTTTCATGATAGATCAGGTCCAAATGGCTAGAAGGTAAAATTTAAATAAATGTCAAGGTTGCCTTGTTTGAACAGAGACTGAATTTGAAAACACATAATTAGTAGAAATAGACAGAGGATCTTTTTGGATAGAAAAGAGAAAAAAACTGTAATGGAGAACAGCAAAGAAGACTTTCAAGATTTGAAAGGCAATGATGTTAATACTCCATCAATACAGAGAAGGATTTGTGCTAAGTGACCTTTAGAGATTTCTTGCTTGTGATACTTCTGTTTAAACAAGACACTCTTGAAATTTCTTGCTTGTGTAAAAGGCAGAGAAATTCAAGTAAAACTAAACAGAAAGGATGAGTTAAGTGAATTTTATTGTTCTTTTAAAGCCATATTTTCTCATCTGGCTAGTTAAGCGTATACACCTAACCTTTTAGTTTACTGGCCTGACTGCAAGTGTAATGATTTTAAAAAGCTGACAGATGAGAAAAATAGCTCCTGATATTTTAGAACCAAAGAAATACAATATCTGTCTCTGATTAGTTAAAAACTTCTAGGCTTTGCCTTTAAAAATATATTTCTTAAGGCGTTGTTCACAGCTTGGTGTGAAAATGAAAATGGTTCTGAAACAATTACTGTTACTATTTGATTTATTTAACTTCTACAAAATCTAAGGGACTTTTCACTCTTAAAGCTGTGTAAAATAGGACCATTTACAGTATTTATAGAGCTTTTAAGGTAATGTGTATGTAGCTTTAAAAAGCCTGCTAAATTTTGACAGCCAAGGGTTCTCTGATTTTCTTTTTAGTTTTTTTTAAGAGCATGATCAGAATACTGTAAAGAATTTTGCAAATGCTTAAATGCAAAAGTTATGTGGGCTGTGTGGAGTCCTACAAGTCTTTCTTATCCAACTGTTACATATTCTACCTTTCAGATAGAATCTTTGCCACTGGCCCTGAATGTAGGATTAGGCATTTAATTTCAGGGTGTAGTTTTTTATTTCTCTGGAGTTCATCTTTTCACACTATTTGGTCAATTTTAAATTTAAATTAGTTTTATAATTTCAACATACTTAATGGCAGGTGGCAGACTATATAAGAAAGCCTTTTAATGTTTTAAAAGCTGTATAGGACTTTTACTGAACCTGTGCCTGCTGATTTAGAAAGAACTAGGTATTCAGTGCATCTTCTTGTGCTATTCTGTCAAAGTAGTAGTAGTCAGCATGTTGCTTAGAGGGTAAGTTTGACAAGTTTCATTTTCTATTGATTCTTGATGTAAGTAAGTGAAAGACTGGAATCTTGGACTCTGTGACAAAATCACTAACAAGACAGAGGTGTTTATTTGAACTTCTGTAGGCGAGTCCAAATGCTAATGAGTACCATAGGGGGATAAACAATTTTAATGATTTTAAAACCTTGTTTTTTTAAATTTCATTACTCATTTTGTTATAGGTTGTATATGAGCAAGAAGGAGTTTTCATTCACTCCTCCTGTGGAAAAAATGATGACCAGGACAGCTTAATAGCAGGAATACTGCGTGTCATAGAAAAGGTATTTGCGTAATACAGTTACAGAAATTTTGTATATTTGTTGGCAAAGCACATAACAGTTTTGGCAAATCTTAAATGCCTTTTTAAAGTATAGGATTTTGTAAATGAACAAACATCACATTGTGTTTGACATTGTCATCATTTATATGTATATGTAACATAATCACACCATGACTACATATGGCAATAGATACTTTGCTGTGTAGTGTTGAATTTTTTGTGATTTTTATTGTAGGAAAACGAAGTGGTCGTAGACTGGAGACCACTGGATGAGACTTTGGATACTTCTAATATCCTTTGTGCTGGAAAGGTTTGTTTGTTAGTTATCAGTGTTCTTCATTATGTTTCTCTAGAGATTTTATTTTGTGTTAACTAATGCGTGGGTGATGTCATAACGGGAAGCAAATTATTGAGCAAATTATTGCTTATTATTGGTATTGATAGCTATATGTAGGAATCTTATTTGCAGACTGCAGCCCAGTTCAGCTTATTAGAATACATGTGTAGGTTGACTGTATTTAGTTTTGACTTGGTTCGCACATAAAATAGTAGGGAACTAACTATGAATAGTAAAGACCAAATGAGTGCAAATACATCAGTCACCAGTCCCTCTGCATCTACTATGTTGTAGTTTAGTGATTCACTCTTCATAGTTAGACACAAAAGTGAGAGGTGCTGTTCTAAAGCAAAATAAAAATAGAAATCTGTGGGGGTTCCAAGATGCAGTGATATTGGTGTTTAAGCAGTATTAAGGGGATGTGACTAAATCAACAAGATTCAAGTTTTACACTTAAATGAATATTTGATGTTCATAGAGTCTGCAAGAGAGGCAAGGATATTTTAGGACCTTGGAATTTACAAAGTAAAACCACATAGTCTTAGTCATAAGTCCAAATTTCCCATGTTGAACTGTATCACGTTTCTGAGGATTTCAGTACATTTTCTTTCAATCTACGAAATAAAGATGCTGATTCTTCATGTTGAATCTGAGAAACCAGGTCAATTTTCATGCCTTGTGTTTTTTGATAGTTGCTTATGGTGTTTTTCTCAGGATTCCAGTTCTGTTGTGGAGTGGACTCAAACTCCGAAAGAAAAATGTTCCCGAGGAGCAGATCGTCCGAGTAGTTACGAAGCAGAATGGGACATGGTCACCACAGTCTCTTTTAAGAAGAAACCTCATTCAAATGGAGGTACTTAAAAAGAAAATGTGGTGGGCTTTTTTGTGTGTAGGGTGTTTTGGTTTTCTTCCATGATGGTAACTTGTAACTGAAGAATTGCCTTTTAGATACAGTAAAATGGAATTTATTAGGACTTGAAAGGCTGGGATTCATTTGTGGTAAGTGGTGAATCTCTAGATGTAGAAAAAAATTCACACATGGAATATCTGTCATCTGCCTCTATTTTTTTCTTTAAATTGGTAGACAATTGTATTGAAAATTAACATTAAATCTGACTTCTTGCTTCATCATTAAATGTAGTAGCAATTTTATCTGCACTGGGCTTGCATTCTTTAAAACAAATGGAATTCAAACTATGTGTCATATTAGAAATGGAAATGGAAAAATAAGTGGTTTACTACTCAAATGCCTTTCCGTACTGCAGGAGCAGGGGAAGATGGAATATACAGTTATGACATACATGGGTCTTTTACATGGTCTTTTTTACTTGGGCAAAATAATTCTATAGCTGCACCATTTTTGTTATAGTGTCTCAGTAGAGATGTTGAAAAATGAGTTGTGGTGAAAGAACAGTGATTCTCAAGTAATCTTTTTTTCTCTGATTCTCACATAGTGTTTCTTCTTTAATGATACTTGTTTTCCATTTATTATTTTACAGCCTGTAACTGGGGACTGTTGTGCTTATTTTAATATTTTTATAATGGTTTTAAATGTCATGTCTGTCATGTATTAATACAGGGTTTGGATGTCAGGTTATGAATGTTTTTGAGTAAAGGACAATCCTTGGCTTTTATACACACACACACACAGAATCTCTGTTGGGTAAATATGGTTTATCACATCACTAGTTTGTATTGAATTTTCATCTCCAGTCAGCAGAGCATGTCTTCATCCATAGTGAGTGTCACTGAGCACTACTGACTTGGATTATGCTCTCTGCCACTTCTCACTTATTTCAAATTGCTGTCATTTGATGGGAGCAGGCCAGGGGGTGTCCCTAATTCCTTCTAGGCATGCTGGTCATTTTGTGTCCTCTGGTAAAGTACACTTTAATCCCTTCTCCTTGAATATATACAGTCTTGCACAGCATGTATACAAGCTTGCACACTATAGGAGGAGGGGGTGAGGGGGAGATTTCCAGTTCCTTTGCCCTTCCTTTGGTAGGTGCCTTACACAACACGTGCCTAATAACAGTGGGCAATATATAGGTTACAGGATTGTAGTGCATATCACATTTAGTTTGAGTAAGTAGCTCTACCTGGTGGAGGTGAGGGTGGATTTGGCTTGCTGCTGGAATTTGATACAGAAGATGTACATTTAACTGCTGGATCACTTCTGTTGTAGGATCACAGAGTGTCTTGAGTTGCAGGTGACCCAGAGGGATCATCAAAGTCCAGCTCCTGGCCCTGGACAGGACAACCCCAAGAATCACGCCATGTACCTTGAGAGTGTTGTCCAAATGCTTCTTGAACTCTCGTTAAGCTTAATACCATGACCACTTCCCTGGGAGCCTGTTCAGTGCCCAGCCATCTTCTGGGTGAAAAACCTTTTCCTATAAACTGTAGGTACAGTTTTAGAGGAGTAGCCTGATGGACTTGTTGATTGTTTTACAAATCTGTAGAAGACAAGGAGGCTCAAAGAGAAATCCAGAAATAGCAGTTACAGTGTGCTTTTCATTATTAGAAGCAATGCTGGTGTTTGAGTTTTGTTTTTAGGAACAGTGACAGATATAATGTATTTATAATTGCTAACACTGAAAGTCAAACTGAAATGATGCGGTAATTTTGTTTTTAAGATGCTGCAACTCATGCAAATGGAGAAAGCAAGTGGTCGTTCCTGTTCAGTTTGACAGACCTGAAATCAATCAAACAAAACAAAGAAGGCATGGGATGGTCTTACTTGGTGTTCTGTCTGAAGGATGATGTCAAGCTTCCAGCTCTTCACTTTCATCATGGAGATAGCAAACCGTTGATTAAATGTCTTGAAAAGCACGTTGTACTGAATGAGTAAGTATCAGACAACTCTTAGTTCTGTAAAATACATATTATTGGTTTACTTAAATCACGTAATGCATTTCATATTAATACTTCCTGATTGCTATTTCCTTCCTTTTTTTATTAGTAGAAATAGTTTTCAAGGTGACTGAAACTGTGGTTTCACATATGCATTTG
>WAAE01003262.1:0-37130 GCA_013400495.1 Nicator chloris
GAAGTAAGAACTTGAACTAGGAAACAAGGTGTCATAAAGAGAGATCTTCCAAAGAACAGCAGAAGGAATAAATAATACATTATCAGCAGGAATTCAAATTTTCTCTAATTGTGATTGTTTATATGATATGAAGGAAAAATGTAATATTAAACTTCAAAGCCATATAGAGGTAATCCAAACCATTCCAATACAGGGAAGGAACCAAGGCAACTAGTGTTATCAGCCAGAAAGCCTATGCTTGGAGAAAACAGCAGAACACAAAGCTCCACTCCTCAGAAGCCTTTTTTTATTCTGGCCTTTTTTTCCCCTATTGTAAACTGGAAGAAGAATCAAATCTTCCAAACACACCAGCAGAAACAGAACCGTGTGATCTCTGAAAACAGGAAATTAATTCTACAGCAGTTTTCAAAGCAATAAATAAGAATGCTAAATTTCATTTAGTCAAAAGCCTTCTAAATAGCCTTATGTGGAAGAATTTGTGGTAATGCTATTAGTGTCACTGTTGATATAAAACAGCATACACATGACTAAATACACTTTTCCTCTAGAATCACTGGGTAGCATGATACCAGAAGTAAAGGAACAATCACAGAAGTGAAAAATACTCAGTTCAATTTACTAGTACTTCATTCCATCACCTCCCATACAAAAGCGACATTTTAAACAAATAAACCAAATGGGGTTGTCCATTAACTGGCTGATTAATTCCTTAGTGCTCCACAAAGTCAAAACATTTATACATTACATGTAAAAAAAATTTGCTTATTAGCAACAATAACATGTTGCATATGAGCACATGTTAATAAGCTGCATGGAAAAATAAAAGATTTCAACAAAAATAAAAATCTAGCAATAGCAGCTTTCATAAGTAGCGTAATGCAAAGTACTCTTCATCATCCTAACAACCAGTGAACAGTAAACACAATTTACCATTGCATGTTGTAAACACTCATATGAGCTTGCAGTCTCAGGAGAGTGACCATCAGCACTGGAATGCAGTCAAGCTTATTAGCAACATACAAGGTGCACACGGATGCACACAGTGAGTAAGGAGACTTTGCCTACTGAATTATTTTGCGTATTTTTGGTAGTTCCAAATACTCTCAAAAGAGACATTTCAACTTAAACTGTTCTAGCAAAAAGATCCAGCCTAGCTCTTCCACTGTAACACCCAGAGCTCTGCACTGATTTATCTATTTGAAGTAAAAAAGAAGGCTTTAGAATAGGGTTTGGAAAGCAATGGGCAAACACTCAGCACTCAAAGCACCTGTATCTCAAGGACTGTTTGATTCAGTTCCACAGTGTGAGGTGCTAGATGAAGCCAGCCATAACTGAGAGCCAGCCTAGTATTTAATTACAGCTCTAACAAGCTGGGGAAAAAAAAAAGAAGAAAAAAGTTAAATTTCAAGATTATTGGGAAAAAGAACTAACAACTTTGGCTGTACCCAGCAGCAACAAAGCCAGCTGCCCTTTGAACACAATACCAGCCCCAGGCATTATACATATTCTGAGGAATGAGTCCCAGAGAAACTGAAATTCACCAGAACTAAGATTTGTGTGAATGTTGCTAAAGGATTTTTACTAATTGCCATCTATTTAACATGATGTCTCTGACCAAGACGTGGCCATTAAAATGTTACACTAATATCAGAAGGCAGCAAGCCTATTGCAGTGAACACTCCCCCAACAAGGAATGTACTGCAGTGAACAGGTCCATGAGCTGCCACAGCAGAGTAAATAAAGCTCTAATGATGACAATGTAACAAATGTTTTCAGTGTTCAGTGTTGCTCTTACCTATCTCCCATGTATCTCTTGCTTCTAGTACCAGTGTCCTGGGAGCAGTTGGGAGTGAAATAAATTCCCTCCTGTTTGGCACAGTGACAGTTAAGAAATGATAATTCAGAGTTTATTTTAATATTAAGCTACTTTAAAGTTTGGTGCCTGATGCAGCTGAGGCAGAAGAAACTTAAAGGAGAGGAAGGTGCTACTGGAAAAAGATCCCCCTCCTTGGCACACAGCGTCAATCGCATGCACCTCCTACTCGTTTTCAGCTCTTGGTGACTTCACTTCAAAGATAGGGTTTTGAGGCTAAATAAATGAGTAGCATCTGGTCCTCTGCAAGCTTTTTCTAGGTGAAATTCATACCTTCAGCTTTAGAAATACTCTCAGTGTTGTTGAACACACAAATAATAGAGATTTGGGCTTAGTTAGCGTAGTGAAATGGATTTGACTGTACTTCTGGGTTTGAAAATTTTTGTGCTTTATAACGCCTGTGCCTTCAGACTGGCATAGTCACCTTCATCCCATGCATTCCAATACTTCAGAAATATATCAAGAAAAAAGAACTAGAAAAATACTACACAAGCTATTAGTTCAAGATCATTGACTTTTCTGTACTGACATTAAATGCTGTGCTAACTAAGCCATGCCACTGTAAAGACACTACATCCCATCCATTCTCCTCTCATATATGACTAAGCTGTTCTCACCTTCCTCATCACACGGAATACAAATTAAAGACTTTCATTCTTTTAAAATCTTTTTTCTTACACCAGCTTGGCTGACAATTCAACTCAGCTTTTCAGCTAATTTCATAAGAGAGCATATGTTTTTTCGGGACTGAACCTGGCTCTCGCTGAGCTGGAATGGCGTTATCTTCTATTCACTTTGAGGGGGAGAAATATCACATCTTTTTTAGTTCTTTCACACATGCACACAGTACTTCAGGAATATGAAAGGAGCTATCCATATAATGTCATAACTGGCACTTACACTGATGGATTTATCAACTTTCTGCTTCAATCATCAAGAAATACTGGAAGCATAAAACAGTCTTTCGGAAGGCTCTCATCTTCCTGTATAAGGATGCTTCATTCATAATCTTGCCTAGCTTTTTCTCCATTCCCTACATTCACAGATATTTTCAGTTCTTAAATGGAGATATTCACAGCCTATTTTCTTGCTTTACAGTAGCTCTGCATTTAAAAATCAGTATTTCACATTCTATTCTCTGCACATACACTTAAGTCTGTTACTGCATAGGCGTTTGATAGAGTTCAAGAGAGGTCATAGCAATTACTTTGCTACTTCTCAAAGTAACTGGTCATCTGCAGAAGGTATTGTCCTGAAAAATCACACGAACATAGATAATATTGTTTTCAGGTTTTATAACTAATCAAATTATGTACGCATAAACTTTAGCGGACTTGAGCATCTGCTAATCATAGAAACCCTAGGCAAAAGATTGAGACACAAAGATGAATAATAAAGTAGGAAAATGCATTGAAGGCAATGCCACTTATGTAAAGGAGAAAAGTGAAACACTATTAAGAAACTATTCCCTTAACTGTGAAGTAAATTTAAGCCTAAAATAATAAAGATAAGAAAGGGGAAGGGATTAAAAAAACCCCAAGCACTAAGCACAGAATCTTTATTGGAAATAAAGATCTTTTGGAGAAGGTAGGAAGCTATATCCCTAATTGTGCTATGTTTAGTATTACGCTTAATAATATTACAAAATTATGGTTGCAATTCTTTGACAGCCTTTTTCCAGCAGAACTTTCTTTTAACCTTTGGATTATTTAGCCAAGTAAAGAAAAAGTTAGTCACACAAAACTCTTATATGACCGTGGGGTAACACCCAATGTTTGCTGCAATTTGCATCTTTCCCAGAAACCACAAGCACGGTATTCACAGCCAGGTTGCCTTTCCATTGCATTTCCCCCCGACATTTCATTTTTAAGGCCAGTTGCCTCTGAAGCTCCATACCTGAGTAACAAGAGTTCAAAGGCCAAAGACAGGAATAAAAACCTCTGAGTCATATCCATTATATCCACACATTTAACCAAATTTCATTTTTTACCAGGTCAAGTGTAAAATGACAACACAATCCATCAACATAACCTCTTTTGTGCAACCGTATCAGCTCACACATGTAACAGAATCAGACCACAAAAAGAGGGTAAAAAAAGGGGTGGTTAGAAATATGGTGGAAGAAATCTGAATTCTGTCCAAGAAGAGGACGACAGACACTTTTACAGAGTACCAGTTCACTCCTTCAGGGCTGTCTCCACCGACGCAATAGCCCAAGGGCCCTTTGAAGTGAAACAGGACTCAGTCAGTCCTCTACCCACCAAAGTTGCACATTTCCTCTCCAGAAACTTAAGCAGAGGTGTAGCAGTCTATCTGTCCTGACCTTTTTCTTTTAACATTAAATATTCATCACACTGAGTCAATATCTGCTTGTATTTCCAGTACTTTAGTTTTACAGATGCATGAACATAGGTAACGAGGTCTTTTTCAGCTTTATGTCGGTGAACTACATGGGAGAACACTAGTGGGTTATTCACTCCAAGTATTTATGGAAGTTCAATGCTACCTGTTCACATTGATATGGGTTTGGTTTCCATGTTTAACAAGCTACAAAATCTGGGGGCTTTTGTTTGTTTGTTTACACATAGAACTCTCAAGACCTCCCTCTGTCAAACACCTGTTGACGCCACAACAAACAACATCAGAATCCCCTGGACTGGAACATCTTCATACATAATGGAAACTACCTCCTAAAGGACGTGCATGCAAGTGAGCTGAACACTGCACATCATTTCCCAGGTCTTAGCTGTCCTGAAGAGCAGTTATTCCCAAGCTAAAGGGTCAGAACTTTGACTCTACAGTTTCTACCCCAGCTAAAACAACAAGAACAATAAAATACAAAGAATGGAAACGGTTTCAAACACCTCCATATTCAGGATGTAAACAGACATACAAACCTTCTCTAATGTCTTAATTATATAACCAATTTATATATTTTAAATTCTGTCAGAAGTTTGGTCAACATGGGTCATGACAAGGAAAAAATTAAGAATATTTTAATGACAAGACAATCTTCAATGGTAAATAAAACAATGGAAATAATGCCTGTGACTTATTTTTTGTCAGTTGCAGCAGAGCAAAGTGAGGGAAAGGAAGAACAAATTTACTCCTGAATGGAAGTATATACCGACAGCCAAGTTTTTGAGATTTTCACTGCACTTCTGAAAGAAAAAAAAACAGGTTTAGCCCAACTTGCACATTCAGACTTAACAAGTAACACTGAAGGATAACAGGGGCCTTTGACAACTCCTCTCACCATGTAACTAAGTATTGAGAGTGCTCTTTGACATACAAACACCCATATGCTTTACTAGCATAATTTTGCTTTTGAGTCGACATCTAAATTACTCTCTTGGTTTTTCTCCTTTCATCAGATGAGTATTAATAAGGCAAATATCCACATCATAAAAGTCAGGCACAATGCTGGGTTCATAATCTCCAGGTAGGCTTAAGATACAAACCATATACAATTTAAATATATATAGAGAAACTACACTAGTGCATTTATCTCAAGTAATTAAACCATGGTAATTACCCACCTTGTTTCAGAAATATAACAAAAGAGAAGGCAAGAGTCTTTAAAACATAAAAGCCTTTGCAGTTTGTTAAAAACAAGTCAGATATTTGCTTTAAATATTTTTTTTAAATCCAGATCCTGATACATAATTAGCGTTTCTTTTTCTTGAGATCCCAGCATGACAATTAATGAATCTCTTGTGCAAAACCGAACAAGCAGCTCTCAATTCAAATTATCTGTCTTTCAGGAGTATTTATTATGCCTAGAGTCAGCTGCTGGCACAGGAATGCACATGATACTGCAAATCTCAGTTAAACAGGCATTAATGGCCTTTTAATAAAGCCCAGGACTGTGAGTAGCCTATTTATTCCAAAGAATTTCTACGATAACATGCCGTCCCGAAAAAATGGTGGTTTTGATTCATAACCAAACTTCTATTTATATGTTTCACCCTCCTCTGGCATCACAAAAAAAGCCTTCCGGCAGCAATCAGTATGACTGTCAATCAATAAAAACTGCAACCACAACCAAAAAACCAAACCAACACAAGTGTTAAGAAATTATAAAAACCTAAGAAAAATCAGTAATTCATCAGCAGTACAGAAGTTCAGCCAGCCAGCATCCTAGCTCTAAACAGGTTGATCAAAATCACTCATCTTGAAGAGAACGTGGGCCAAGGATCCTGTCTCACAGTACAGTTTAAGACTGACACCCTGACCACAAGGGTGCCACTGGCTTTGGATGTCACACATCTTTAGTTCACCTAAACCACACTGTGCAACTCCTCCCTTCTTTCATTGAGCCTTCTCCGCCATAATCATATGCAGACATTCCTTTTTTAAGTAAAACTATATTTATACCAGACACATAAAATTATTTCTGCTACAACTCAAGGCTGAGACCTGCCCTACAGGAAAAGTTTAAATTTGTGTAAAATGGTCTTATCACATATTGCTTTAAGGGACTGTAAATCACCACCCTGACAAGTCTCCCTAGAATTTCATGAAATGGGAGGTTGTCACAACAATTTTATTTTAGGAAACAGAACTGAGTAAAATACTTCGCAGAGTAAATTACAGTAACTGGATTACAAGTTGCTAAACACCTGCGAAAAAGAAACATCAAAGAAGACCTACCTGATGAATGTTAAAGTCACCTTTATCACAGCACAGTTAGCTATGTCAGGAGTGTTTACCTCTGCCAGCTTCGTTTACATTAAGACTAGAAACACTGATCCAAGTCTTTTCCTGCAAGCTGCAAAAACAACGCCAGCTGTCTCCAAAGCCACAAATAGTTCTATAAACCAAAGCCGAAAGCTTTCTTGCCAAGCAACTGCTCAGATTTGTGCCATCATGGGGAGCTGTCTGCTCTGAGTTCCCAGAGAACTCTGGGAAAGATTGAATTCTTCTGCTTCCATTTACTGCCAGTCCCACTAATCTGTCTTCAACTAAGTTTACAATGAAATTAAAATAATGACTCATTCTAGCCTCCCTCTAAACACACAAATTACTCTTCTCTGTTTTATTATTTTCTCACACCATTGTCAGCTGCCCATATCAGCTGACAGAGATTTCCTGAAGGGCTGTTGGCTTCTTCTGCCTTCAAATGCAATGGAGAGTAGAGATTGCATCATATTAACAATACCACCCTAAAATGGCAAAGACTAAAACCATAAAAAGTAGAACGTTAAAAGCACAGCTGTTTCCACATCTGCTTAACAAAGGGACATAAAATACCAGCTAAGCCCCAAAAGTACATATATACTGGTGCTGGAGAAAGCAGCAAGGCTCACTTCACTCCTCCTGACGAATCCATCTCCTGATAAGCCACCCCTCACACACGACAGAAATTCAAGGGTTTTCAAACAGCACCATGAATCATCTGGAGCAGACACAAACTCTGGGAGACTGCACCTTGCAGCACAAAAGCAGCTGATGCACTGCAAACCTAATTTAATTTTGACTAGTTTATTCTGTCTATGGCTAAATACCTTCTTGCTCACATCTATAGCTTTCACTGCCACCAGAGCTGTGCAAGTATTCCCGAAGGAGCCTATGACAGACACATTAAACCCTTTCCCCTACATACACAAAAGGCTTTCAGTTCTACCAGGAAAACAACTTCTCTTGACTTGTAAACAAACTTATATTATAATTCATATTAATTCCCACCTAAATATGCTCCTTATGTCCTCCTGCTGTGTTCTTTCTCAAGAGGATTAGATCAAAGAAATAAAATAGTTCAGCTCAATGCTTTCATTATTAATACACAGAGTCAGAACAACTGTAGGTACAAGTGCCTAATACAAACCAACAATGCATCCTCTACATTAAAACCAAAGCAAAGAACACACTCAAAGTGCATATTTTGACAATCAACTGATCAAGTGGACAAAGGAATGGATTTTGAGGTGCAACAGCTAACTATTCACTAGTTAATAAGATAGCTCTAGAAGTCTTTAAACTTTCTCCTCTGCCTTAGAAGCATAAACTTTGCTCACAGTATTAAAATACAGTTTGTTTTTGTCAGCATCTACAGATCTAGAGTGCACACCTCTCCCAATCATTCCAGCCTAGTTGCCTAGGCTTTGTTTCACACTGGGGATTGGTCTCTGGGCACCCCACCTAGATTCCCTGCAGGTAATGCTAAACCAACACACACGGTTCAAGGAGACACCTAACGCATGCCAGCTACGATGGTCCTTCAGTCCAGATGACCAAACTAATTCATCTCCAAAACACACACAGTGTGAACACAAAGTCCTCAGCACTCGCTGTTTACCCCTACAGATGTGCTTCTACTGTGTCACAGCACCTGCTACAGCAGACACAGCCACAAAAATCAAGGTTAAATTTTAACTTTTCCCTGCACTATTTGAGTGAAACAGGGAAAACGATCTTGTTTGAAGAAGGGAAGAAAGCAGGTGCTGTGTTGTAACAGAGGCTTAGATCTGTGAACAGGCACTAGAAGTCTTTGGATCCAAGAACTGGATCCTAATGAGTCTCCTTGCCATGAGGCTGGCATGCCAAGGAAATTGATAAGCAGGTATATAACACTGTGCTGGGTCTGGCTGAGGTACTAAATTCTCCCCACAGAAGCCCTCACAGTGCTGTGCTTTGCACTGGTAGCTAGAAACACCATGTAATTTATAACACACCAGTTTTGGCTACTGCTGAGCAGCACTTCCACAGAACCTAAGCTGCTTCTCCAACATTATCCTCTCACCTGCAGGCAGTGGGTAGGCAAGATCTTGGGAGGGGACACAGCCAGGGCAGCTGATCCCAACTGACCAAGGGAATATTCCATACCATATACTCAGCAATAAAAGTTAGGAGAAAGGAGGAGGAGGCAGGGAGAACTCATTACTATGATGTTTGTCTTCCAGAGCAACCACTAACACATACTGAAGCCCTACTTCCCAGGAAGTGATGGACATCATCTGCTGGTGGGACATAGTGGATATATATCTTATTTTCCTCTGTTTCCACGCATGGCCTTTGCTTTCAACTGTCCTTATCTTGACACGTGATTTTTTTTTCATCTTACTTTCTCCCTCCTCATCCTGCTGAGTCGGAGAGTAATAGACCAGCTTGGTAGACAGCGGCTGTCCAGCCAAGGTCAACACACCTCAAATAAAAGGATACATCCCTAAACAAAGTTTAAATTGACCCCAAGATAAAATTTCTTACTTTAGACAAAACTTGGCTGCAATACAGACTCTTTCAACTTACGTCCCACAGTACAAAATTACAAGATGACCAACTTGGTTGATGAAGGAAGGACATAAATTTTAATTCTCCTGCCTGGTATTTGAATTTATTAATTAAAATTACTTTTCCCTTCTCAGAAAGGTGTTTCCTATTCAAGTAAATAAACACATTTGGGTTTATTTCTAGACATTTTCACAATGCTTATTTATTACCATTATTTTACATGTAAAATAAATATAATCTAAGTCAGTCTACTTAACCAAAACACAGGAATGGGTCTCTGGGGTTGTTTTTTTTTTAACTTAAGCAAATAGCAAGGAGAAACCCATGCCCTAAGGTAGTAGATAAACAATTCAGGTAAATATAGTCTTGGCTGGAAAGAAAAACAGCTAGCTGAGGAAAGCAGCACAAAAACAAGTGGCTTTTTTAAGAACAGAAGAACAGCGACAGTCCATCGAACCTCCCTGCTTTCATTTCTAAACGGCAGGAATTCGATAAATCTAGTTAAAACTGCTAAGTAACTGCAGTCTTAGTATCTTCCACCACCAAAACTGATAGATTCCCATCTCAAAATAAAAGCAGATATTAGTACCACATATTTTTACTTGTCTTTTCAAAAGCACCATATTGTCAAATACCTCACAGACGCAGGATTAAGGGCCGAAGGGTAAAAGGAAACACCCAGCTCACAGAAAGACCACCTCATATATGGACTGCCAGCCTAATACTTCTGTCTAAATATGTCTACCCTCTGTGCTTCTGCACAGTCTGAATTGAGACATTTTGGGAAAGCTGAGGCTTTACTTCTATTTTACTATTTTCTCCAGCCTTCTCTTACATGGCAGGACCGTTTAAAGACATTTTTTTTTTTTTCTGTTTTTTTTTTTTTTTCAGTAATACGAAAATTCCCAAATTGCCCAATTCTCTTGAAGGAGCATCTAACTTGCTACTGGTTTATGATATAAAAACAATTGCACCTTTGGTCTGCTAGTCACAAGGAAAACAAACTTGTGATAAGGTTCAATGTCATGGAAATTTACAGTAGCACATGCACCAAATCAAAGTGCTCACCTGCTGGTTTCCCAGTCTTGGTCATCCTTATCTTTTTCTTCTTTGGCATCTGAATTGTGTGGGTGTTTCTGCACAATCCGCATCCCACCAGCTTTCACTGGAACAAAAATTAAATAGACAACAACAAAACTCAGTCAAATCAGCATTAAGTGAAGAATCTTTGAAGAATGACCCACCCTGCTTCCCTCCCGATACTTTGCACAGTAATTTACTAGTAACCACAGTTTGAAAAAGAGGCCCAAAGTGTTAAAAAAGTGGCAAGCCTAAAGAACAGCTACTTCAGAACGACATCCGCCACTCTTTCATGATGTCATCTTTGCTTATCCTGAGAAGCTGCAGCTCATTTTACTACCTGCTTCCAATGACATTTTAGAAAACTCAATTCTGTTTTAATTCCCCCTCCACCCCATACTAACTTGCAGCAGTCAGAGGAAACTGAGGCAATGACTTACAAAAGGCCATAAACCAAAGAAACTAACCTGTCATTTCACGTTAAAAACTACATCTATCATATTAGTATTTATACAAAGAAGTACTCCACAAACAGTGTCATAAAAAGCAATATTTAGGAAGACTGTTAACTTGCATTTAGAACAGAGCTTTTTGTTTTGCAACAAACATTTACAACATTTTAAATCCTTGCATCATTTAAGTTTTAGAAATGATGTAAACATGAAAGCAGCCCTTTGAAACACAAAACAAGAAGTGAAAGGAAATCCACTTATGTGCATCACTTATCCACTCCAAAGTGCAATCTAAAACAGGAACCAAGCCAGACTTAGCACTGCAGCTACTAAGCAGAGCAACAGAGAGGTTGCTCTTGATCTGCTTTCTGGTTCAATACTGTACTTTTCTTTTTCTTCAACAATTGCTACACATGCTTACAGGACAGCACAGGATAAGACAATGCATCTCGTTAGCTTAACTGGATGGGTTACACTGCCATCAGCAACCACCTCAGAAAACCACTGTAGTGGTCAGAAGTCAATAAAACCACTTACAGACACGCTGGTTTGTGTCTCACAGTGCCTTGACACAGTGTCTGTGGTGAGCCTCGGCAGAGGCATCATAGCCGGAGCAAGCAGGATGCCAGAGCAGCACCCGGGAAAAGCTGAAGCTGGCAGGGACAGGGAGGCTGTACTTCTGCCAGCCCTCCTGTGTTCTGCCACAGAGGGAGCAGGGCACCTCCCAGCTGTTCAGTGCTAACCCCAGAAACCTAGACACAGGTCTAATTCCCAATTCTTAACCAGGACACCAATGGAAAGGCCACTGCTCTGCATAAATTTTACAGCTTGCGTGAAGAAAAGCAGGAAAGAAAAAGTGATCTGCTCCAGGAGAAAGTGAAAGCTCTTTGGCCCTGTATTTAAAAACAGATTTCGAGTTCTGAGTGATATTTGAATGATAAACTTCTAATTCAATAAAGGTCATTAACAAAAGACAGGCAATCAACAAACTCAAACAAATACATTTTAAAACCTATCAAAACTGTGTCCTCTTATCATGCACTAAAAAAACCCCAAACCCAAATCACTAACCATTTTGTGTTCTCTCTCCAGGGTAAAACTTTAATTGGTGAGAAATGTTTCACACAGGACAAGAAAGTTTAAAACACTACTTTTTTTTTTGTTGCCTAAAGTGAAGCAAAAATTAAAATTCCAATTAATTTTTCTTGATTCAAGCTCCTTAGAAATTTGTTCGTTTGCAAGAGCAAACACTGAGTTCTGTCAAATGCAGTTTTAACATCTTGTCTTAGCATCTCAGTTAATCAACATACTGCTATGCTTTATTTACATTTATTTATAGATCATTAATTTATTGTAATTAATTTCTAAATTTAACATCATTGCACAATCAGGACCTTTTACTTATTTATTTCAAATGACTTTTTGTGGAAGATGCTGTCTCCACAGCAACATCTGCCAGGTTTATTAACGGCAGTTCTGAACAATACACACACTTCCATGTCCTTCAACTTCTAACAGAAAACTAGAGAAAACAATACCTGAAAATTTAGTGCTAATTTAGATCTAAAATGTCTCTCCTCTCACACTGTGTATCATCAGGCCATCAGCCACTCCTTTTCTCTTTATCTGTCACTGGAAAAAATACACAGCTAACACAATCAGATTTGCCTGTATGGAGAATTAAAAAGCAGGGATTAGAAAGCAAATTACCAGACAACTAAAAAGTCATAATAGTGACTAATGGAGCAACTTAGAATTTTAAATCTGATTTTTGAACTAATATCAGCAGGCGTAGTATAGACAGCTTAAAATACTTTGGTGCATAATTGAATTATATTTAACAATCCAAGGTTACTGTGCAGAAGGAACCAGCAACCAGCTGCAATAATCATGTGTATTTGTGAGACCAAAAGTGAAATAATTAGATAGCATTCTCTACATATCTGCCATCCATGACACAGCATGTTCATACTCAATCCATTTTCAGGAGCTTTAACTTAGTATGATAAATACCCTTGCAGCATATTTCACCCTCCTTTTCAAAAGGTATCAGCTAAGCTACATTACCTCAGGGTGTGACAAGAGGAGAAATTATTACATCCATGACGCTAATGAAAAACCCACTCAACATTTGTGAGATTTTCTCGGGAGTTATGAGGAATCATCCATTTCCTACTTGCCTAGCATTTACTACATAATTCAACAGATGCTCACCATGGTGATTTTGTCACTTAAAAGTCATCCTTAAAAGAGCTCAGATTTGCTTATTCTACAAACAAAGGATTTAAATAACTGATAAACCACCTTTCAGAACACTGTCAGAAAGCAGTGTCCAGCAGAGGATAGTGTCAACGACCTTGTGTTGGGATTAGGAAGAAAGCAGCTCCTGTGCTGAAGAGCAAGAACAGAGCTCAGGTGCTAAGCAGGAGAGGACAGGGAACGGCCGCCTGGATGGTGACAGCCCCAAGCCTTCACAAAAACATGAAATAAAGAAGGGATCATTTGCCAGCACACGTAGAAGAGCAACAAGTCCATCTGCTTCACTACTGAATACAAGTTTTGGATTTTAATTATCAAATGTCATGTTTTCCCCCCCTCGAGAGGCAGACAGGACTACCTTATCAGTCCTGTGAATGCCAGCCTGTGTTCCTCATAAGGGTATGATTGCTCCTTCTGGAAATGTATTAACAACTGTGTTAATCAATTACCACTCAAGCTGATCTGAAGTCAGGAAGCATTCTGCTTTTTCCTCCCTGCCCCCGCTGCTGGACTCCTCCCTGTTTCTGAGACTGAATTCTGAAATAAACCCCACTGCATTGGAGCGACTACCAAGTGCCTAGAGAAGCACCACCGGCCAGGGATGCCCTGGCCCCAGCTCGCTCGGGGTGCAGACCTGAGGCAGTCCTTCCCAGGGAAACCTTCCAGCTCAACCCAAAGCACCCACTGGTCACAGCAACCGGACAGGAACTTTTACAAATCCAGAGTACAACCAAGAGTCTTAGCAGCTTTCTTTTTTCTTGAGTATGTATTCACTATTAACACAAAAATTTATTTCTTACGTACTGTGTAATAACAGATTCCATTACAACGGTAAGATGTATGAAAAGGGAAACACAAAATATGCCGTTGTACAAGATTAAGGGAGCAGACACTAGTGTTCAACAGAGTAAGAAGAGGAGTTATATCCATAAATGAATATGCCTTCATTTCACAGAAGTCTCAGCTCAGAGCTATTTTTTTAATGTACAAAAAAGCACATAACTATATTCACAAATCTATCATGAAACTTCCTAAATACGCTATTAACACAATCACCTTTTATCCCTCCATAGTATGTACTAGAGGAACAGCTAAAGCATACTTACACAGATCTCTTCAGAGGAACTGTACAAACCTACTCAGCAATGTATTATGGGCACACTTGACCTCACTGACAGGCGGATATTTAATAAAGATGAAGTTAGGGCCCTCTTAAATTTCAGAGGGGAGGTCAAAGTCGCTTCCTCCGCTGAGGTCTTGAGGTTTCTTTCCATTTCATTACCCTTTGTCTTTCCAAGTGCCTTTTCTTTTCCCCCTATGTGAAAGATCAATCCAGAGAAGAATGTAGTGCAGTCAGTAAGCAAGGGCCAACAGTGCACTTGAAAAACAACAGATTTGTCAATTTTGTTTTTAATTTGATGACCCAAATCCTTCCTAACTTACATGTCCAACCTACTCAGTAGGCTAAGACACATCTGTAATTACAGGTAGTGCTCTTTACAGAACTGTAGGCAGCAAAACCTGGGCTTTTAAGCCATTTATCAAAAGAGATTCCCTATTCACACCTTTTCTTTGATAGAAATTTGCCTCGTTATTCATTAATAAAATTCCAACTGTATTAATTTTTTGAAATAATTTCTTAGTTTCATTTTATTAAAACTTGATTGCAGACTGATCTATTGCATTATGCTAATATTCAGGGATCTAAACAAGCTTGAGATAGAGATTAAAACCTATCTTCAGCCTCTAGAGTAAACATATACTCTTGCTAGTCATAACACTTCTTGTGGATTTTCTGGGTGTTAAAAGACCCAAGGGCCAAACAGCTTAGAAAAATCTTCTTCCCGAAGTGACCTGAAGATATGGTAAAGCATTAGGTTTTTTCTGGCCTCAAAGACAGGCTCAGTAATCACCCTCCTTCCAAAGATAAATTTGTGTGCATGTTCACAAAAAATAGAAAAAAACCCCAAAACAGGGATGCCAATGACCTTAAACAGCACATAGTTGAAGGCGTTCTTCAGTTCATATGTGGGTCCATGTTTTACAAAAAAAAATCAAACTGAAATATTTTGATGGCATAGGAACCTGTACTCCAGTTGAGCTTTTACATTGTACATTGCTAGTTTCTCATGTGGCCTAGAGAAGCTCACTTCAGGTCTTTTAAATATTTTCACCAGTTTCAAAACAGATNCGCTAGTTTCTCATGTGGGTCTTTTAAAAATTTTCACCAGTTTCAAAACAGATTTTGAAGCAAAACTCTCAAACATGGAATAATATTAGAAAATACAGTTACAAAACATACTCGTTTCATCAATGGTGTAGCTGGAAGACAGAGCTAAACCAATGTAAGATCTTAATGATCCCTCCACTCTGACACTGACATGTACCTCAAGACAAGCCAGCTCGAGGAGCTAGGGCAACAAAAGCTGTCAACACTGGAAAATTACGCGTTGGTTTGTTCCCTGAAGCAGCTCAGCAAGAAGCCAGGTAAGAGCTAATGTCATGACAAGGGAGGCTGAAGGACTGAAATGACTGCTCAGCCAAGAGACCGACTTACCTGCACTGCTGAACTGTATCTGCCATGCAAAGCAAAGCCATTATTTCTCACTTCTATTTAGATGAATTTCGGGTCCTCATTATAAAGAGCACAGAATTCGATTATGGTTCAACAGCAGTTTACAAATTTAGTTTTAATCTCACCAATTGATTTGAATGTAAAATAGCCACCTTCGGATTTTTTACTGGAACACTTAAAAAGCTCACCAACTAGTCCACAGGGAAACATTAGACAACATATGTAAAGCTGCTGATGCAGGGACCTTTTTTCCCTTTTTTAGGAAAACTGTAAGAAGCAAAACTAACAGTACGTGAAGGAACACAACTTCGATAGTGCGAGGAACTGAACAGAGAGAGAAGCTCTGTACAGAGAGAAGCTACCATGTATGGACCCTGGCAGATGAATGTCCCACTGGAAGTGACACACAGCTTCCACGCTGACTGCCCACTAGCACACAGCAGCAGGACGGAAGGCGATGGAGCTCCTTTGCTGGGCACTTTTCAAGCACCTTTACCTGTTTCCTACCCCGGCAGGCTCCAGAATGGCAGCCAGGAGCGCGCACGCTGCTCTGGCACTCACTCACACCCTGACGCCCACGGGCAAAATGGATGCACAGAGCACTCCTGGTTTGCAGTGTGTGTTCACACTCAGCGTACACTCTGCTGGAACAGCCTCGCAGGCTGCGTGGGGCCGAGACCGCTCCGCTCCCCTTCCCACCACCACCAGCCCCAGGCGGGGTTCCGGAGGCGCCCGCCACCTTTCGAGGCCGGGATGCCGGGGAAGATAAAGCTGCCTGCCTGCCGGGTCTGAGCCTGGAGATGCCAAGCTGCATACACCAGATGAGGGTTTGGCCACAACCAGAGCTCTCCTCGGGGGAGAGGTAGGGCAGGGAGCGTCGCCCCGTCACCGGGAGAGGCTGCCGGAGGGCAGGGAGCGCCTCGGGCGCCCAAGGCTCAGGCGGGGATCCCAGCGCACCTCCCGCGGCCGCGCCCGAGCAGCGGAGAGCGAGGAAACCCACCGGGGCTCGCATCCCTGGGGGCTCGAACCCATCGGGGCTCACAGCCCCGGGCTCGCCTCCCCGGCAGCGGCGGAACCCAACCCGCCCGAGGCCGCCCTCGCCCCCCTCAGCCCCGGCGCGCACGGGAGAGGACTTGGCGGGGAACCGGCGCCCGGCCCCGCCGGCCCGCGGCCGCCCCGGCCCCCCCGTCCCGTCCCCCGGCGTGGCAAGAGAAAGAGCGGAGAGACGGGAACCGGCGGCCGTACCAGCAGGAGGGTGTCCGGCCCGCGTCTCTGCTTTCTCTTTGGGAGGCGAAGACATTTTTACTGTGGCAGCGGCCCCGCTCCCACACCGGGCACCCGCACCCCGACACGGCCCGACGAACACGGCCCACGCCCGCCCTGTCAACGTGGCCGCCGGGAGGGCGGTGCCGCGCCGGGCGCCGGGCCCTGCCCCGGCCGGGCGGGGACGTGGCGCTCGCAGCAGGCGGTGTCTCTGGGCCGTGAGGGCAGCGTGGGCAGCTCCGGCTGCCTGAGCCGCCCTGTTTATTTTCTTTGCCACGGGGAAACGGCCGGGCAGTTAACAAATTGGTCTTGAATCGTCTGCGTGTGCACTGCAAATTATACTTGCAATTAGTGGCTAATGGGCAGTCCGCGCCTTGCGCTTTGTTGTGTTCTGCCAAACCGCGGATGTGTGAAAGAGCTGTGCAATTTTTGTCTGGGGTAGAGTTAATTTTTTTCGCGATAGCTGGTATGGGCCTTGTTTTGGAATTGTGCTGGAGACCCTCTTGATAACTGGGGGGAATAAGTGCCCACCATACTTTTGCTTCAGACCTCATTTCCTTGCTGTTTGAAATTACAGAGCTGATTCACATCGTTTTAAGAAAATTTTCAAAACGCTTGAGTTAGCTTTTACAAGTCATGTGGAAAGGCACAGAGCATAATATCTGAATGAATCATATTAGCAGCAAAGTGTAAACCATGCAAACCATTCTGGTTTTCTTTTATAGTTTGAAATAAGAAAGCAAGTACACCAAAAGATGAGTGTATGATGTTTGAGAGTTGACCCTCCCTGCCTCCAAAGTTGTATAGAAATATTTCATCACACCTGTTACAGGGAAATTAATGTAATCATATTTAATTTACTTGCTATCATTCTATGTCACAACTATATTACAATTGCAAAACTATGTGTGATGTGTAAATACACATTTTGGGGGGTTTTTTTGCAACAGTCCAAAATATAATCCTCTCATGGT
The DNA here is from genome assembly GCA_013400495.1 of Nicator chloris. NCBI lineage: Eukaryota > Metazoa > Chordata > Aves > Passeriformes > Pycnonotidae > Nicator > Nicator chloris. The sequence goes on from WAAE01003262.1 coordinate 17,707, forward strand.
ATCCTTAACAAGCTTGAATGAACAAATGTTGTAAAAATATTGTAACTTAGTTCTTACATTTTGCTGCTGGGTTATTTCAATTTCTTACACATGCAGCACGTTAGAGTCTCAGATTGTATTTTCAGCTCTGTCACCTTCCGTGTAGCCTAACACAAATTACTCCAATTCCCTTTCTAGTCTCTGTCAGAGTCTATCCAGATTATAATTTTTTTTCTAAAGTAGTCTTATGGGATTTTAATGCTTTTTTGTCTACCATCCTCTGAATTTGAATTAAAATATTACATTTTCACATTTTCTTGGTTTTCCCAGGTTTGTTTGCTTTTGGATTTCGCTGTTCTGGTTACCGAAGTTGATAGGAATTTTTACCATTGCAGGTTTAATCTACACCAGCTATTATAGAAATGAAATTAAAGAAAGTGTGCTATATGACATTAAAACACCTGCAAGTTAATGATTTTTCTCTAAGAAACAGTTTAATTTAATAATTTCCTATATAAGCACAAAGTTTTAGTACCTGGAGATGCAATGGGAGGAAGTGTTACACCAAAGATGTGCTTTGGCTCTTCTTGCTACAGCCAGCAACATTTCCTTACGTTATGAGAATTCACATGTCGCCATTAACACAAGTATTTGTATGAGGGCTTGTGTGGCTTTGCAGCTAAAATACATCCACCCTGAATATTTCTCAGAGACATAGGGCTGAAATTTCCTGAAAGCGCAGCTGTGCACCAGGTTTGGCAGCTGGGATCTCAAGGCAAACCGTACTAGTGCAGAAGGAGCAAGAACCTGAAGAGGGGAAGACAGGTTGAAACAGAAAAAAATAAGGAACAGGAGCACTTGGCCTTAGTGGACCGGGAGACAAGGTCAAAAAGTTGGGTGGGTGGTGGAGCGGTAACATGAGAATTGTGAAGCAGGACAAGGAAGGAAATGTTTTTCCTCAAATAGTGAAGTAGGACCCAGAACTGGTTGAGTGAGATGGCGATGAGGACTGAAGGTAGGTCAGGCAGGAGCAAGCACGCAGAGCATCAGTTTTGTGAGAGGGAAAGGGAAAGATCTTCGCTGCTTTCCATGGTCTCAGACCCACCTCTCTATAGTTCAGTGCACATAATTACTGCTTTCCTCAAGAGACAGGGGCCTGTGCCAATGCTAAGTTCTGTGCTTGCAGAAGAATTGTATCAGTCAGTAGGATATCATAGGATAGAATTTAATTTTCAGATATTATTTTTAAATTGTTGTAAGAAAAGGAAAAGGAAGACAAAAATCCAAAATTTAAATAAATACATAAATAAATAATTTGAGATTTGTAGAATCAAGCACCTAAATGAGGAGATGTCACAAAGTTTGTAAGTGATACTTCAGTTTTGTGAAACAGTGTGATGGTCTCTTTGGCAAATGAAAGGCAACATGCATTTTTCCCGCTAGTGGCAGTGCCATAATATTAGTAACAATCACAGCATCACAGAATCATTAAGGATGGAAAAGACCCTTAAGATCATCAAGTCCAACCATCAGCTTAGCACTGCCCACGGAAGTTTTCAAAAATGTGTGGATATGGCACTTGAGGACATAGTTTCATAGTTTGCCCTGGGCAATCTGTGCCAATCCTTTACAAAGCCTTCCATGACGACATTTTTCCTAATATCCAATGTAAACTCCTCCTGGCAGAACTTGAGGCCATTTCCTCTCATCCTGTTACTTGTCACCTGGGAGAAGAGACTGGCACCCCCTGGCTACAGCCTCCTTTCACAGGTACTTGTAGAGAGCAATAAAGTCTGCCCCGAGAGCCTCCTTTTCCCCAGGCTAAACAATGTCCCGCTCAATTATGCCAATGTGCAAGAAATAGAGAGGCATTCTTAATGACAGGCAGTAAAATGCCAGGATTTTTCAGTCACTTAGTCATTTCCAGCGGGCCGGTTGTTTGTACCAGCGCGCTTGAATGGCAGCGACAGCGGGAAACTTCATCGGAAAACAGGCAGAGTTTTTACAAAAAGTGGGCTGTGGAGTCACTTGCTTTGCCAATTCAGCCACGCCTGGTGCTGACACATTTTCCCCAGAGATTGTAGCAAAGGCAAGTCCCCACTGGAAAACGAGTGAATGACAGCATCACAGAGCACTGAAATGTAGCAGCACACTGAAGGAAGAGTAAATAAAACACGTTGTTCAGGATATTTCATGTTTTAAGGTGTTTAAAACTGCTCCATGTTTTAGAATATGAGTATTTTTGTGGAAGATTCCACCACATGCCTCTTCAGTTCATGGGCAGGAGCTGGTAATAGACATCTTAAGTCTCTGTGACATTAAGAAAGAGCACTCTCCAGCTACTACTAATTTTAACTAAAATAGCAAGCAGAAAGAAGCTGTGTCTTTTGTGGTGATGGTGCAAAAAAAAGCCAACCAAAAATAGGAGAAAGCCCTTTACAAATCCCAAAGGCTAAGTTAAAAAAACAACCTGAAGAGAATAGTTAGGAAAGTATGCAAAAGCATGCATATAACAGCTATTTTCAGTGGTAGTTGGGCATTCACAGCACTTTTGACAATAATACCAACTTCTTATTTTTTGTGCTTTATAGCCCAAAGTATGTTCAGTAAGCAGTCTTTTTTAAAAATAAGCAGTCTGCTGAACTATGATTAGGACACCATTTTTGTCAGTTTTGAAAATGCTCACCAGTACTAAACAGATGGCTGTAGTTTTGGTGCTTTCACTTGGAGCCTGCAGCAAAATTTTTTGTTCTTTCTTAAAAAATTGACACACATAGAAAAGCAATTTTTGAGTTCAAGTCAATGGGAAATTATAATAGTGCAACCTAGGGTCACTCAGCATTTAAAAGGCAGCTAACTGCTTTGCCACACAACTTCTGCTGTCATTTCCAGCACACATACGTACATGCATGCTGTAAATCCTGGGAAGTACAATAATCTGCTCTGTTTAGCTACAGGGTAGCCAAAACTCTTTCAGTGAACAGGGTTTTGCCCAATTTATAGACAAGCATCAAATCAATGAAAACTACCAGCTGATTTTGACTATGTATCCAAGATAGTTTTGCCTAAAAGCAGGTCGTGGTTTTGAAATTTTGATTGTTTTATTGCAACAATATGCTTTAAATTTTTTCTATTTTAAAACATTAAAAAACATAGGGAAATGAAATTATTTTCTCTTTTTATCTTACTTTTCTTCCCCCCACCCCGCCAGTTAATAACAATATCAGTTATCCACATAGTTCTAATCCTTTGTGACATTTTTAGGATGCCATAATTTCTGAGAAATGATAGAACAAACCAAAGAGTTTACTTAGGAATTGGATCCTCCACTTTGACTTTTTGAGTTTGCAGATCCTTATTTGTATAGGTTGCCACCCACTACTTAAAAGAATGGGCTTAGTCCGATGCAGCCAGTTGGGAAAATTCCTTGCTTTTTCACTTATGTGGAAATATGTAAAGCTTTTAGCAAAAGTCAGATAATGTCATTTCAATTCTGTCTCGCTTCTATGCCAGACTGAGAAAAGGGTGTTGGGTTTAGAGCTAGGATTTGTTAGGAAATTTTCAGAGATTATGTGGGCTGCCACCCAAAAAGGTGATTCTATAATAAAGTGCAGACCTGGGAAAATAGTTTGCAGAACAAGCAAATAAATTTGGGGCAAGGACTAATTTGCTTTAGTTATGATTTTCTATCCTTTCCTTACCGATTGTCACTGCATTGATTCATTAAAGTCACTTTGGTTGCAGCGTTTACTGGTTTCTTTGTATCTTGATGATCTGATTAATTCCATGTTGTTACTCTAACTGTACTGTTATTCTGACAAGGAACTCAAATTTATTTGCTCGCTTGATTTACTAATTCAGTTTTCCAGGAAAACCTATATAATTCTTTTTGGTTTTTTTCTTTAGAATTAGAATAAGTTCCCATTGGGTGAAACATAAATTTGTTGAGTGTTGAAAGTGTTTGAATTGAATCACGATGTAATTGTAAGACTCAAATGCTCTTTTTTCTTAGTGTTTTATTAGATTTCCTTGGAAATATTTCTGATAAAAAGTGTACTACAGGTCTATCTCACGAGAAAGGTAGAATGATGATGTTTTCAGAAAGAAATGTTGCAGCGTTACATTGCCACTCTTACATTGTCATGAAGTTCAGACTTCTGAGCTGTTATCAAATATTAAATCAGCATGAAAAGCAATTTCTCAGTATGATGGATCACTACTGAGATATGAATCAAATTCAGGAGGCTTATAGCAAATTAAGAAATTGTTCTGTATGCCTTTTCACAAAAGCAGTCTGTTACTCTGTTAATATCTATCTTCGCTACAATGACTGCTTTTTTCATTTGCTCCTCCCCACTCTACAGTATAATTTTAGCTGTTAAGTTTTAGACATGGTGCACACTAGAGTCACATAATTTGTTGTAGGTTTCTTTTCTTTCAAGAACAGGTTGCTGTTTGCCAAACAGCTGAAGTAAAATTTTATATTGAGTTCAGATGAGAATTCTGCCTTTAAGGAAAACCCAAATGGAAACTGCCATCACAATACATCCTCGCATTAAGCTAAAATTTATGGCTTTTCATTAAATGAAAGTAGAATTATATATAAATGGCTTTGCCACTATATACGAAAAGGAAAATAAAGAGGATAAATATCTGTGAGTTTCCAGAGGCTTTGCCTTGCAAAATAGTAATTCTTCCTCCAATGCAGTGCACTGCAGTTCTGCTTTAAGACACTACCCATGGTGATACTACAAGAGAAGTATTCTGACATGGAAGATAAACAAAGCAATTCATAGATTCAATGGAAGAAAGATAGAAAAGGGGACAGAGGCAGAGGGAAGAAGAAAGAGAGAGAGGAAGAGAAAAAAAGAAGGAAAGTAGAGAGGGATATGTCTGCTTCAACAGAGAAAGTTAATTTCATCTTTTGAGGTTTTCTATCGAAAGAGATCAATATTCTCCATCAAGGCCATAATTTTCATTATCCACTGCTTTAGAATGGGTAAGCAGAAGCACAGAACGTTAAGTTGCCAAAGCTGAACTAGTGGCAGAGATGAAAACAGAAGCCAGGCCCCTTGAGGCACAGTTCTCTCTGCATTGTCTCATTAGTCTGGGATTACTAAAGAAACAGTGTATTTTATCATGAGAGAAAATGGGCACATTAGTGCTGCCCAGTTAGAGAGGGTCTTGTTCTTCTAGCTCTGTAGACGACAAGGCTTCTGTCCACTTGAGATAAATGTCAGATCCTCTTGCAGTTTTGGACTTTGATCACAGCCTCAGGATCAGTGTGAGTGGGGGCTGTGATTGCTCCTGGGAGTTACTGGTGTTCATACCAAATGAGGCCCAAGAGAATGTTGCACTTGGCAAGTGGGTCTTACCCATTCCTCTCTTCCTTTCTTTCCCATTCCTTTCTGTCTTACTGTTTTGGACTTGTGCAAGCTGTGCTTTTTCAAGAAAGGAAAGAATTAATGTTGGTTCAAAAGTGAAAATGAAAAAGTCAAGCTGATTTAACTTCTTAGTGTTTACAAACATTTGATTTGGTAGGGGTTTTTCTACATTTTATTTCTGAAACCAGTTAACGTCAGAGTGTGGGGGTTTTGTGGTTGTGATGGAAACTGAGAACCTGGCTAACTGCAAGCCTTGCAGTAAGCACTCAGTACAGAACTGATGGTTGCTTACTGTCCATATTTCATATTTAAAGTCAGATGCTGCGGTAAATAACATCAAACTTCATTGATTTCAGTATCTTCAGGTTGTTTCTAATGTTTCACAGAAACTTTGTTGGCTTCAGAGGGTGTTTTGTAGGTACACAAATAAGTTGCCGATAGCTTCTAGGAAATAACTTCTTAAGACTGTAGGTTTGAATGCTACAGGTGCTAAAAAGCTGCCATTAGTACAATCTCATCATAGGTCAGCGCCTTTCAGTACCTGACAGTGTGATGTCTTTTAGCCTAGATACAAACAGCCACTCCTGAGGCAGGAGTGAATTTGGTACTCAGCTTCCCACAGCACCAATACCTGACACAGGCTTTGCCTGGCTCTGCTTTATCCTTCTGATACAGCCAGACCTATTCTAAAAGACACTTTTTCTCCTGGAAGAGCCTTAGTGCCTTGGTTTCAGACCAAGATATCTGTTAACTTTGCAGCAAACATATCAATTGCAGAATTCTGGTCTTTACACTCTGCATTATTTATTTATGTTCCTTCCAGAGAACATTAAGTAATATACAACAAGAAATTATATATTGTGGTGTGTGTTTAGTCCAAATGTGTCTTTGTCTAGAGTAATGTAGTAATTTTTTAATCTTTGAACTGATCTGAACACATACCTCAATTGTAAATCTACCCAATAATTTTGCTTTAGAAACACTATGTTTCAGAGAGAACTAATTGCTAAACAGCAGAATCCCTTTGCAGTTGAATTCTAGATGCCAAATTTCCAGCTATAATTCTTCACTCTTATTAGAAGGAGTCTCAGTGTGTCAACATTCTTATTGATGTTTTCTGCTGAATGCTTTGTTATAAACTGAACATAATTAAATGTAAGTAGACTGGTATTTCATCACAGCTCAAGGGTATAAGGCGAATTCATTTTTTCTCCTGTTATCTCTCCAGTCCTCTTTCTTCTTGCATGAAAAGAATGCAAAGTATCAGCATTCTTTCAGGTTGGGAAGTTTTATGACCTCTCCTTAGGAAGCTGCAGCATTTGAACAATGGTAGAAGGGCTGTTTGGCTTTTCAGTTGTGTCCCAGAATTATGTCAGTTTTAATGAGTATATTCTCAAAGTACTTGCTGGCTGAGAGCTAAAGGTTATAAGATGTTTTTAAAGTATGTATCTATATTTTTTTTTCTTTGCACAAAGATTCAGTTTGTTTAGCAGTATTCATTTTTCCTGCTGTCCAGATTACATAATTTAAATTCTTCTTTATTTTTCTTTATTTTTTGTTATGGCTAGTATTACAATTTTTTATACTTTCCACAGAAATCTAGTTTTATGTTCACCAATTATCCTGTGTTAAGAATTTATGAAAATATCATTAGAATGTTTTTCATGCTTGTGCTGTGCCAGTCTGGAAGCGGGGGGTAATTCCATCATAACTGCCCTTATGGTCCTGGGTTTTGGATTGTGAGCAAAGCAGTGTTAACAGTGCATGGGCTGTTGCTGAGCAGTGATTGTACAGCATCAAGGCTTTCTCTATTTCCCACTCTGTGTCCCTCAGTAAGTGGGAGAAAGGGAAGTGAGCGGGTGTGTGGATGCTTGGCTGTTGGCCCAGGTCACCCCACCAGAGTGCAGACTGTGGGAAGCTGAGTCCCAGCTTCACTGTGACTTAGGAGTGGCTGCTTGTGCCAAAGATGATCACCCTGTCAGGTACTGAAAGGTGCTGACCTGTGATGAGCCTGTGTTAGTGGCAGCTCTTTGGCACCTGTGACAGTCAACCCTACAGTCCTATGTGGCTTCCAGGAAGATTTGTTCCCCAACTTCTCCATACAGGGTTGAGTGGCCTGTTTTCTCCAGATCCTCCTTCCCTTCCTTCCTCTTCCGTCTTGAAGAGGGGTGTGAAATTTACTTTCTTCTGTCTTCAGAAACCTATTTGTGATTGCCACGCCCTTTCAAAAGTGATAAAGAACTTGCAATGACAGCAGGCAGCTGTCATTGTCTGCGTCCCAGCACTACTGAATGCACCCCATCAAGTCTCATATCCTGGCTTAAGTGATCCTTAGTTCTGCTAGTTACCCTTTACCACATTATTAGGTTCCTGGTATGCCTGAGAGAAGAACATGTCAGTAAAAACTGAAGCAAAAAGAGCATTAAATACCTCACCTTCTCGATATCCTTTGTCAGTTCCTGCCACCACTTTTTTGTGTAGTACTGTTCTTTCTTCCCTCCTTTTCTAGCTATAACCTGAGGACAATAAGATGCCAGAGGCTTTCCACTTCCCATTTACTGCCTGTACTGCACTGTGATGAATTACCAGAGGCAGTACCAGCCACCAGGCAACACACTGACATTGCTTTCCTGAAGAAATACTGTCCCTGGGTCTTGAATCCCAGCAAAATTGGGATCATGATGTTGGTCTGGTAATAGCTAAACTACCACTTTTGTGTTACAATTTGCAAGCCATGTTTTACAAGGCCATGGGGAAGAATGTCTGATACTGCCAGGTGAAGGAAAATGTATCAAGAAGCACATTGAGGGTCACCACCATCATTTATGGACACTGTACAAAGGTAAGAGGTGGGCTGAATGGATCCTTCTGAATTCATCACATTCTTTTGTCAATATCTGTCCTAGAGGACTAAAGGGACCCATAGTCCTCTTTTTGGAAACCTCATTTATTATTTTTTATAGGCCATTTTTTTCCAGTTCTACTGATTTAAAATTCTCAGCTGTTACAGTATTCCTGGTTCCTCCTGAAGGACAAGTCTGCTAGAAATATTGTCTCAGGATCATCCTGAAACAGCCTTAAGTTTACACAGATTACCTGGGGACGTTCTTCCTCCCCAAACTACCTCATCCTTCTGTCCAAAGGTTAGTGCTTCTTCCTTGCCCTTATCATCTACTCCTTATCATCCTGCTTGCACTCTTCCATAGCACAAACTTATCTTGGTTCCCAAATCTGTGTCTAACACAGCAGTTTGTGAGTTTATAACCTTGAAAGACGGTGCTCTGCACTGAAAGTGGACTGCACTTCTGTCATTAGCAGCAGCCGTGAGTCATGTTCATGCTACCACTCTGTCCGTCAGTTAATTCCTGTTTAAATTCAACCTCAGGCTAAAAGTGCGTCCTTCAGAACAGTCTGTTAGGCATGTCTCTGCTTCTGTAATGTTTGTTGTTGTCTCTGGCCTTTCCCTTCTGTGCTCTCTTGCTGTCTCTTTCCAATGCAACAATGAAAATAGCTCCATGTGGTCCTCTTTCAAATGGCTTTACAGAAGATAAGCCAGTCCTCCATGTTGCTACTAGTTCCAAACACCTGATGAAAATCCCTTCACCAACAGGTTGTTCAGGCAGAAATGCTCTGTTTCTTTGCTCTTCTCAGCCCCATATGTCAGTTAAATGCATGTTGTTTTGCCTGCTTCTGTTCACACAACCTTCTTGGATTTTGGAGGCAACCCTGGAATAAAGCTCTGCTGCATCGAACTCACCCTCAGTAAATGTAATATATATGATAACAATATAGCTGCTTTTTAGTCTTGTGGACATTTATCATATGTCATGATTCCCAAGTCTATAAGGAAAAAAAAAATATTAATAGTACCAAACAAAAAAATCTCACATAATCCCCAAATGCTTGCACTCTGTCTATTGGAGTGGGTTTTATGGTCTGTTGCTCATACTCCTTGTCCCACATGGGCATTTCTGCTGTCCCTTCAGCTCTACAAATGCTGAGAATCCAGCAAAGATAACCTATGCCTGGGGAGGCTTTGTCTGTTCCTGCAGTGGCTTTGGGGCGCTGTGGCAATGTCTCAGAAGTGCTGTGTGAGAGCACTGACCACAATTCCTGCATCATGGACCTGAAGTGAATCAAACCCTGTGCTACAAATATAAGCGTCAGCTGGGGAGACTCTTCAGACATCCCATGCCTGACTTATCCTGTGGGGTAGAGCTCAGTTCCATCAGGGAATATATCTGATAGACAGATGTGGCATAGTCCATTGTTATGTTTGTATAAAACGTGGGAGAAGCTTTAGATGAAATGAAACTTTCTGGTTGAAGTGATAATATACACTGACTTCCAGAAGTATTTTCAGTTTTGATCAGGTAGGAAGAGAAGTGCATCAGCTGGTGATAAACTCATTAACTGTTTGCTAATACTCAAGCCAATGAGACGACTGTGTCTGGTTTGCCAGAAAGAAAGCAGCATTTTCAAAGGGGCATGGGAAATTAATACTCAAGAAAAAGGCCCAAAGTGAAGGATTGCTTTTCATTTAAGAAGTGAAAGTACAAAATTTTGTGGGAAGATGTGAGAAAATCACTGAGACTAAAAAGATAATGGCATGGAAGTTCTAGGGAAACGTGTGGTTGTTACTCCCCGTGTCTGACCTCCCCCACACAATACAATCCAAGGGGGACTAAACTGATGATGGAGCAGAGTGGAGCCAACATGGCCAGGCTCTGCCAAAACCCTTGCAGAAGAGAGAACTCAGTGGTACTTTCCAGCTGATCAACCATGCCGCAGCTGAAAACCAAGGGATGAGGTATCCCCTAGGGATACCATCAATCTACCCTGGAGATAATTTCCTTATAGTTTTGTATTAAGTTCTACAGATCATGGTTTGTTCTGTGTACCCCTGTTTTTGTCAATGTTAATGGTTTACCCCAGTTTTACACCTGCCCCTCAGTTGTCACTCAACCCAAACCCTGCCTTTCTCCCAGAATGTTCCCTGTCAATATTCCCCAGGGACCAACCTCCTTCTCAGACCCCACCTTGGAAATCCCCTAAAACTCGACACCCCATTAGTCCATGTGACCCTGATTCCCCGCTGAGTTGACCCCATTTTTTAATCCTGTATGTCAGTCCCAGTGGAATCCCTCCTTTGCCAAACTGTTATTGGTTGTCTGTTGGTTGCCACCCTCAGAATAAAAGTCAGTGCTCTGAAGCCCTGGGTCGCTTTTCAGACCAGGTGCTGAACCTAGACCTGCCTCAGGAGTGTTTTTGTCTTGCGGTTTTCCCTGAGTCGCCTGCGTGAAGGCTGCAGTTGCTTATGCATCTGCCTCAGTTTACCTAAGCCTTCACAGCTTTGTGTTACCATCTGCTCCTCGATCCAGGTGGGGCCAGATCATAATAAAGGGAGATAAAGGAAGGTGTCCCCATCCCAAGGTTATCTCAGGTACTATCCTGGGATACCCACCCCCAAGATACCACCACCACTCACTAGCGAGATGTATGACTAAAGTCACCCAAGCTCCATCTAAATGTAAAGAAATAGTGTAAAAGTAAGATAAGAATGGGGAGAAGTGGGAGAAGAATCCAGCTGGGATCTGTTGAAAGGCTGAACTTGTCTTCTCCCCCACAGAGATGCCTTTCTGGTAAAGAACTGTGTTCTCTGCATGCTGAATGGTCATCTTGAGCCAGCTTTTACTGGGGATTAGAGCTTCTTAGTATATTGCTTTGAATTACTATATAACTTTGAGTATCTATTTGCAGTCAGATACCATCAGCAGCAATTTTAGAACATTAAATTCTCAGAATTTCGTTTATGAAGAGTGTTATTCTGTAAACTGTTAATGTGAGTATTTCAAGGGTGCTGGGAGTCACTGGCAGTGGGGATAGTTGTGGAGACCCATGAGGGGTTTCTCTGGTGTGTGACCCTGAACAAGTCCGTCTCTGATCCTAGTGAACTGCTCACTGAATTAGGTACCCCTAATGGGATGCTGACAGGTTGGTTGCGCACAAGGATCTGAGCATTCCTGGGTCTTGGATTTCCTTGACTAATCAAACACAAACTGCCTTTTTCATCTGATAGAAAAGAAATTTGTTTTTAAATGCATCTTTAAAATGTGTTTAAATGAAGCAATTATGAAACGTAACACTCTTTCCTGAGCAAAGATCCCCTTCCATGACCTCAGCCTGAGGATGTTTTCAGTTTTTTCAAGACTGAATCCTCTGTCAAGAGGATGTGAATTTCTACAGTCTCAGCTGCCTCATAATGGGTGAGAAGCAACTTTAGAGCCAACATAAATAATGACTAAAGATCCGCATGCATTTTCTGTTTCCTTTTGGCACTTGGACTTCAGAAAATCCTGCAAGCACCTATTTTAAATTCTGTAAGCAAACATTTTTTTTGCCTTTTAGTTTAGGCTTCAATTAAGGGTGATTTCAAAGTAAATAGTTAATGACTTAGACCCATAGGTGGAGCTAACCTTAGAACCAGTTTAGTGTCATATCCTTGCAATACCCAGCAGCCTGTACTTTTTTTTCTTTTTTTCTATTTTAGAGCTTGTCAGAGAGGGATTTAAGAGGAAGAAACATTGTCTGGTGACTTGAGCTAGTCAGGAAAGCAGCAGAATAGTGGAAGAGAATATTTAACCTAAGAATTCTGCCAGTTTCAGTGTCAAAGCATTTCCTAATGCTGGATGAAAAGATTTTTTTAAATGTCGAGTTTCATGAAGTAAAAGGCATGCAGCACTGTGAGAAGCAGTAGGAAAATGGTCTGTCATAAATATTTGAACTCCTGCTGAGGTATCTTTTCTCCTTTGTCCTCCCTGGTATAGCTAAAACTAACATCTCTATTGAGCTTAAAGAACCAGGTCAATCAACTATTGAACACAGAGTGTTTGTCGCCTAGGGAAATGAATAATTAATGTAGCCTCACTAATCTGATATCAAAGGGAAGGAAATGTAATAGCAAATAGGCCTATGTGTAAGGGGAAAAAGAAGGAAATAGCAACATCCTATCAGCTCTGCTTAAGTGATTCACACACATGAACTTGAGCTGAGGGTGCAAACTGAAATGCTTAGTGAAAATAGGCTGACTGAAAAACCAGAATAATTTCTTTTGCTGGGAAGAAAAGTGAGATGAAGGAAGAAAAGGTTTCTGAGGCTGTTCAAAAGAAAGCAAGCAATGTATTTTCAGCTGAAGATTTTGGACTTAGAGATGAAATCACTGCTGCTAAGCTTGGCTATTCTCTAAGGTAATGAAAGATTCAGCCTGCTTGTATTTCTGTAACTTCTTCAGTATATCCTGTCTCTGAATGTAACTTAACCAAATCCAGAGGCAGAAATCAATTTCATTTTCTATTCACTGTCAGAATATTTCTTTTTAATGGTTCTTTCTCTATTAAAAGGTAAGAATGTGTTGGGGGGATGGTGGGAGGGATATATTCTGAAGATATTCCTAGAAGCTTGGTTAAATTTTTGAAAGGCAGTGCTGTAGTCCAAATGTTCAAAATCGTTTTAAAGCCAGTGCAATTCACAGAGAAAGTGTGGAGAAAGAAGGGTAAAAAAGGAAACTGGAGCTGGTGAACAGGAAGTGTAACCACAAGAACATTTCTTGAGATCGTTGAGGTCCCCAGAAGCTGCAGTACAATTTATGTAAGTTTCTGTTTTATGAAACAACTGAAAAACTGAGCCTCCAGTCAGAAGTGTGGAAAGGATGGGGAACTCAGAGTATAGTGGGAAGAATACTCTAGGGGACTGTATATACTTTTTTTCTGATCTTGCTGTGTATATTTTTAAAGCCTTTTCTCCATAAGAAAGTTGCACCAGTCTGTTTAGGTGTGCAGTTTCAAATAAATGTGATAGGCATATTGTATTTAATAATAAATATGATAGACATATACTAATTAAACTGAAACCTATTTCTTTTCTCTTTAATTATTTTTTAAATTATTTTAATTTTTTATTTTTCTTTAATTCTTTTAATTCTTTAATTTAATTTAATTAAGGGCAATGAAAAACTTGCATAAACACTATCAAGTAAGAAACTTGACACAAGAACCTACATTTGTTAAACAACATTGGTTTAAAACCTGGTTTAAATTGAATTATGTATTTTTCTGTTGGGAAGAAAGCTTCCTGCATGTGTATTGTCCACATCAGAGGCAAACCTGTATTGAAGAGACAAACAAGTATTTCACAGCTGTTGAGAGACAACTGAGGATTCACCATTTTTTGGAGAACTACTTTGAAAAAGAAGCTGGAAATAATAAAATTTGTCTGTCTCATAAAAACAATGACAACAAGAAAAGTCAAATATCAGCACCTCAAACAAACAGAAAATTCCTTATATAGCACAAAATCGGACCACAGAATCAGAAATGAAATACATTGAAAGACAGAAGAGCCTGTTCACCAAGCAGCTTTAAGGAAAGCAGGATCATTCATAGAATCAGAGGAGCATCCCATTTAGCTTGGAACCAGCTGACAAATTCAGAGAATTCAAAGCATGTCATGTTTAACACTCTGAAAGGTGAAAGAAGAGCTACTGACACGTCTTTGTTTTTAACAGATTGAAGCTAAGTCAGAAAGGCTGCTGTGTTTGCACGCCATAGGCAAAGAGCACACGCAAAGTCATGTTCATCCCCGCTCTGTTCAGCACGTAAGAGAACTGCAATCTGGACTTAAAAAAGATCAGTGTTACATTCTGCTGCGAGGTTTGTGGACCACTGGAAATCTGTTGTGGGAGAAGGAAACTGAACTCCTTTCTCAATAGGTTGACGTGGAGATTTTCTTTTGTCCAGTGGTTCATATATCTTTGTGAAAGCACAGTAAGCAGTAGAAGGGAGTCTGGGTAGAAGACAGACTGCTCAGATTGGGAAATAAAGCAAAATACGGAATTTCAGAAGAAATAAAAGCCAAATTTTGCAATATTTTTAAGGAAAAATTTCCTCCTTTTACAACCATCTGTATGTTGCAATGAGGTGATCATGAGAGAAATATGAAAAGATAAAGTATATGAGATTCTTTCAATAACACAGAATGGCAGTGAAGGGAGAAAAGCAATTCTGATAATAAATGTAAGCTAGGGAAAGAAAGAAGGCATAGCTGAGAAATAAGGGAATCCATGGACTAAAAATACCTAGTGGTAGTAGTAGGAGACCATTACATGGCTGACTGCAGACTAATTGCATTTGCTCAGTCATTGTGAAAATGGATACAGATGGGATGAACAAGTTTGGAAATATCTTACTGCTAAAGAGAAAATAAAGCAAATGTTACGTGATAAACCATTACCTAAGATGATGTTGGAGAGAACTCAGAAGATCATGTGACTAATGTATTCTTTTCTGCTTTAGCAGCTCTTTTAATTAAATTTACTAGTTCTATTTTTCCCGACAAAAAGAAGCAGAGGATGGTGATTGAGGGAGAAAAAGGAGGCCGATCTTAACTGGTGAGATAGGTTTTTCTAGTCTGCCACTGAGTAAAGCTTCCTCGCTTGAAACTGAAGTCAGTTGTGTTAAAGTGTTAGGATTGGTTGTAGAGATTCAGTGGCTCAATGAGTGTTTTGCATTTTCTTCACTGCTGTGGTATTGTAAGTTCTTAGGGGGATGCCTTTGGAGGCACAGTCCAGATTTTACAAGCTTTTTCTAAGTAGAAACAGCTGGGGAAACAGCTGATATCAAACTTAACAATTCCTCAGAGGTCTGAATAATTCCAGATTAAAAAGGAGAAAAAGAAAAGCCCAGACCATTCTTTTGTATCTAATTTTCATATACTGATAGTACAGCTCGTGGCAACTGAAACTCACAGCTGTTACTCTTGACTGCTCTGATTTTATTAAATGGTTCCTGGAAAGTTACTTTGAGTCCCAGCAAATCTTGTATTGGTCAGAGGGAAAGCATAAAGTATAAAAACTCTGTCTCCAGCTGCATAAACAACACAACGGAGTCCTACTTAATTCTCAAAATAGTAGGAGATGGCTGATGTATGCCAGGGAGGAAATCTGCCTTGCCAGTTAGTGTCCATCATTTACCACAGTTCAGACAGATTTGCCACTCAGAAACACCAGGCAACCCTTGGGCCAGATGCCTGGCACGTCCTTCTCTGCAGCTGAGGAAGGACACGTGCTACCCTTCACTGGAGGAATCATGAGAGGTACAGGGCACTGTGTTTCTCTGAGCAGGGCGACTGCGACATTTAGCGTGAGTCTCTCAGAGAGCTACCTCACTCTTCATCGCTGCACCACAGGTAAATCAGCTTTACTGCATGCACTTTTCTCTTTATTTGTCTCTTAAAACACCCTGACACAAAACTAGTACATGGGGCTTTTTTTGCAAAATGCTTTGAGGCTGCTGGATAAAAGCAGAAAGATAATGCAAAAGACGTTTTATGAATAGTCTGGAGATTTATTTAATCTGAAGATTAAAGTACTTCTGTGTGGTGAGTAACTCTGAGGTATTTATGGTACTTTTAAGGCTCTCTCAATTACCCAAATAAAGAGGAAGTGCAGGCCCTTGAGCTCTGGTAATTTAGCACAAATTTTCATTCATTTTGACTAAATTGCTACAAACTTACACAAGCCGCATTAAGCCTGAAGAACAGGAAACAGCAACAGGAAGGACCTGTCAGAGAAGACCTTATAGCCTTTGAAAAAAATCCTAGAAAACCATAGAAAAGATCAAAATTACACCACAGAAACTCTGAAAATTGAACTGCCAGGGGGAAAAAGGGCTTGTGAAGAAAGGAACAATAGGGAGGGGAGACTGAGCCAGTGATAGTAGTTTCAGTGTTATTTAGAAGAAAGAGGAGGTCAGGCAGGGCAGTATACACCAAAAAATTGTGTCTGGAACTTCACAAATCAGAAGGAAGAGCTCACACACTTGCTAGCAATAATCCACATTTCTCACATTTAGCTGAAAGCAACAGGGAAAACTGAAAAAACACTCCTGTGGGTACATAACTAAGAAAGTTTAGAGAGCATTGCTATTCACTCTGAGAAAGATGGATATTAAATATTTAAATAAATTTAAATGCAACTCTTCTGTTCTAAGTCAGAGAAAATCCGCAAGTGCATCGAAGATGCGTGTGGGTTTTGGTAGCAGGCTTTCCAAGGAAAGGACCTGAAAAGCAATTACCTGAGATGTAATACCTAAGCACCTGTCTGAAAACCAGATGCTTAAGCTGGTATGACAAAGCCATTTTCCAAATATGTGGGTTGTGGCTGCAAAGGAGAGGCTCTAATTAGTATTCACTGATGTGTGTCCTATGGACTCCCAGCCTCGGCGGCCTTTGCGTGTTCCTCCATCAGAGCCTACAAAAGACTAAGCAGAGATGCCTGTAAGAGGTACATTTCTAACAGTGACTCTAGAACCATGGCTGGCCAGGCCAAGCAAGAGCCAGACGTCCTGGTAGAAGCAGAAGAGCAGCTGTGTGGATGGCATATGTGCTTACAAGTCTGATTCTCTGTACCTTGATGTCAGAGGTGGCCCTAAGCAAGTCACTTAAAAATTATAATTTGGAGAGAATCAGTTGTATGCCATAATGCCTAATGTCACAGCTCTGAAGTTTGACTTATGCAGTGTGATGTATTTACCTGAGTGGAAGCTTTTGCTAGGTAACAGAAATCAAACATCCCATTTCCTCTGAAAAAACAAGTGGAAGATTCGAATCCACATCAGTGGTTTTCCAGGAGAACATTCTCAACAATGAACAGATCATTATCCCAGGGATAATGAAAGGGAGTAGGAGAGACTGCTCCTGCTGGGACATGCCTCCTGGCTATACTGACTGGAGCACACTTAACCTAAGGGTCCATGTTATGTTTAGAGACAATTGTTCACCTGCAACTATGTCTCTACCAATACATTAAACAGGGCTAAAGAGTCTTCTATGGCCATGAGCTTTGTACATCTGGCATGGCTGCTAGCCTTACATCTCTTCCATGGGTTGTTTCTGTGACTCCAGGGTGTAAATACCAGGTTTCTGCTTACCTTTTACTTTGTAGTGTCTGAGGGAAGGAGTGTGCTGAAAAGCAGCTGGTAATTGCTGAAACAGAAGCCATGTGTTGCGTGCATTATGATGTGGCATGACAGTGTATAAAAATGGTTTCGATTGCACAGTCTCCTGCAAGTGCACTGAAGGACACTGCAGGTCAAACAAGTGTGGTACAGTCTTGTCCGTGCTGCCTGGTGTTCCTGATCTTTTGTTCAGCTGTCGCAGAGGCTGTGGGTAGGTGTGGGAAAACCTGTGTTAGGGACTGTGTTTAGCAATGTGGCACAGAGTCAGGCAGGCACAGAGTGTTCTTGAATGAGCCTCCAAATCTTGTTCTAGTAAGGTGCACAAGTACAATCAAAAAAGGATCAGTCCATGTACAAGAGCAAAACTTCAAGTAGCTTGACTGCTGGAAACAAAAATGTTCAATGGAATAAAAAGGAGCTTTTAAGAATCAGGTGCTTAAATTGTTTTCTGGTCTTCGGGTACATCAGCATATCAGCAGTGAGAGTAATCATGCCCCTCTGCTCAGTGTTGTGAGGATGAATAACATAATAATTTTACAGGACTCAAAGAAAAATGAGGGCCAAACAAGGACTTTGAGCAGTTTGGCCATGAAATGCAGTTTGACTGCAGTAATATCCTTCAGTGTTGAAGATTCTCTCAGCTCTGTCAACTGCAATTAACTGCACAATTGTAAATATGCCATAGTATTGTGTTGAAATTTTCCAATTCCAGATACCTCTGTAGCAGTAGTATGTGCTTAAGCCAGGTTCCTCTGACCCGCACTGCTGATGAGGATACAAAAATGAGACTCTTAATCTCAGGGTCGTGGGTTCGAGCCCCACGTTGGGCGCCAACCTGCCGTTGTTCCTCCTCAGTATCCAAGTGGACACTGTCCCCGGCTAGCTCCTGAGGAACAGCGCCAGTTAATTGGGCAGCACTCCACCCTGGGCTGAGAACAGCTGGTTGAGCAGATGCTAGGGTGAATAACAAGGACACTAAGAGAAGGGCACTGATCCGGGGTGAAGCCATGGTGGAGGAGAATATTGAACTGAAAAAACAAAAATGACATATTAGTAACCTTTTTCCAGATCTTTGTGGGTCACAAGGGAAACATCTACCAGAAAGGAGACAGGAAGAGTTAGACGGAATTCCTCCGATGTTTCCTTTTCCGCCGCCAGCTGGTGTCACACTTCTTAGGTGGAGGGTCCGGTTTTTTCTTCTCCCTGGGCAGGAAGGGCTTGACCCACTTTGACGGGTACCACTTCAGACCTGAGGGCATGGACACGCAAGCGTATCCACGTCCCCAGGTCACTAACTCATGTGGACCCAACACCTCCCGTGTCTCAGGGTCTTTCACGAGCACGGGAGGTCTCGCCTTCAGGTTGAAGGGATCGGGGTCCCGGAAATGGCGGATCACAGGTGGGTTCAATTGCTCAAAAGAGCAGTTCAGGAAATTTAGGGTGAACAGAGCCCTTGCCAACCGGATGGGAGGAGAGTCCCCCTTGCTCTCCTCGACCTGCTGTTCCAGAACCTTCTTCAGGCTCTGGTGGGTCCTTTCAACAATGGCTTGACCTGTTGGGGAGTGAGGGATGCCGGTCTTATGTTTCACTCCCCACTGCTGCAGGAAAGCTCCAAATTCCCTGGACGCGTAAGCTGGGCCATTGTCAGTTTTGATTTCTCTAGGGACTCCTAAGACTGAGAACGCCAAAAGTAGATGTTTTTTGACATCCCCAGCCTTCTCACCTGTGTGGGCGGAGGCGAACACAGCACCAGAGAAGGTGTCCACAGATACGTGCACATATTTCAGTCTGCCAAAGGACGGGACATGTGTCACATCCATTTGCCACACCTCACACGCGCTCAATCCCCGTGGGTTGGCGCCACCAGACATGGAGGGGAGGGCGTGCCGGTGACATGTAGGGCATGTGGCCACAATCGCCTTGGCTTGGTCCCGCGTCAACTGAAATTGACGCACCAAGCCAGGGGCGTTCTGATGGTGGAGCTGGTGGCTGATCTTCGCTTGCATGAAAACATCAGGGATCGGGGTCACCTCGGCTGGCGCAGCAAGGG
>WAAE01003263.1:0-240440 GCA_013400495.1 Nicator chloris
TGCTTGCCCAGATTTCCCCACACAGGGAGCAGATCTGGCACGAGCTATGCGAGCAGTTTGATTTCCAAATGCACTGTGCCATAAATTCCAGCAAACTCTGCAGATCAGATGGTGGGCTGCAACCCACCTATCTCACTCCATTTGCGTGCCTAAACCAGTTGGGATGCCAGTTCCCTTTCTTTAAGTTTCTTTCCTTTAAGTCCTTCTTTAATCCAGGGTATCAAGAACACTTGTGCATAAAGGGAAATCTGCAGCACATCAGATTAATGCTGTCTCCTCTGAAGTGTTTGTATGGGAGCCATCTCTCAGAGTCGGTGTGTGGAGAACACAGAGCCACCAGAGGGAGCAACAGTACTGAATAAATCAGTTTGGAATTCAAGCTTTAGAGCGATAAAAACACAGAAATCGTAAAGAGTCAGAAGGAGAGGAGGGATGGCTGAGAAGGTATATGGTTGCATTTAGATGTAGAAACCCCAAAGAAATTTTAAAGCCCATTTTGATGCATGTGGTAGGTGTTTGTTTTCCTGTTGTTTTGGTTTTGTTTGTTGGGTTTGATTTTTTTCTAATTCTTGATTTCTTTTTATAATCAATACTGTTTTGGTTTTTTTGTTTTTTTTGTTTGTTTCTAGTTCTTGATTTCTTTATTTGAACAACACTGGCTAAACTGTATAAGCTGCCAAATGGCATAAAGATGTAGCTATATTTTATACCATTCCTCTAAGAGATAGGCAAAAGTAGAATATTAAATAAAGTGATTAAAATGACCCTCAGCTGCACAGAATTTAAACACAATACTGTACCTTTATAACAGCACTGCTGAAGCAAGGTTTGCTTTTCTATCATTCTCCCTTGTGTGGCTGTGTGCAAATCACCCAAACCCAGATCTTATTGGTAATAAGGAGACTTAACGCTCTGAAACACAGCAGAACCCAAGTGCCTAAATAATACTGTAGTCCTATTTCCCCTGTGCCCCCTTTGCTCTACGTGTCTGAATTGCAGCTTCTTTTCCTCACAGAGAAACAGACTGTGCTCTAAAGGGTGTAAGATTATATATTTCAGGGACCTGCGGCTCAGGGGCTTTGATTGTTACAGCTAGCATAAGATAACTGGGACTTTTAACAACGTTATTTTTTGTTCAAGGACATCTTAGGCTGGTTTTCCATACAGCCATGCAGAAGGCATGCTACTGAGGCTACAAGCCAGGCATTCTGATTAAAAAATCAAGATCTCCAGAACTCTGCTGCATAGCACACACAGCATTGGTCTGTCTTGCTGTTACAGACGTGACTTTTGTGTCTGTCGAGTTTTATCACTTTCCTTTATTGTACTGGGTTCATTCAGGATACAATAATTAAGGGTGTGTCAGATTTTTTCATTGCAGACCTTATTTTTCAATGAGTTATAAAATTTCACTATTGGCTGCAACCTGACATATGTAGTTGAGAACCTGCTGCTTTTAAAGCATGCCTTGAAGCATTCTTTGAACCAAATTGGGCTATTAAGAAAAAGGGGATTGCATTCCATAGAAAATTGGTTCTAAAATATGAATTCATCGCCATCCTCTCCTGATATCTCTCAGGCCACACATAATGGTAGCAGTAATATGGATTACTAGTGTTAAACATCATAGCATCATTTAGATTGGAAAAGACCTCTAAGACCATTGAGTCCAACCTTTAATCTAAAACATACAAGTCCACTGCTAAACCATGTCCCCAAGAGTCAAATCTACACATCTTTTAAATATCTCCAGGGGTGGTGACTCAACTACTTCCATGGCACGTTCCAATGCTGGAAAAAACCCTTTCTGTGAAGATATTTTTCCTAATATCCAATCTAAACCTTTCCTGGCACAACTTGAAGCCATTTCCTCTCGTCTATCACTTGTTAACTGTCAGAAAAGGCTGGCCCCCACCTGGCTACAACCTCCTTTCAGGTAGTTGTAGAGAGTAATAAGGTCACCCCTGCACTTCCTTTTAGTCCAGGCTAAACACCCCCTGCTTCCTCAGCTGTGCCTTGTATGACTTACCCTCCAGGCCCTTCAGCAGCTCTGTGCCCATCTCTGGACTCTCTCCAGCCCCTCAATGTCTTTCTTGTAGTGAGGGCCCCAGAGCTGAACACAGGACTCGAGGTGCAGTCTCATCAGTGCAGAGTACAGCAGGACAATCACTGCCCTGGTCCTGCTGGCCACACTGTTTCTGGTACAATCCAGGATTGACCTTCTTGGCCATCTGGCTGGCTCATGATCAAGCCAGTTCTCAGACCCCAAATCTTTTTTCACTAGCCAGCTTTCAAGCCGCTCTGCCCCAAGCCTGCAGTTGTTATGATCCAAGGGCTGGACCCAGCACTCGGCCTTGTTGAATTTCTTGCCATTGGCCTTGGCCCATCACCACTGTGCAGCTTTCCTACTCTCCAGCATATCAACACACCTGCACAACTTGGTGTCATCTGCTAACTGACTGAGTGTGCCCTCAATCCCCTTGTCAGGTCATTGACAAAGATATTAAACAGGACTGTCCCCAAAAGTGAGCCCTGGGGAATATCACTAATGACTGGCTACCAGCTGGATGTAACTCTGTGCACCACCACTTTCTGAGCCTGGACATCCAGCCAGTTATTTTTCACCGTAGACATAACATGTAAGTTCCATAGGTAAGGCTATACTGAATTTTGTTTTTAAAGCAAGGGAAAGATTTACTGTTGAAGAATTAATTGTAATGCCTCAAAAATTACAGGTACTGTATAAGTCCATGCCTTTTCTAAACTGTATAAATAGTGGTATTTATGGTTTGAAATGTGTTCTTTTAAGACACTCTTTTTAATTTCTCATAACTTTGCTGGTTTTTCTGAGATGAAATATTGCCTGCATTGTACTTTCCCCAGAGTTAATGCTTTTTGGAAAAGTGTTACCAAAACATTCAGGAGAAACATTGCAAAACCAGTACACTGACTTCCCAGTATGGCATGTAGGAAAAGACAAGCTGCTTGACCCATTTTAGAAAGTTTTGGCCTCCATTTGGTTGAAGGACTCTCATCTCCATGGTTTGCACTGCAGCAGAAACCTGGGTTATGAGCCACTCCTGACTAGGTGTCAGAAACATGGGGCAGCACTCACAAAAAAACCCAACCCAAAGCCTACCAGAATCTGGGCAAGTTGTCAGCCTCAACACTGCACTGAGAGCAGAGTTGTAAAAGAAACCAACTCCTGTTGGTGACCATGGTCTGGCAGAGCTGAGCAGAGCTCTCCCTGAAGCCTCATCACCCACATACAGCACTGGGCATCAGGCACTATGGCACAGGGCTGCTTCCACCAGCTCTCCCAGCTCACTGGGAAGAAGAGGTCCATGATATCAGCCTAAGGATCAAAAGGTTTTGGGATGACCCAAAAGCAAGGAGCTACGCACTTGAATGTGCACAACAGAGGACCACTCTGTAATAAATAGACTCAGATGCCGCACTGTTTGAGGCTCATGTGCAGCAATGCATTTCCACACCCAAATGAATATTTCCAAATAAGGCGAAGGGGTTTTGTAAGAAACAAGCCTGCAGTCGGTTGACACAGTAGTTAGTCATAGGCTAGACTAGATGATCTCAGGGGTATTTTGTAGCCGAAATGGGCCCATGACCCCCGGTGCCCCGTGGCCTCCACGTCGGGTGCAGCCGCCGGCCTGTTGCCCCTGGGCTGCCTGCGGTGTCTGCGGCGGCTCCCGCCCACGCACAGCCAGGGACATGTGCCAGCTCTGCGGGCTGCAGCGCACGTCTGTGGCGCGGGTGCCCAGCGGGACGCGTGACTCGGTAGGCACCTCCTCCAGCATCTAGAGCCGGTGGCCCCAGGGCGTCCCGTGGGGCGCCGCCCCACTGTGCTCCTCAAGCAGAGCCGACAGCGGCGGCGCCCAAATCCGCTCCGCGGTCCGCAAGGAGCCCCGTGCAGAGCAGCAGGCCCCGTGTGGAACGGTGAGCCCGACCTCGCTTCTCGCCCCGGCCTGCTGGAAATGCCCACGCCGCGTGCGCGCTGGAGCTTCCCCCCCCTGCTCCCACAGTGCCTGTGCCCTGCTCTTGGCACATCCCCCCCGCCTGCCGTGGCCGTGCCCACTCGCGGCCCCGGGGCCAGGGGCGGCGGTGACGGTGTGTGGCTGCCTCCCCCCCGGGGCTGTGGCAGGGTGGCCGCGGCGGCCGCAGTGGCAGCGCTTGGCCCTGTTCGAAGACCAGCGGACGCGGCTCAGGCCGGCGGCGGGAGGAGGGAACGGGGCGAACAGGGAGGCAGGGAACAGCCAAGGGAACCATGTTGCACAGCCAGCCTGTCAGTGACTGACGAGGAAGAAGAGGCGGCAGAGGTGGCAGCGAGCAATGTAAAAAAACAAGTCCAGACATGTCATACGGGTGGACCCGCCCCTCCAAATTAGCATCCGAGACAAAGGACACATGCAGCTGAGGAAGACGCTGGGGAGCATGGGACTGTTTTGGGAGAAGAAGACTCCGTCCCCCCGCAAGCTGACACATATCTGAGAGACTTAATCAGCGCCCCAAGTTGGGGAAAGGGTAGACCCACTCTTAGTCCTGATTTGGGTTTTTGCCATAACGTACAAGGATGTGAAAAGTGGGGACCCCTGGCCAAAAATGGAAACATCACAACTCCTTCTGCAGTCGCTTGAGGACAGAGAGCTCTGCTGCATTGCACCCCAGTGGCAGATCTGCTCACCTCCTCCCCGGAATGGCCAGTGGAAGCTACAGCAGTGCGCCCTGCCGAGCCCCTGCACAGCTGACTTCTTCAATAGAAGACTGCACTCTTGGGCACACCCCACTGAGCCTCCTGCACAGCTGACTTCTTCAATAAAGACTGGAACTCTTGTGTGCACCCTGCCAGGCTTCTTGCACAGCTGAACTGAGTTTTTGGATGCACCCCGCTGAGCTTCCTACACAGCTGAACTCTTTAATAAAGAGCTGAATTTTTAATAAAGGCTTCAGCCCTATTCATTTCAGGTTTCAGTGACACCCCTGACTTTTATGGAGAAGCACCAGAACTAAGGGATAACTAAGATAACTAAGAACTAAGCACCAGATAAGGGAGAGCACAGATCCTCTGGGGGTTTTTCAGAGTGTCTTAGCTGGTGCAAAGAACCTCTTTGCATCATGTGTGGCTTTTTCATTTATTTCTGCATTGTTGTTATTTTCTATTTTTATTAAAACTTTTTTGCTTTTCTAAACACTTCTGATCAGCCGTCTCATTAATTATTTTTAAGCTTTTTTCTGAAGGGTGCTGGACACCCTCGATGATTGATACATCTACACATGCTCATTTCATTCTGGCCATGTGTAACCACGTATCACTCGTGTGCTGGTGAATGAGACAGGATTCACCAGATTCAGTCTGACAAAATGTTTTCTTCTCCATCTCCACTCCTCACACTATAGGGAGTGGATGGGATTCAGGAAATGGCTCTAGATGGGGTTTTAGCAATGCCTTGTTAAAAAGGACCTTCATTTCACCATAAAAATGGAAAGCAGTGAAGGTCTTGCAGCTGCAGGAAGGTCGGATGGGTCACTGAAGTAGTGTGTCCTCTGACTGTGAAGCCCTTTGCCATCCTCGGTGGGGGCATTACAATTTCCTCACCAGCCCCTCTAAGAAAACAATCTAAGAGCAGATCCAGTGTGGGACTGATTTTTTCAAGTGTATATCAAATTCAAAGCAATCTGCCTAGATAAGACACAGTCCCCAGAGCTGTCCCCTGAGGAGCCACCTCCTTCCTGCAACACACACGTCTTGTCCCCTGCCAGTCACCTCCATCCTTCTCTTTGTACAGGCAGACGGGCCAAGGCTGGGGCAGGTCCAGCTGAGCACCAGTGCCCTTGCAGGGTCAGGTCACCCCATGTCCCTGAACAAGTGGCACAAGTCACTTTTTTACACAGGTGATAACTAAGCATGTGTGTGTGTGTTCCTCGCTGCAGTGCCTACCAGGGGACACCTGGTGCCTGGCTGGCAGCAAGGCTGAGCTGTCAGTAACAGTCCGAGTCAGTGGGAATTCTACTTGGGGTAAATGAAACGCTCTACTATAAATAAAGCACATTTTAACAACACAAGTTGAAAAACCTGGGGCTTGGCACTTAAAATCAGGATTTAACAAAGGAGGAGGAGGTTTCGATGTGCATATTGCATCATCTATATCAGAGAAGGGGAAGAATTATTAATGTCATAAGGATGTTATGAGGACAAATCCATTTGAGAAGCATTTATATACTGCTGTGATGGACCTGTAGACAAATTTGTCATGAGATGACTAATTTGTCTCCCATGACTGAAACTTTCTTCAGGAATATTGCACTGAATTTTTATTTTCAGCACAAAACATACACAGTTTTTGCAACACACTGTAAAAAAGAAAACATTATTAAAAAAAAGGCAACTTTGCTCTATGCATTTTTTTCCCTCAGAATTATTAAAAACTATTTTTCCTTCAATCTGGGTAGAAACAATTTGAAATGTCAAAAGCTTTGTTTAATTGGAAAAAAACTCCACCAAAACGACCAGCCAAATAATTCCCTAAGAGTTCTATTATTTTGAGAAAAATCTAGGAGCTCTTTTTGTCAGTGGTTTCAGATGACTACAGTAGGACTAGAATTTTGTTCTTTGATCTTGTAAATGCATCCCTGTCATCAAAGTATGTGAAGCATACTTAGTAGCAGCATTTCTGCATTCAGATTTGCATAAATCCAGGAAAGAGCATAGCATTACAGCTCAGTGTCAGAGATTAACAAGGTACCATGTTTAAGCAAAGTGTGATTATTACTGACCAAAGTGGATAAAGGAATACATGTGAATAAATCAGAGGTATATATAATAGTGATAAAAGTAAAAATACAGTATAATTCTGACAGTTTCTGAGGAATGAGGATCTATGATTCTGCTTTAGATGAAAATAAGGATTAAGTCAAGTAAATTAAAATGGTATGGATGACAAGAGAATCAGAACCAGGTTTTTTCAGACAGGCTAGAAACATCTTGTAGGTTTCATTTCAGTCAGTACTTCAAAATGGTGCAACAAATTTCAGTTAATTCTTATATGAAAAAAATGTGAATCTAAGCAGCAAGAATGAAAACAGTTCAGAATGGACAGTAATTTGGACAGGGTGATTTTGTTCAGTTATCTTGCTCTGGCATATATTGTTGTTTTATTGAAAAGAATACGCATAGTTTGAAATCATTGTGTTTCCCACTGAAGACAGATCAGACAGAATTCCTTATAAACATATTTCATATATTTTCTAAGCGCTTTACTGCTGGCAGAATCGGCAAGGGTGCATTATCTAGAGTGCAATCAAATGTCACGCTAGAAAAGCGCTAAAGCCTTTTTAATTAAAAACGTCATAAAGGATTAAGTAAAATTATAACCGCTGGTTACTGTAACCCTCTGAGAGGGGCACTCGTGTCTGTGTGTGTGTGTGTGTGCCTGTGCCAGCGGGGCTGCAGGGCTGCGCTGGGTGCGGCGGCAAACGCGCGCTGCCACGCACCGGGGCTGCAGGGCTCGGTCTGGGCGTGCAGCTGGGCACAGGCTCCGGCCGGACTCAGCCCTGCCACGCTGCCCAGCCTGCCAGGCTGGCGTGCGCAGCAGGCGTGGGGAGCACAAGATGTGAGCTTGGCAAGGAAGGTGTGTTTGAAAGGCTCCCGGGGTCCGCGGCGCCGCGCTCCGTGCGCAGCGCGCCCCTGCCCCTCCTGCCGCCAGCGCTGCCGCAGGAAAGGCGGAGCGCTGCCAAAACGGCGGAGCTCCGGCCGCCTGCCAGGGACGGGATGCCAGGCAGGGCATCTGAAAACTGCTCAGAGCCCGCAGCTGCCCTCAGACAGAATATTCCACCGCGTACACCGCGCGGCTCCAGCCTCCACAGGAGGACACGGCACAGTTACTACTGGACTGCATGCACTGCTCCCACCCACATGATGTTGCTGCCTCTATTCCCACCTCTGAAGCATCAAGAAAGGAAAGCATCTCCACCTATAGCCTTCTGCTGTTTTTCCTTTCTGCCTCAGTTTTTTCCTTCAATATCCTCTTTCTTAAGCTCCTTTCCTTGAAATTTTTGCCTCCTTAAACCTTCCTTTCCCGTTTTTCACTTCTTCCCCACAGCCCCAAGACAAACTATGCCACCACTCTGAAACCAATAGTAATACTGAATATTGCCTTGAAAAATTTAAATTATAAATATTCTGCTGCAATATTCAGAATTCCGACTTTACATATGCTTGGCCATTGTATTAATGAGCAACACCATGCAACTTCCAAAAGTAACCATTCGTATGTTAATGCTGACAATTCAGGCATCATATAAACATGAAGAATTATTTTTCAAGGCCAGACTGTGGGTTTTCTGTGAAACCCATGCAAAGGGCTGGATAATGTTCCAATGCCCTAGGCTACAAGGCAAGCTGAGTCACTCACAGTATAATTTTTTTATGGAGTGTCTGAATCCTATTGTTCCCTTGCATGGCTCTAGAAATCACACCACAATTTAGCCCCAAGGAAGTTTATATATTTTGAGAAACAAATTGCTGGAGTAGCCTGTAGTTTTGTGGCAAATTCATTGAAACTCACGTTAGATATGTCAGTACACAACTAATCACACAGAGACTGGTACTCTCTGCTCAATGTGTATTCTGGATAGAAAAAGTGCACCTTGACATCTTTCTGCTATTTCACCTCTTTGTATAACCTTTTATTTTTCTCAATTTAATAAAATCTTGACCAGGCTGACTTCATCCAGGTGCCTCACCAGCATGCTCTCTCAATGCATTCTCATCTGCATTATATCGGATGTTCAGTGTAGAAGATTTAAATTAAAAAAAAAAAAAAGGTCTTTTCCCAACTGTACATTTTCCATTGCTCCATTGCAAAAAAACCCTGATGGCCGAAATGAGAAAATTGAATAGATTTCACCTGTTATGGTGAGATAAATATTGGTTTTTAAGCAGTAGTATCTTCTTTCCTACAGGAAAAAAGTTCTTTTTTTGCCACTGAAGTTATTTTAAATCATTTTGATTTGTTAAGGTGAGAATATAATGGACATAAAAGCTGCTTGGCACTTATGTTCAGGTTCATCGCCTATTACAGGCCTGTTTATTTGGAATTCATAAATTTAAAATTATTAACTCCTTGCACTAAATGCTTCCAATGAAGTTTTTCTTAACTTCTTCTTGTCTATTGAAGGTAAGCATGAGATGCCACAATGCTTGGGTTCGATGCATAAATTAGCAACATTTTAATAGCTCTTAAAGGATAATACAACACTAAGATTTTTATTCAAACTAGGAAAATTTTTGTGTTTTGATAAGCGGGACAAACTTTTCTCTGGGACAAACTCTGCACAGGAAAACTTGTGAATTCTGAGCTGATACAGCCTAGCTTGCAGAGAATGGGCACAGCTCTTGGAGAAAGTGAGGCAGAGACTATCTGGGTGTTGTAGTGGTTGAAAGAACTGTCTATACCCCATACAATTCAAACAGTTACAGTTTAGGAACCTCTGCAAAGCCCCAGAGTTAAAGATTGAAAATATCAAATACTGGTTTTTGGAGTGGCAAACGGTGTCTGATAACAGCCAGAGGAGGGGTCTCTACAGCTTCTTGAGTCATCTGTTCTCCTCCTGGAAAGGGAATTATTTTGTATTAGTCCATTAAACTTTCTCAGAACTGTGCTAAGAATTTACCAGCAGCTCAGCATGCAGATGTAGCTCAGACCCATACCCTATTCTGGGGTAGCAGTCTCTACTTTCCCAAGAGGTGCATGAAAAATATCTGAATTCAGCATTTTGGGACACAAAGCATCTGCTGGTCAAACTAAGAATGTGCTCTGGATTATCCCAAGTAATATAAATTACCTGATTTAAAATTCAGGTTTATAAAACATCACCATCGGGTCTTTCAATTAATGACAGGACATTTGAATTGTATAGGAAATGGAGGGAAACTAGAATTAAAAGCTGCAAAATTTCTCTGTACGTGATTAGTTGAAACATCCATGCAGTCTCTGTCATCAGAGATACCAGAGCACTTCTTAGTCACTGCAGCACTGAGAGCCAAGCCCATTCCACAGAGTGGAAGCAAATGTCTTGTGTAGATTCAGTTTTCTCATTTAAGAATTGTTTTAAGAAATTAGCAGTATTTGAAGTCTTAACTGTCTTAATAAATGAAGATAATTTCTGTTTCCTGCTCTGGTGAGATTACTGGTGATATTGCACTCTTTCATTACAGTAAACTGTCACAAAATAATAAACAACAAACCTTTGTCATATGGAAAACAGTTTTCAGTTTGACAGGACTGAAACAAGTTCAGTGTTACAGGTAGTTGCCCTTCAAAGACAAAGCCCACCCCCAGGCTGCTGTGGTTGAAGCATGAAAAAAGGCAGCATCATGTCTGAGCCTCTGCAGGCTGATAGACTTCCTCACCTGCCAGCTGTCTCCTTGGAAATGTCCTGATAGCAGGTGAAATTCGTGTGCTGGTTGTAGTCTAGACTTTGCCTGAGCACCTGAACCACTTCCAAAACAGTTCACCTAGACCTTGGATTTCTGCCAACAGCAGCCAATCCAATGTAGACACCTACATTAGCACAATCTTTGTGCATTTTTTCATGTCTTCTCTGGTGAACGATTGGCTTTTGTAGTACAAAGGCTTTTGAGAACTGCATCAGCAGAACTCAGAAGTAGTAAATACAAGCATGACATTTCATACCTGCTGTTGAAAATGGAGGCACAAACTTATGATGAAGGGACTGTTGGATATATGGGAACATGTTGGGTGCACTATAGTGATAAATTGCTTCCCTGTTATGCCTCGGAGACAGAAGGGATGCACATGCAGCATCCTGGCATACTGTCACTTCTGTTCCCAATGCAGTAGGAATCTGTGAAGCTAACAACTCTTCTTATTTGGTTTTGCCAGAGTTGGTCAATCTTAAAATGACAATAAGAAATAATGTCTTTGCTCTTCATTATCAGTGTTTTATTTAGACAGAGCCTTATTTCATTTTATGACAGTTTCTCTTTAAACCAGCTTTAAACTTTCTAATCATAGGTAACTCAGAATGAATTTCTAGACATTATACATAGTGAAAAACATAATCTGATTAGAAACTGGTACTGCAGGTACTCCGCAGGCAAATGCAATGACCATTTTGTAAGTATCTGTAAATTTGAAGTTTGCTTATGCTGAAAGCGTAAAATGACGCTTCCATCTTACATCAGGAGGGTATGAACACTGAAGATTGGATAAGACTGTGTTTGACTGCTCTAGCTTCACATCTTCAATCACAGTGTAGCATTGGATTAGCCTTTAATGTGAGACTTGGAATATACTGTACCATCATTATCTTCCCTAGTGTTTCAGTGCAGAATATTAATAATATTCTTTTTTGTATGATAATTCAGCACAGAGCATGGATGAATTTCTGTATAAGTAATTATATGTTTAGAAGCTGCCTTCCAGTTACATGATTAGACTATAATCAGTATTGCTATCTATACTTAATACCCCAGATCCCATCTGATTGTGGAACAAATACCAGCAGTGCTCAGAGTAAAAAACAATGTCACAGTCTCCTGGCTCAGTGCTAACTCATCAACCAAATGTGTTATCACTCCTGTACCATAACTCACCTTTGAGCTTCACAACCCTGATCAAAAAAAAAAAAAGCTTTAGTTCATCATATACTTTCTGAATGAAATAAAAATGCTTTTTTTTCCCATCTGCCCTCCCCCACATTCCAGTGCAGCATCAACCAGGCAGAAATATTTAGCATATTTCCAGCACAAGGCCGTAATTTTAATTTTTGTGCTGCATGCACATCTCTAGACAGGTGTTTTGAAATGTAAATAAAACGCAGTGTAGTGTGGGACTCAGTACACAAACTGCTGCAGAACGCTCCAGCAGTATGAGAAGCACAACATCTATCTGTTTAATAGGGCAGCAGCCTTGTGTAATGAGCAGAAAGCACTCATTTAAAATCTTTACTACAGCTTCCTGGCTAAAATATAAAACACATTCCGAGGAAGAGGAGGTGGAATAGCAGAGCTCCAGCATAATGCAGAGGGCAGTGCACAGCAGCTCAGTAAAACCCCCTCCCTAGGTGATGTGTAGAGGAAGAGTGTGACAAGCTCTTCAGCAAGGCAGGAGCCAGCAAAGAGCAGCGGGCAGTGTCAGCTCTGACAGCCGTGATGCCAACCAGCCACAGGCTGTGGATGTGTCTTAAACCTGTGCACTCTGAGCAGGTTTCTAAGCAAGTTATCCATTTCCAGCATTATGTGCCTGTGGTTAAAGGGATTAGCCAGTGGTAATCCAGTTCTGGAGGAGATTAACTTTCAAAAATAAGAGAAAGCTTCTGCGGTGGACACATTTTTGGCTCTGCTAACTTGGGTGGAGAGTTAGGCTGGGTGGGGGAGGGACAAAGATGAATAACCTCCACTCTCTGTTTATCTCCCCACTAGAGGCCTCTACACAGCTGTCAAAAAAAGCTTTTATTGTCAGCATATTTTTAGGCCACTTAGATGACAAAGTGCAGAAACCAGTTAGGCAGCCTTCTATAGAAGGTGAAGCCCTGTACAAACAGAGCTCCAGGCACAGAACTACCCCTTAGGTAATGAGGATTTGCACCATTGTCTGATTGTAGTCCTAGAATTAGTAATATATTTGTATTTAAAGCTTGATCATAACTTCACATCAGATGGGTTTATGCAATGTGATCCTACTGCCTTGAGTTATGCTATTTTAGTTGATACTGGTGCAAACAGGGTAAAAAGCAAGGAGGTACCATGCTGAAATATATAATGCAAACAGCACATTAGATTTCCCTGTATATTGTTATATCTTTTACCTATTGTTATTTTGAAAGCTACATTGAGCTATGCTACATGAGCTCCTTGTCTTCCCATTAAAACAATATTTCAAATGGTTCTTACTTTCAGAAGCTGCTTTTCAGTGCTTCAGCTTTTTCAGGCAGAGCCAGTGCTGGTGCTAATGACATCAGCATTGATGTCTATCCCACAGGCTATAGAAGGTCTCTAATTCCATCAAGAGAAAGACTTGAGGAGTTGGCTAATGTCACCAGAAAACCTCAATGGAATTACAGCTGCAGTTGTAGGGGTCTGGAGAATTTCACTTGCTGCAGGATGGGAATGAAGTGTTATCACTCAGCCGCCTCTCTGCCATTCTCCCAAGCATGGTCTTATTGAACTGTTTGGAGCAGCGTGGAGGGATGAGGAGGAGATACATCTGTTACCCCTCAGAGTCAGTGGAAGTGTCTCCCCAGGTTCTGTAAGTCCAAGAGAATTAGGGGACTTCCACTCAGCAGCCTGCAGCCTGGGCAAGCCGTGGTTTGGTTGTGAAGGACTGGCTTCCAGTCAACTGCAGAGAGTCGTGGTTACAGGAGTTTTGTGTTGGGAAGAGGAGGTTAAATTCATTCCATTGCCTCAGACCTTGGGTTTAACCCTCTATGTGCCCCCATTTGTTATGTATGTAATGGCAATATTTTTTCAAGATTTTTTGCATTTGAGGTTGGTCTTTGTCTGTTTCAGCCTCTCACTTGCTGTGAATGAACTTACTTTTTCTCTCCTCATCCATAGTGGGAATTTCCTGTACGCTAGTGCTCAGATAGCTAAAGACTTTACTGTCCTTCTTCTACTCCTTTCTCCTTGGAAGCTAAAAAGCTTATTTCAGATGAAACTTGAACATATGTGTGTATATGTACTCTGCCATGTGATGGCTGCAGCTATACACACCTATGCAAGCCCTGCCAAAACCGTAAAGAATCAAAAAAACCCCAAGCCCAGTAACAACAATAAACCCCAAACAAAACAGTATGTTAAATAAAAAAAGGCATCAGTGTTACATAGTTTCATTAAAATCAGAATAAAAAGACATATGGGCTGCATCTGCATCTGTAGATGTGACCCCATTCTCCCCCCAGGAACATACAGCTTTCTCTTCCTGCTGTAGGCAGAGGTCAATGATCATATTCTGCTAACAATTTCTGAAGGTCACTTTCATATAAAACCTGCCTTCTTCCTCCAGATTCTCAACACCTGTTTCCCAAAACTTTCTCAGCAATGTTACCTTTTGCATTAAAATACCTCCTCTGGCCTCCTGCTAGCCCCCAGCACCCCATTCCATTCAGACTGGCAGAGATGTTATCATGCTGCCTTGCCTCTTCTTTAATTGTAGACTCATTCAGAAACTACTCTTGAAGCTGAGTTATGCTCCCAGGCTCCTTAAAATATCACAGATTTCCAGCACAAACTGAAGCCTAATAACACTAACGAACAGAGAGCTTTTATCTTGCTTTTTTTGCCAAGTTCAAGTATTATTGCTTAAACCTTCATAATTACCCCATCATTTTATCTGTGATTGCTTAGCGTGATGATTTCATGAGCTTTCTGGGGAAGAGGTAATCTAGCCAAGGAATATTTTCAGGCTATCTGGCAGCCTTTCTTTTCAAAAGATGTATTGTTCCTATTGGGGTTGGTTTACTATTTCATCCAATTCCTCTTGACATTTTGCTGCTTGCATGGTGAACTCTTAAGGAATAAGATGGTTTAGTCTTTGTCCTCTTTATCTCTACCCTCATCTTATGTGTTGTTAGGCTTGAAAGCAGAGCAATGGCTATCTATATGCCAAAAGAAGAGACAACTGACTTCCTTCTGGGATTATCTGGCCTGCTTCAAGCTAATTTAAAGAAGTAGCCCTGGCAGACCATATAAATGAGGGTATAAATGGTCATAACCTGTCTAGGGAGACTTTTAAATGCACCTAGCAGGTTTAAGAGCACATATCTAATTGTGCTTAAATCACTTATGTTCTTTTATGAAATTCCTTATCTCCTGTGCTGTCCTGCACAGGATGGGAATAAAATATTTAACAGGATGGGAATCTCCTGTAAAATAATGAGTCTGCATGGACAAAAAGAGGCAGAGGGGTCTTGGACTCTGAGACTGTTCAATTTCTTGTAAATATATTGTTCAAGAGAAAGGAAAATTAAGCTTTGAAAAAGAATAGAATCTCACAAAAATAATCATTAGTCATACTGATAACCTCTTCTAAGATGTACTTTAGGTTTTATTTTTCCCTGGCATCATATTTTTCTTGCAAACAAAGCATAAATCTTAAGTTTAATATATCTTTTCCAAAGTGATCGTGTGCACTTCTTTAACAAAATATATGGAAAACATTATATTCCCATGAGAAGCTGCATCATTTCCCATCTGGAAAACTCTTGCAGCTAAACTTGAGAAAATAAAACTGTTTTCCCATGATATTTTCTTTTAAAACATCTCATGCCAACCTAAAATGGAAATTTTGAATTTTATGACAGACTGAATCTTTTATTTTTAATTATTTCCCTCAGTTTGGAAACATCAGAGCACTTATTGCATTTTATTTTGAGAATGTCAGAAAGTTTCAGTTCAGTAATATTAGAGGATTTCATTTAGACCACAGCAAATTGCAGTATAAAATATTAAATACTCTGGATATGTTATATAGAGGATAATATTAATATTTAATCCTTAGGTCAGAGGAAAATACATGAAAACAATAAAGCCAAATCAATTTATTTTAATGTAAGTGAAGATCTTTATATTATTTAAATGAAAGAAAAATCTATTAGTAATTTTGACTTTCTTGTATTGAGAGTGAAAATTTCAGCTTTGCCAAAAAAGCCATCTTTACTCTGGAATATTATCTTCAGAAGTGTCTCTCTGTCTCAAACAGGAAATTTTAGAGCTTGTAGCAGCACAGAGAAGGTCAAAGAAGCTCAAAGATGTGGAGTGGCTGTTGTGATCAAATACTAGTCTGGCAGCTGGGAAGGGGAATGAAGGAAGATCTGGCTTTGTGGTGGCCTGGAAAAAGTGTATCAGAATAGATTATTCATTTCCTCTGCCAGTGAAAGAACGAGAAAGACTGTTGGTGGAATCAAAGTAGGCAAGAGATTTTTTTTCCCTGCAAAGTACACATAACCTTACACATGGAAGGATCAAACATTTACTGAGCAACTGGACAAACTACATGTCAGGCTCAGGGCACGGAGGTGCTGCCTCTGGTTCGGGAAGGTCCTGGACTGTGAATGCCAGAAGCCAAGGGAGGGTAGCCAAGTGTCTCCTTATCTGGCCCTCTTTCGACTGTCTGGTCTTCTTAAAGGGATCTCAGAGTCAGATTCTAAAAACATACATGGAAATGGCCTTGGCCATAGCAGTGGCTTGTTCTGCATTGTTCCCAAAAGGCAGGCTCCTCATGAAACCTGACCCTTACCCAGCACTGAGGACGCAGAGAGCAGTTCTGTTACAAGAAATATTCCTTAAAGGTGTGATGCAGAGGGCTGATCATGCCAGCTCATTTTCAGGCTGTTATCTTTCAAGCAATGTGGCAAGCTTGGGGTGCAGACTTCGGACAGCCTGGAGGGAAGAGCAGCCTGTGCTTAGCCAAGTAACCACTGGATGACACTGTTGTTCCACACAGCTACGGCCAAAAATCTTCATCTGGCAGTGGAAATGTGCCTTGTAAAAGAGAAGTGCAGATGTGGGGTTTTAAGTGTTTAGTGTATTCTCTGTCTTAGTGCAAGGGGCAAATTCGTTGCATTTGCCTTTGTGTATGTCCTCACGATTAAATGCTGGCTTTCCTTCCTTGGCGTTTAGGTTAAACAGCCTGATCCAATCTGCACTTAGCCACTACTGCCGGAGTTCTCCAGATTCGTAGCAATGAAGAAAATAGTAACTTCATATGTCACAC
This sequence comes from Nicator chloris, assembly GCA_013400495.1. Taxonomy (NCBI): domain Eukaryota; kingdom Metazoa; phylum Chordata; class Aves; order Passeriformes; family Pycnonotidae; genus Nicator; species Nicator chloris. Next base: position 16,752 of record WAAE01003263.1, read on the forward strand.
AGGGCAGCTTTACTTACAACATCACTAAGAAGATTAAAAATAAATTGAAGCATATGTCACTTCAAAGGGGGCAAGAAAAGGACATCTGCATTATTTGATGCATTAATGAGAACGTTCTGCCGAGTCTTGATTTGAACTGTATGGGAAATGATGCGATTGGTAAGCTTGCGAGTTAATGTATTTCAAATGAAATTGTTTTTGAAATTTGTATTTAAGCTAGGTTAAGGGATGCTTGCATTTTAAACTTTGCCTTCTGATATCTTGTTCATAAATTGAGCTTTACCCTTTTAACTCGAGGAGTTTACAATAAAAAAAAAATCAAAGCAATTTAGCTACAAATATCTAAGGCTGTGTTTCAGTGGAATAAGCAAGAACAGCTCTCCTGCCTGAGGCAAATCTTATCATCCATGACCATCTGTACAGCTACAAACTAACTACCTCTGGCACTGCAGGATTCTGTAGACATTGGGCTATGGACTAGCAAGCTAACATTCATCCAACCTGATTCCCATCCCCATCTCCAAATACTCCCTGACATCCTCAATTCTGTATCAAATATACCCAAAAATGTGAAAGCCTCGGTCATTTTTACCTTTCCCATCTTTACTATGAGCATGAGGATAAGCATAGTGATGTACAGCTGGATGTTAGAGATGCATGGGCAGAAACCCTCATGAAAAATTCACAAGGAAAAATATGAGTTTCTCCATGCCATCTTGGTGCTTCTGGTTTGTACAGCTCAGCTGAGGAAGGCTTCTTTGCTTCTGAAGGAAATATGACATCCAGGAGGCTAATGTTCTGTTTAATGCATTAGCTTTTCCCCTTGGGACTCGGTTACAAATGCAGCTCAGGCCAAATTGATGAAATATCAGTTAATATGCGAATCTGACAGCTTGGAAAGGACACAGCTGCAGTGAGATAGGATAGTTTTAAGGTGATAGAGAAAAATCTAAGTATGAGAAGACCAGTATTTGCATATGTGGGTCTTTTAGTGGGAGACACTGACAGCTTGTTAATGAAACCAGGAATAATCAGTCTGTTTTTCCAGAGATAATTTCTCTGCAGTTCATCCTACAGGGGAATTTGGCACGGTACAAAACAACTAGGCCTAAACCGTAGTCCATTTGCTTTATTGTTACTATGACATTTTGCTGCACAAAGGTTTCATATATGTCAACTTTTTCGGCATAAGAGCATCACGACTTTGTGAAAAATTGGAGTGTGGACACTTGCCAGATCCTAAATAAAATGCCTTCCATTTGGTTTACCCTGAAGCCATAGGGATTGCTCCAGCAGAATGGATGAAGGCCCAGTTTCAAATCGTTTCCCACATTGTTGTGTTCACAAACATATTTTAAACTCATGTCAAGAAGCCAGCACAAATTTGTCTTTATGTATGGAATAGCCAATGCAGGTGGCTAAATAACATATCCAATCAGATGTAAAAATATTTCCAAACACTTAAAAATACATTTGAGTAAAACAGTGTGCCTATAATTGACTGACACTGTGGATCTCCATGAGGTTCTAGGTCAGGTCCTCCCATCAGTCCATGCAGTGGTGGCAGGAGCACAGACCTGTCCTGTGGGTTAGACTGGTCCCCTTCTGCTGTGGTTTTTTAGTGTGCTCATGTTCACACATGGCTCCCTAGTGTGACTTGGAATGAGAATTCTACTAGGTGTGCTTGGGTTCAGAGTGCCTGGGGAGGGAGGGACTGGGGGGACATTCCACCCGTGGGAAGGACCTGGTGCTGGAAGGAGCCCTGCTGAGGCCACCGTGTCAGGGACTGCTGTGCCTGTCTCTGCCATGGGAGGAAAAGTGTGGATGTGTACTCCTCGGTGACAACATGATGTGTTGTATAGGTCTATATCAAGTTATGTTTTGGCTCAGAAATCAGCTGAGAGCTCTATATTTTGAGGTTACACCCTGCAGATGGAAACATTTAACCTGAATACTACAGGGACTAAGAGAAGCCAGGAAGAGAAAATCCATCAGACATGGAAACTGCCTGTGTGTCTTTGGAGAGGTGGGAAAATCAGAAATGTGATCTCTTCTGTCAGTGTTTCACAGATATTAGAGAATAGTATATGAATGAATTAGTAAAGTATTGGAGATAATTTAATTGCATTCAGGTTTCAGAGTAGATATTTCAAAAATTAGCTTTTTTATAGAAGATATGATGAAAAGAAACAAGAATTGTTGGGAAAAGAGAGGACAGTATAAGGCTTAAGCAGAGATTTAAAGAAATTCCTTCTTTCAGGTAAACGGAGAAAAGCAAGAAAAAGTCCACTTGAAAAATAAACATTGTGCTTACTAAAACTGGGGTAATTTATTTCCTGAATTATGTCTGAAATAAGAGTTTTAACATTTTTAAATTCAAATCATTTGCTTATAATTTTTCTTTGATCCCCCCAGGTTTCAAGACACTTCAGTATGACTCCAAAAGTTACCAGATAACTAAGGAAATTTTATAACCATCCCAAAAATCTTTCAGAAATTCCAAGCAAGATTGTATTGATGAGATGATGGAAAAGAAAGTAGTTATAGAACAAGTAATTTGATGAGAAGAAAATTAAAAGATGAACCCAAACAAAAGGATTTATAAAGTCAGGCTAATTGTGTTATGGCCTGAAGTTGTGTTAGAGGAGATTTAGGCTGGATATCAGGAAAAAAGGTTCTCCACCCAGAGGGTGGTTTGGCACTGAACAGGCTCCCCAGGGAAGTGGTCACAGCACCAGCCTGACAGGGCTCAAGAAGCATTTGGACAATGCTGTCAGGCACATGGTGTGACACTTGGGGATGGTGCTGTGCAGGGACTGGACTTGATCCTTTTGGATCCCTTCCAACTCAGTTTATTCTGTGATTCTGTGTTTCTAATGCTACTTAGAAAAGTTAGCAATTATTTGTCATTTAACGGAAAAACTTCTTTGAATGCCTCTGTCTTTCAAAAATAAATGTTTTGAAGGCAAGTTTTCCATAAAACTTCTTCAAGCAAAGGGATTTCCAAGGTCAGAGTTGCTAGAAAGCACAGTCAGTGTGAAAGGGCATCATTTGAAGGAAGCTGGAAGTAGTGTAATTTATACCATCTGAGGAGTTCACCTTCTTACCCAAGGTAAAGCAAAAACAGCAGAGCTGCTCTCATTAATACAATAACATGTTTTCTTTTCTTATCTGCAGGCTTTGGTTCTTAATTTCTCTTTAAAAGTTTCTGTCTGAAAGCTGCCTTATTATAGTATTAATAGGAAGGAAAATAGTTGCTTCAGCTTTGGTCATGCTTTCAGAACAACCAGTAAACGTGCAATAATTTATTTTCTCTACAATCCTCTAATTTTTTTTTCTGTTGTACATATGGAGAAAACCAGGATGAGGTGGCTTTCTGTGGCCAGTAAATAAATCACTGTTAAAAACATCCTGGTTCTCAGGATACACTAGGATTTGCCTCAGTGGGTGATTTCAAGTAGAGGTTAAAGCAGAAGCCTACACTTAAGAAATTACTTTGCTTTTTAATCCACTTCTGCAGAGGCATCAATCATCACTATAGATTACATATTCTGTTCCATTTGCCTTGAAATATAAAAAATTAGCTTCTGCTATGACAGCACAAATCCCCATTTGACAAATGGGTATATATTTACAAATTATTCTTGTAGCACTTTTTCACCTGTATCAAAAAAGAGACATGGTGCCAATATTTTGAATTCTTTTCCAGTTTAGTTATTTCATATTCCCATTTTAGTTTGTACTTGGAGAAGAAGACTTGAGTTGCATTGTGTTTTTGCTAGGTGATGCCAGAGTGCACTCACGCTCTACCCTGCTCATCTAACTGGCTGGAGCAAAAATGTAGCTGTTTATTGGCAAAATTCTGCACTACAGCATGAGCTGTATGGTCCTGCGGATTTGCAGTGCTGCCTGGGCATAGCAAAATGCAAAAATGCAAAGCTTATCTCTGTATAGAAGAGCCACTGTTCTCTGTTAGTAAACTGAGCAAGTAAGCAGAGGTATTTTCTGTTTGAGATATGAAAGAAAAAAATGTACTAAGTGATTTTGATCCATTAGCTCATGTTTTGAAACTAGGTATCGAACCAAGCAAGAATTTGTCAAAACAATGCAAACAGCATCTATGCATCTATAAATTGACAACACATAGTGTACAGCTAATGTGGATAAGTGATTTCATGAAAAGGGACTCATACCTTGTCAGGGTTGTTTTGCCTTCTTCCCTCTCTCTTTTTCTTTTGTTTCTTTTTCATTCTATTGTCTTTTCCACAGGTCTGCAAGCAATTAGCATGGGTGAAGAATGCCCAGAATACAGTTTTTTCTTGATGTGCATATGTCACTGCCATAATATTACTGGAAGTGTGATAATTTAAATGGTGAAACTAATTGCCTAGAAAGTGGCAGCACTGAATGTGCTCTTTTATGGACCGTTCACTGTTGACAGAGGCCCATTAGATATGATATTATGTCAGTGCTAGTAGCTCCACAAGAGAAACTGTCTTGTTATGACTGCACTGTATTGTGAAAAATCATCCTTTGCAGGTCTAAGTGCTGAACCTGTTTTTGAAAGGTAAGTGCAGGACACAAAACATAGACCTCATTACAGGGTGGAAGTACATTGCTGTACTGAGACCCATTTGCGTTGATGGAGCAGAATGAAACATTTATTGTTCAAATTAAAACAACCAAGGAAGAAAGCCTATTCTGAAAATTTTGTCCTTCTGGACCAGTACCTTTTTTTTAAGAGTGCTTGGCACAATTTGGGAATAGAGTATAAAAACTGCTTTAATGGGATTGCTTTTTTTGATGCTTTGTGAAGTTGCTCCGAGTTTCAAAGCAATTGGAGAAAGTGCCTCCTTTCTCATGGCCTTGTCAACCTCAGAGGGAGAGAGTAGAGTTGGAAAGATTAAGTTCTCCTGAACACCATAACATAATCCACAAGCAGGAAGATGACCTCTACATTCCCAGATAGTCTGTGCATGGACAGATGGATGAAGAGCGAGCACAACACACCTTAGAACTGAAGCCTGTATTAAAACAGCTAATGAACTGCACAAAGGGAAGCAAACCAGGCAGATACTGTGTACTGGGCTAATACATTCTTACTACATTTATTTACATTATAAATGTTTGTATTTTTGAAGATTAATGGATTGAAATATTTTAGAGTGAGGTCCGTTGTTTATCCATGAGCTGCAAACACGAGAGATAGCTGCAGTGTGAGTTTCCCCACACCATCCTGTTAATGACCTTAACTCTGACCCTGGAAGTCCTCTTGAGGGAAAAGGGGAAATTTGGTCCAGATCATTTATGGCCATTTCCTGTGTAAAGCTGTGCGAGACGCTCACTGCTGACATTGCAATGTGAGCTACAAGCAACTGCATGATTGCAAATTTCTTTGGGTTTGAAACCTTGCATGTACTAGAAACTGTAAAGTTAAAAGCCCAGAAGTTTTCAAACTAAATGCTAATCCTTGCACCAGTGCAAACACTGGATCATCTTTAATGGTCTGGCAAATACACTGTGTAGCTTAACCTGAACTGAATTAACACTTGGCTGTACCTATATTCATGCAGTGATTCAGTTCCTTGTCATAAACTTTCTGCCAAGAATTCCTACTAAGGTGTAGCCCAAAGCAAGATGTATAGTTCAGGGATGGGAAGAGCAATGGGAGGAGATTAGGCCTTGTCTGCTGCAGGGAGGTGCCAAAGAAGGGATTTTGTTATCAATTGGTTAATCAATTGTGACTTGTTGTTTGACCACAGGAGAAGACTCAATATAAACAAAATGAATCAATACTTTTTGTTTCTGTCTGAATATGTGCTTCACTCAGATATTAAATGCATCTGCTTTATGCCCTTTATGGCCTATTTTTTTCAATTGTGGTAACATAGTCAGATACCCTGACTGGCCAACAAGCAATAGTTCATTAAGCAGTGGTAATTTAATTGATTTTCTTCACTAATGCATATCTTAAGATAGACTACTGTTACAGGAAGGGTTCAGGAGGTGGTTGATCCACATTAAAACCATGTGATTATGCTCCAAGTTTCATAGCTTTACAGCCTGACCCAAGCCACTGCTGGTTCCATGGTGGTGAACCAGCATATGCTATACAAAGGGGCAAGACGAGATGAAAGAATATTTGTAGGAATTCCCAGAGCGGGGGACTAAGGAACATTAAAAAGCTGGAAGAAAAATATAGTTGCAAAGGTTTCTTGCTATCATCCTCAGCACTGTAGTATCCAAGCTTACACAACTATTAATAGATTTGTACTTCCTCTACCCCTTTGTGAAAGAGAATAATTTTTCACGCTTTTGAGATAAGGAACTATGGAACAGGGTAGATGAATTTGTCTTTCCAATGTCTCCTTCGACTGGCCCAGGAATTCAGCCTGCATGTAAGCAACCTGACTAACACACTGTAATAATGATGACATAGATCCTGCATAGAAACTAACTCAGGACCAGAAATCTTGTACCTGAATTATAATGGACATTCTATTGCTCTGCTGTGACTTGAATTTTATGATTTAGAGAGTGTAAAACACTAATGAAAAAAGACTCTTCATTTGTATGGATCATTTTAATTTAGATAATATCTGAAACACAAAAATAGTTCTATAGCAGCAACTATGCATAAACGAATAATTGCAAATTATTTAATAATTTTTGAGACAATTGGATATTTCAACATGGGCAATTTTTCAAGCAGAGGTTCATATATAATTAGATTTTGCTCTCCAAGTTAGTGTAACTACAGAGAGAGTACACACAGGCATGTCTGGTAATGGTGACTGATGTGGTTTTGGACAGAGGGGAGTGGGGGAAGGTGATAGAGATATTGCAGCATTTCTGTGTACTTTCCCATAACAGTTATTTTTTTTCCTATTACTGCTACAAAGACTGGTCCTGTACCAGTCCAAAGACTGGTACATCTTGATTTACCTGATCTTATTTGACAGGATGGGGTTAAACCACATGCAGACATATATCATCTGTATTTGACTCTTGAAATGTCAAGGCAGGAAACACATTCTGTAAAGAAGCAATGCTTTGGTTTCCTCCTTCTCACTTTTGAAGATGTGTAATGGTCACAAAGCTCATTGCATCAATAAGAGATGGGATTTGTGTCAGGACCAATAAATAAACACAAAGAAATTATTAATCTTACAATGATTTTAGGACATGGTCAAGTAGCAAAACAAATATTTCTTCATCAATCTTTTAGCCATATAGCTTGACTGAATGAAATGTTGAATGCTTGGGTGGTGCTGCAATGCCAATTGCCCAAGTCAGGTCACAAATATTGAAATTTTCTTATTCTTTGAATTTCAATATTTAGAGGTTATTTTAAAACTATTTCTGCCTTGATATATGAATGAAACAAGCAAGAGCAAAATTTTTTTTTAAAGGAGGCTCTCCTCCTCTTGCCACAAAACATCCTTCCTGACTCTGAAAAAATAATTGTTTATATAACCAAAAAAAGGGAAGAGAAGGCAGAAAGGAAATTAGAGTGGAAACGGAATAAGGAATGAAAACAATCAGTGAATATTTCTTTGGACAGGTTTCATATGGGGGTTTAATACTTGCCTCTATCTCCTTGTTTTCCTGAATAAGATGGTGAATTTATTAGGTACATGCTCAGATCTCTGAAAAATGTGTTTAAATGTTGTTATAACAGGTTTTCTGTTCTTTAATATTTACATACATAGTAAGATAGCCTCCTATTTCGGTGCCACAAAATTGATCTCCACTGTGGATTTTACAATACCAGATTTCCTAACCTCTTCAATAAAGCATGGCCTTTTGTGTAAAAAGAGAAAGAATCCCATGGTATTTAAAATCTCTTTCTTTTGACCTTTCTTAAGGGTACATGTGATTTGCAGCACTGTATAATGTGTTAGCAGCAGGCAAGACTACATCTTGAAAATCATTCAGAATTGATAACGTGTCCCTATGCACATGATCCTCATACACAATTTCCCTTTTCTAAGGAACCTGCTAGGAATTCGAGTTTGCCATTTTAAAACTGACTATAGTGATGCTGTTTGGCTTTTTTTTTTTTTTTTTTTTTTCTGGGGCTTTTTTACAGGTTTCAGTGCTCAAAATATTTATAAAATAACAAATTAAGAAGATAATTTTGCTGTGGGCTACACAGAACAAAGCAGGAGCCAATGCTGCCAAAGCATAAAAGATTCCCTAATCTGTATATCTGAGTCAGCTGCCTCTGTGACTGTATCTGATAGGCAATAGGCACTGCTTCTTTTCCTTTCTTTTTAAAAGAATTTCAATACTCTCTTAAGCTTTCATATGAAAAATGCAGAAGCAGGGCATATATCAAGGATAAAAGGATATGGTAGAAGAAAGACACCTTTCCATTTTTATTGCTCGCATTCCTTTTTTTTTTTGTAAACTTTCTCTGTCACACATGAATATACTGGCAGTCCAGTTCTTTTCAACACCTTTCATTTGAACTGATGCATGATAGATTTATATGGTCATAGATTCTTCCTGCTGAATTTATTCTTTATATTTCTATAAATTAATGCTACTGCTATAAGAGACAGCTCCTGACAATAGACTGCCCTGCTCAGGAGCAGCATTTAATGTTTTGTGTGTACTTGTGAGCTCCCCATAAAAGAACTGCACTCTATACAGTAGAAAAGAATACCAATACTGAGTTTTCGTCTTAAAAAAAAAAAATCACCAGAAGGAACAATTCATGATAGAAAAATGACTAGCTTGACAGCACATAAGATTGTTTTATGAAAACATTTTAGCACTGATAACCACATCTTCGATGCAATCCACAGCTGATGGCAAGCCATCCTTGTATCTGTTCCCACTGCATGTAATTAGCTTCTAACACATATCCACATCACGCATTTTAAATCTTCCTTTCATCTTTCTGCTGCAGTACTGATGTCTCCAGCAACAGACTCTTAAGCAAGAATTTTATGACAGATGCTCTACATAGTCATTTTATATCTGTGGCATCAATAAAGCAATAAAACTTAATTGGTTACTTCAGCATGAAGAAGCATATTTCTGACACCTTGAAGCTGCAGATTGACAGACAGGTTCACTGATGGGGAGAGGAGGCAAGAGAGAGTGTGTCAAAGCTGATATTGCTTTATGAATTACTTCTTGGGGTGCTGGCTTGGCAATCACTCTGCTGATAGATGAACTTTATCTCATTTAGCTTGGTAATGTTGGCACAGCTGTGATGTGCCCAGCTAACCAACACAGCTGAGAGCAGCTGGGTCATCTTCTGAGATTATGTTCTCCCTGGCCACAGACCCCCCAGCAAAACTTTCAAGCTCTTGATGTCATTAAGAAATTTGTTAATGTAGATGACCCCGTGGGATCTCTGTCCTAAAGTGCAGTATGCTCTAGATCACCTAGATCACCATCATGGCAAGCAGCAGATAATTGTAATGGTTGAAGCCAAAGCCCCCAGGCACGTTGATTCTGGTTTTTTGATGAAGGTACAAGCCTTCCACAGTTGTCTATAAAGGGTCTTTGCTCATCCATGTGATGATCATGTTGATACAGAAAACAAGTCCTGACTGTTCAACAAATGTGACAAAGATGATTATATGCAAAAATAGCATTCAAGACATGGTCTGACCTACTCCAGATCATGAAGTAGCATTGTGCTTATACTTCTGTAATATTTGAAAAAGTTTTGTTTAATCATTTTTTACAGGGTAGTACAGATGTCTTCTATTTGATATTAACGTAAAAGTCCTGCTATAATTTTGTAAATATCGCCAGCATGCTCTCTGATTGAAACTAAACCAAAGCAAACCAAACTCAGGAAATTTATTTTCTGAATGATGGAAGGAAATGAGACTTTCAATGAGTGTATATCATCCCATCCTCAGATTTTTTTCTTATGTTAATAAATTATCACGATTTTATTATTTCCTGTTCATTTCTGGAGACAGAAGATGACAAAGAAAATGTGGGTAGAACCAAGGTGGTTTAGAGATAGTGATTGGAAAGTTTAATGCACACTGAATTATGACTACATTTTATGCTATTTCTTGTCTCCAATAACCTGCTAATTTAAATCATGTATTATTCAGCAATGTTACTTGGGTTTTGATGGGGCTGCTGCAAAGGTTGACATTGAAGGTAGGATTTTCACACTAACCTTTCACATTGCTGCTGAATATAGATTCTTTTTTTGGCAAATTCATTTGGGAAAATTTCTCACATAGCCCTTCTGTGACACTTAACTCCATCTCTGACCTCAAGCTTCATCTGTTTTCACAACCCTTTTGCTACTGTTTAGTGCAGGGTGCACTCAGTGCACTTGAGCAATGTCAGAGTGATTGAGCTCTGGGCAAGAAGACCTCAAAAGAAACAACTGCTCTCCCTTGCTTGGCAGAGAGGACAGCACGAGCAGGAAGTGCAAAGACTCATTTCCCTGCTGCTTGCATGGGTCACAGGTGATGCCTTGGGAGGTTACCTAGAACAGAGGCTGGACAGAGTTAAAGGAATAAAGTAGGTATTTATTAGAAAGGCCTTCAAAGGATACACCTTGGGCAGTACAAGAGCCTGGCCAAGGCTACACCCAAGATGGACCCTGAGTCATGAGTTTTCACACTTTTATAAGTTTTGGTCCATTTACATTTTGGAGTTAATTGTGCAATTACAGCTCCAGGTTATGAAGTCCCATCCTCCCAGATTGTTCTCCTCAATTTGCTGTTGTTTATACTTTTTGGGCCTGAAGCTGTAACGGTGTCCTTGGTTCTCGGGCTGGAAAAGGATTGTTTTGTCTAACTAAACTGTGAGGAGAACTTGCTAACACTTTATATGAAGTTCAGAGTTAGATACCAATATATATACAGGATCTGGATAATATGAAAGCTAAAATTTCAGGCATCACAGGGATCATAGGGGAAAACTAAAGAGGAGCCCAATGACTTTTGTGGTCTAGCTGATAGTCTCCCTCACTTTTTTTTCCCTTATGTCTCTCCCTATCCTTTCCTCCCACCAGCACAGGCTAACACTGGCTTTGGAATGGAGAGTTGGATGATAAAGCAGAGCCTCAACCCTGCTGGAGCCTCTGCAAGTCCAAGGCTCTCGTGAAGGGCTCAGCAGTTACACAGATGTTGCCAGCACCATGGGCTTTCTGCAGCCGCTGAATGGAAATGAATTGCAGCTCTTGATTTGAAGCCCATTTTTAGTGGTAATGGCTAAAGTGTCTTTGTATCAGTTAATTTTCTTGTGTGTGCCCATGCGATGTTCAGTGGGATGGCACTGATAGAATGGTTTCTTTTGCTCTACAAACTTCTGAAAAGTAATTTATGAGGCTTGCACATAAATGAGAAAGTATTAAAAAGCATATAGTTCTCTATGTAGATTTGTCAGTGAGAGATACAGAAACATCTTGGTCAGTGGCTTGTGACAGTGTATTCTTACGCTGTGCCACAACATTCTCAAAGAGGTGTTCCCTTCAGCTGTGTAGTTCTTCCAAAGCAAAACCTTTAAAATAAGAAAGCACAGGTCAGGACTTGATTTCATTACTATGAGCAGGACCAGAGGCTGTGATGTTATTCACCAACCAGCTGAATAACTAGATAAAATTGATGGTTTCCTTATGGTTTGATTAGATTTTGTGTCAGTTCTTACAGTGACAGATTTAGAGAAAAGGAATAAAAAGACAATGTAATTTAAAAATCAATAATGTGGTGGGGAGCGAAGGCAGACTGTGAGGTTTTGCATAGGGGGTAACATTGTATTGAAATGTTTAATTTCTCCTTTTATCCTTTTACATTTATTAACATTTAAACAGACTTCTAGGGATTTTTATCTTTTATAATGACTACAGCCCTTTTGCTGAGCTCATTTCCATTACACAATGTTATTTCAGCTGCTAGGCAAGAAGATAATGTGCCCTTCATTAAAAATAGCTAGGAAGAGAAGAGTAGCATACCCCCCTTTAACAAGCATTTCTTGTCCCTTATCTTTTTTTTTCTCTCTCTTTTTTTTTTCCCCTTTACATGCTGCTCAGATCTTTTGTCTGTGGAGAAGTTTGATTATGCCTTAATCCAAATGGCCAGTTCAATCTATTTTAATCCAATTAACCAATTCAAACTATGCTGGGTGTCATAATCCATTTCTTAATCCAATTAGCTGTTGTCGTTCTGACTGCGGGTGAGGACTTTGCAGAGCAGAGGCTGTTGTTTGTTTTCAGTTTCAGAGTGCAACATGATGTTGCAAGCTAGTTCAGACTGCTTCCCTGCTAGCCCAAACAAGGAATGAAAGTGAGAGACGTCAGCAGCATTTGCGTCCTTCCTGGGTTTGATCTATTTTATCAATAATTAAAGTTAGGAGGAGTTGATTCTCATGATCAAATTGGATTTGTCTCTTTGATATTTTCTTTTCATGAAACTGAATTTAAATATACCACTTGCTGGAGACAGGCAAAAATGGCTTGTAAATTTAGCTGGTTTAGCTTGGGGTGCTCAGCTTTAAGTGGTTCAAGGCTTCTCTGTATTTTATGAAAATCAGGCCCCTTTTAAGGAAAGGCAAAGTGACTCTCTCAGTTCCCTAATCAGTTGTGAAAATCTTGCCCTTTGTATTTTGCCTTTTCAAGCTAATAGGCTGAGCAGTTTAGCCAGGGAAGTGCAAGCTTGGATCTCATTGAAACATTCCAAATACTTTCCTGACTGACTAAGCCTAGAATATTTATGAACATATATTATAATTTCAGCATTATAATCAATTCTCACTGAGTACTAGCATTATAAATAATATTTAATTTTTGCTTTTACCCAACATGGAAAAAATACTGAGATTTTCAGAATTCACATACTAGGGAGCTACTGGCTGTGTGACCTATCATTGGAAGTACCATAGTGGACACAGTTGTTCCAGGCCTTGCTTTGTTAAAATCCTACACAGCTTTAAGGCAGCTACACTTTCCAGTTTGATTATCCTTTAGACAAGTCAGATGATCTGATCTGAAAAGGACTTGAAGTTCTTTTCTGTGGAAAATCAGAGGAAGGTTTAAGTTGCTCTTGGGCTGTTAACAACTCTCCTCCAAATACCAAATCTATGGTGTAAAACTGTACTTGAAACATGAACCAAAAACTGCTGAAGTGTACACCTCAACAATATATCCTCCTTTTACAAATATTTCCCTAATTCTGGCATCAAAGGATATATGCCTTAACTTGCTATAGTGATATTTTAAAAAAAAATTTGAATCTTCTTTTTTCCCCCAGCTTAAAAATTACAATATTTTCTATAGAAATTATGTACACTACACAGTAAACAATGAAACAAACCAACCAACCCCCTCCACAAAACAACGAAAACACTGTAGCAAAGAAAAAAGAGATTACTGTAAGCAGGCAAAACAAAAATTACCTCCCAGAATTTCAACAGACAGGTTGATTTTCTATCTTATTGTCAAATTTTCTATACTTATGACATTGCTATTTTCTCATCATGAATCTAAGTCACAAAGGGCTGGAGAAATGGAACATTTAATCATACAAAGCTGATCATGATACTGGTGAGATTTATCAACACAGAGGAAAACATTACATGAAATCGTCAATTTGAAAATAAAAATAGACTATTTTCACCAAAATAGTTTTGATGTTAATGGAGAATTAATTAGGTGCTAGATCAATTTGGCACCTATATCAGGGATTCTCCAGGGAGCTGAAGGCAATAACATTCTGGATACCTCCACGGTTCTTGAACAGTGCTCATGTTTGTTCAGGATCATACCACTGGTCTGTGAGTGATATGCATAAATTATGGGCTGAAGCCTTTATTAAATATTCAGCTCTTTATTAAAAAGAATCAGCTGCGCGGGAAGCTCAACGAGGTGAGTATGAAATTTCAGTTCTCTGCCGAAGAAATCTGCAGTACAGGAAGCCTGGCAAGGTGTGCTGTGCAGGAGGTCTTGGCAGGGGGCTCTTGTGCAGGAGTCAGTGGTTCAGGACTCAAGAAAGGTCCTGGGAGCTGAGCTGCAGTACCTTCCACTGACCACTGGCCGTACAGTGAGGCAGAAGCTCCCCACCTCCCCCCAATCTGATTAAACTGGTGGCTCAGTCCTGACCTCAAGCTGGGTTCCCCGCCCCAACAGTCACGGCGAAAATTCAAACCAGGACCGGGGTGAATTCACCTTTCCCCATACCCATAGTGCAGAATTTAAGTTTCTTAAATAAGTTAGTCCGTGACCAGACGGCGTTTTCCTCTCCAAAACAGTCCCACCAGGCATAGCATCCTTTTCATTTGCATGAGCCCGCCATCCTGGGGCACTTCCGCCCACCTGGTTGCATGGGGGACAGGGATGGGAAAGGCGGAGGAGCAGCCTGCCGTCTGTCCCGCCAGGGCTGCATCGGCCGGTACCGCCGAGCCGCTTTGCATCGGGGCCAGATTGCCTAATGCAGTCGCTGTCTGTCCCATTGGGGCCGCGTTGGCTGGCACTGCTGGGTCGCTTGGCACCACAGACGGGTCACCCAAAGCGGCCGCCATCCATCCCGCCGAGGTCGCATCTGCCGGTGGCCGGATCGCCTAATGCCGCTGCCGTCTGTCCCGTTGGGGCCGCGTTGGCTGGCACTGCTGGGTCGCTTGGCACCAGAGATGGGTCGCCCAAAGTGGCCGCCGTCCATCCCGCCGAGGTCACATCTGCCGGCAGCCGGATTGCCTAATGTGCCTAATCATCCTGCCGGGGCTGCATCGGCCGTGCATCCCCGCCATGTGTGTGGAGTCAGCCTGGTCGCACTCCAAAGGAGCGGCGGGGGACTATTCCAATGGAAAAGGGATATCAAACACAGTAACTAACAAAAAAATTATGGACAATATTAGGAAATGAAAGCAGGTAGGGATAAGAACTTGAGCAGTTTAACTGTTTAACATTTGCACTCAGGGATCTAGGGGAAACGTTGGAACACGTTTCTTAAATGAGGATAATGGAGAGCTGCTGAAGTGACAGTGGGTGGAGTTCAGCTTCAGATTCAGAGTCATAAATTAGATGTCTGCATAGGTTTCTATGGACTGTGGACCTGAATCTGGGCATAGACTGTCCTCAACACACATGGCAGAGATAATGCAAAGATTTTTGGACAGAATCATAGCATGCAAGAAAGAATCTGAAGCCCATAACAGGAATGTGTCTTCTGGCCATTGCTTTGCAGCGATGTTTACATGAAACTCCTCCATTTCCTTCAGATCATACAATGCCCTTCTGCGTTGCCGAAACTTCATAAACAAGTTATTTTCAAGAAGAATGTACAAGGACAGTAACGGAGGTTAGCTGCAGCTATGAATTTTATGAACACTTTGATGGAAACCACATTAAATGGCAACATCAACCCACAAATCAGCTTTGCAATGCTCTTACTCCAATCTGGTGTTGAGGGTGATTCACTGTGAATTTGCTTTTCATGGCCACCATTTCATGCAGTGTCATTTATCAGCATACCAGCCTCTTGTGCTGCAGGAAGCTCTGGCATTACAGTTTTAGCAGTGTTAACAACTAACATTTTTACAATGCTGCTCATGTTAGCAAAGTAAGTACTGTAAATAACATCACAAAGACTACAGTAATTGCCCTTTTTGTAATGTGCCTGTTCACTGTGCTATCACCCAAGCCATAAAGCTGTCACATCCTCTTCATGCATTGTCTTAGAACAGTAGCACATTTCCACTCAGACCAAAATGGGTCAAAACACAGCTAAAGGTGATCCACAAGCAGAGGAAGATCTGGATGGTACAAGGAAGAAAGAGTTCCCTTATTAACAGGAAAAAGAAAATTTACTCTTGAGAATTATTCCTGAAGGAGGTATGTTAGGAAAAGTAAAGATGAGGACAGTGAGAATGTAAAATATTAGGTAAAACAAAACACAAAGCTTAGGGATTTTTCTTTATTTTGGCAAAGCAGTAGTATCCTAGAATCCTGTGGCTCCTGTAGTTTGAATGACTGTAGTCTTTTCTGGATCATTCACTGTAGTCTGGCTTGCAGTCCTCCCAGACAGAGGCTGGATCTCAAATAGGATTGGACCCTGATGTTCCTTTTTCCATGCAGCATGCCAAGGTAATATATGATAGAATTGTAGAAGTGCCTGGTTTGGAAGGAACCTTAAAGATCATCTCATTCCAATCCCTCTTTCACTAGACCAGGTTGTTCAGAGCCCCATCCAACATGGCCTTGAACACCTTCAGGGATGGACCATCCACAGCTTCTCTGGGCAACTTGTGCCTGTGCCTCACCACCCTCACAGTAAATAATTTTTTATGTGTCTTGGGGTGACTCTTAAGATGCCCTGTATCCCCAAATTGTCTGCTGTTTGTGTTGGATATTGTGTCTTGTCCCTTTAAGGATTCTGGAAAGCAGGGAAAAGGAAGATTGTTTTAAAAACTTTGGTATCTCTGAACTTTTTTTTTGTCTGGCCTTGGGTTTTCGCCTTGGCTTGGAGGGAGACAGACCGACCTTTACTTAGTTAGTTAGCTAGCTGGTAAAGGAAAGGCAATTTCCAAAATTTCTCTCTCCTACTCTTGGACTGTTACATCTGCCTCGGACCGAAGAGAGACCCAGAGCAACACCCGACCCCCCGGACCCCAGGACTCTTCAATCACCAAAGGGGCACCGTGAGGAAAAGACCTATCTGTCTGAATTTGTCATCTGGCATTGTTTAATTTATTGTGCTGGCAGTACCCTGTTAAATAAACAGATTTTTTCCACTCCTCTCCATGAAAATCTTACCCAAACCGGTTGGGGGAGGGACCATGTAGGTTTGCTTTCTGCGGGGAGGGCCCTTTTGGAGGTTTTCTCCCCAGAATTTGCCCTAAACCAGGACATTATGTCTTATCTAAACCTACTCTCTTTCAGTTTGAAGCTACTGCCCCTTATCCTGTCCCTTGCTCTTATAAGATGTCCCTCTCCATTTTTCTTGTAGGCTCTCTCCAGGAACTGGAAGGCTACAATTAGCTCACCCCAAAGTCTTCTCCTCTCTGAGCTCAACAACTCCAATTCTTTCAGCCTTTCCTCATAGGAGAGGTGCTCCATCCCTCTAATTAACTTGATGACCCTCCTCTTGACTCACTCCAACATGTCAAGGTCCTTCCTGTACTGGGAGCTCCAGAGCTGCACTCAGAATTCCAGGTAGGATCTCACTGGAGCAGAATAGAGGAGAAGAATCAGCTCTCTCAAAGTGCTGTTCACACCAAAAGCTGACTGAAAACCTTCTGGAAGTGTAATTTATTTAGAAGTAAAGCATCAAAGAAAACATTAAATGTTTAAACCAGTAAATGTAGCATACATTTATATGAAGCTTTTCCCTACAGATTGCTATGTCCTTGTTCTGGAAAGGCAGCAACATCTCAGACTTTTTCTATAGAATCTGCTTCTTTCTTCCGCTACTTAACCTTTCAGTCTGTTTCCCTAGCCTTGTTCTGAGGAGGATCCTATCTTTTCTTCCCAGGAGTCCTTTAACTATTCATTAGCCTTTACATTGCCAAGTTCTGAACTCGGAAAAATAAACATATATCTTATTAGTAGATGGGATGCCAGGTACTTGAGGTTAATAATTTTGCCCATTATTGTTGAAGAGCTGGCATAAGTATTTGTTCTGGGAAGCCAAGTGTTTCTTCCTAATTAGTGTTCTATGCATCCCACTGTAATTTAAATCAATATAGTTACAAAGGAAATTCCTGAACTCGGTAGCATATGTAAAGCTTTCATTGTAATGCTACTAAAAGTAGTCACATATTTTGATTCTAAGAAATGAGATCAAAATCGGTGCACTTCAGCAGTAAACAACTAAGCTTTTTTTTTTTTTTTTTTTTTTTATCATTTGAAGGCAGCATTGTATCCCTCTTTTGTGCAAAGAGAAGTTGATGACCTTGCCACAGCCCCTTGCCGTGGAATAGAGCCCAGAAATATGTGTGTTTGGATCTAGAGGTCCCACCTTTCATTCTTACTGTTGATAATTTATCTTTGCTTACAGTGCTACAGCTTACTCCTTCCATGCCTCAAGATGCATGTAGGGAAAATCTTTTAAGTTTCAGAGCAAACAAAACTGAACAACATTTGTTTTAAAAATCTTTATTTCATATGAAAATAGTAAAAAAACCCCAACGTAGTTGTTTGTTGTTTTTGTTTGTTTGGCTGTTTGTTTTAAAACAAGAATAGCACTGGAAAGAATCACACTTCACCAGTTCACATATAGCAACATACTAAATGTCTAGGTTAGAAAAATCTCCAAGACACCTCCTAGGACATCTCTACAGGATATCTAAGAGGTGTCTAGATCACAAATTCAATACATTACTTGAATAGAAAAATCAAACCCCTTCATTATAAAATATCTGACAAAAAGCACAAAAAAAGGGGAGGAAAATCTCTAGTATCAGGGAACTATTGAATTCCTGCAATTTGCATTCTTTATATAATTTTTAGAGAGCCTGAGTTTGGTGGAAAGAAGTAGCATGAAAAATAGTCATGTTGTTTAATGAGAATTTTTAGCCAAAGTATTCTCCAAAAGAGTTATATGCCTATACAACAACACTTTGAGCTTATGGTGCCTAAACATAAATGTTTAGGTTTCTTCAGAAGCCTTGGGATATAGAAAATAGATATGGGCTCTGTATGTATGGCAGAAACATAGACAAAACCAGGAAACGCTTCTCAACCAGCAGCTGGAGGATGTGTAGGACACTATAAATGGTATGTAATAAATATTAAGTTACATTTAGGGTAATTCTATTCTATCTATCTGTCTATCTATACATACCATAGTAGGTAAAACTGAAAAATGTAATTGAGTCCTTTGTGTTCTGCTACACCTGTTACTAAAATGAGGAAAACAAAAAATATACAGATATGAAAGAAATATATATCTTTATAGACCTGTGTCTGGAACAAGTGGAATGACTTCCTCAGATTTCAAAAGAAACTTAGTCAGCCTCTAACATGGTTAAACAAATAATAAGTAGCATAAACGGTTATTTAGCCTTCTTTAACAATGCAGAATATCCACATCAGAACTGGTTTGCCACACTTCTCTCTGTTTAAAATTTAAAAAAAAATACCATTAATTTATTTAGCTAATGATATGTGCTTTTAACAATATAATTTTGTTGTGTGACTTTGATGCTGGATATTCAGAATTTAACCTTCCCTGTGATGTTGGTGAGATCTAAGTGAGGGATGACCAAGCACGCATAGAAAAGTCAGCTAAGCTCTTAATCTTTTGGGCAAAGATTGGAGAGAGTAAATGCAGCAGAGAAGACTGGAGAATTTGAGTAGTGTTTTTTTGCTTTCAGCTGTAACGTGTTCAGAGACATGGTATTATGAATAGCTATGAATAGCAGGCTGCTTCAGAAAATAGTATGAAGGTGTTGCCCAAGCAATTGTAATCACCTTTAAGTCTGCAAGAACTTTCCAGGTAGTTTAATTTAACTTTCTGAAGTCTGTGAATGGGCTTGAGATGGTGTTTATTCTGACAACTAAAACCTGAGCTGGCTCTTTTTCCCCTTTAGTTAAAGGACTACATGCATAAATACAGTACCTAATATACATTGTTAAAAGGGCTGTGGTTAGGAGGGGAAAAAAAAGAAATGCCTGTGTATTCCTGTCCTGGCGGATGCATTCTGGGCCTGGTGGAAGCCTCTGAAGCAGGAAAGAGGAGGCAATTTCTTCTGGAAAAGAGCACAAAAAAGGTTTGACAAAATCTTCTGAATCTGAAGTGTGGCTACAGGCTGAAGATATGTGCAAAATAGCAGCCTTGGGAATTGGATTGTTTTGAACGCAGTATTAGGATCTCAGCCCTGTGCCTGGCACGGTTTAATAGTTAGTCTGAGATGGACACTGTTCCAAAGAAGCAGTTTGCGTGTGGAAAGTTTGCAATTTGCAGACCAGCAGAAATGAGCAGGGCTGGGGTAGATCATAAGAAATGCTGGGTTCAGGCAGGCTGGGGATCCTTATACGGTTTGTAGAACGGTCTCTTTTATGTTGATTCAACAAAGACAAGTTGACAAGGGATAAAAAATGATAAAAAGAAAGTAGCTATCACACCTTTCACAGAATGTGTGAGAGCTTGGGGTAGGGAGAGAAGAGTATATATGGTTATGTCTCTGCTTGTTTAATGAAAAATCCACAGAGTATAATAAACCTCATTTCCATGAAATTAGCATACGCGTAAGGCTTTGTGGGATCTAAGAAAGGCACTTTGTTTGAACACATAGGGTATCGAAATTCCCATTTTAAATCTTTAATTAACTTTTCCTCCTCCTCATTATCAATCACTTTTTTCAACTATTCATAGCCTCAATAAGCTTCCTCTGGTGGCTAAGAGATAAGACATTTAAGAAATAAAAAGTCAAAGTCTGTGTTGCTTTTATTTGCATTGCATTTGAATTTGACCAGAATGCTTTGGGGTTTTTATCAAAGATTTGAGTGAAGGGAGTACTAAGGCTGATTTGGTTATATACTTCCTGGGGATGAAGAATATAAGTGTTCACATGTAGTCTCTGAATGAAAGCTAGATAAACATGTGTAGACTGAGATTTTAATGTCATATAATGCACACAAAATTTCTCTGGGTATTGTTTTAAGAGATTCACATGAAATCTCTCAAGGTGTTCTATTAACAGATACAACCTTGGAATGAGATTTAGGAAATGGGGGAATTTATTGTCATGTGACTATCAGTGAATAGCAGCACCTGAAAAAAACCCCAATGCTTCTGTTTATTTTGGTAACTCATGTGCACTCTCCTAGCAAGCAAATACTGTAATCTTTTGTATGCAAAAAACCCCATTTTCACTATCTCATGTTGTTAACTTCCCTGCTCCATGTCTATTACCATTTGTAAGTCTTATTTACTAGCTTACAGTGTAGACATGTAATATTTTCGGTCTTGAAAATCTTGAAGACCCCTTGGAGAACTGAACAAAATTGTAAATGTCAGAGTTAGAAAACCCCAGATGTTTTGCCTTGGTAAAATCCTGAAAGATGACTGTAGTTAGATGGAGAAAAATGCAAGTACAGCAGCTGACTTCAGGGAGGATGTGATCTATGAGGGTCAGGCACACAAAGTGAGATCTAGGATATGGTGGGAAAAGTAATTCCAGAAAAAACTGAGAAGCATTTTTACCAGTGTAATACTCACCACGTACTGCAATTATGCAAATAAATTAAACAGGACCTAGACATGGGGAAATCAGTGGTGCATGGACATCCCTGCTTTACACTGCTAGTACAGCCCCTGCCTGGTTTTGGTTTAGGCCAGCTGGCACTCTGCAGGCAGTGCCTGAGCACAGCTCAGGGAGGGACATGGCCTGGGAACGACTCTCAGGACAGCGCTGAAGGCCAGGGGACGGCTTGCCTGTGCAGAAGTGAGCCATGCCACGTCAATAATGTCCCTCACATACAGCTTATTTACCAATACAGGTGTGGCCATATCAGGGCAATCCGTTCATGAATTTAAATTAAATGCTTCTGATCGTTACAGTCAGGAAAGTCGCATTCAGAGACCCTGCAGATAAGAGATACTGGGATGACCAAGGAATTTCAGAATTTAGTTTTAAAAAAAAGATTAGAGGAGCTTGGGTGGTTTAACCTCACAGGAGGCTTGCCTAAAAATAATGTGTATCAGAGAAGTAAAAGATGTATTTTCAGTGAAGAATAGCATTGGTATAAGAACAAGTAAGTTCAGATAGTGGCCATAAACATGATTTTCACAAAAGGTGAAAATTATAAGTTTTTCCTACTCTTTGCCAGAATTAATGCTAATTTGAAGCAGATTTCCATTTGGAGTTGTAGATTGGGTTCAAAATGGTAAAATCGTGGCTAGGATTACACATTTAAGATTGGTACTTGCAAAACATGTCTGGATTAAGCTGACTGAAAGAGTCCTTTCTGTTTTCAGCTCCATGGTATTGGATATTAAACAATTGGTCACCAAATGAATTTTAAGGCTAATTTGTGAAGGGAATACATTGAACAATCTTCCACATTTAGACTCAAACCACCAGTTTAAATTTTGACTACAGTTAAGTTTGTAGTTCCATGCAATCATTTTGGAAATGCAGTTACAACTTCTGTAAACATGCTTTTTAATTCTGCTTAACAATAAATTCTTTCCTTGTTTTACTAACCGCTGAGAATTGAGTTCACCAAGCAAAACACACCAATAAATTCACAACTGGCAATTTCTCCACACAATTTAAATGTATGTTTCTAAAATCTCTTCCTTTTCAGTTCTGATTTCTGACTTAACCATTGATTTTAATTTTCAATGCAGACAAACATTGTAGCCAGGGATTATGCATTAATGAAATGGGATAAAAAGTAATTTTTAAAATAAAAGTTTTTGCCATATCATTCTCTACCCTCATATTTGAAGCACTGTCCATGACCAGAAAGTCCAATAATTTATTTATTTTTATTTATTCAAAGGAGATTTTTAGATAGTCAATTTACTCTAGGAGCTTGACATTAGGATAAACACTGCAGCACTGTGAGATATGCAACAAAATTGTTGTAGACTGCAGCCCAGTTGTCTTGCAGTAACTTGGTTTAGGTATTGGTAGATGACATTTAGCCCCAGCAAATTTATTAGAACATGAATTTTCAGCTCAAATTCAGATGTTCAGGAGATCATCTTTGCCTTGGAGGAAACCTCAGTTGAATCTGTTTCTTACAGACCTGTTATTGGAATGGAAGGACAATTTTGGCAAAGGGATAAATGAGCACAGCTTTAAATTCAGATGAATAATGTATAGTTCTAGTCACAATTACCAAATGTGCTTATTGTTAGAAAACAGAGAATGCAATAATCCCTTGTTTATGGAAAGTTGGCACATGCAGTGTATAGCTCATGACATAATTTATAGAGTTTTCTGTGGAGTCCTGGTAATTATTACTGAACTATTCATTATCGATCTCATTTGGAATGTTAATGAATTTAAATCCAGCTTGTTGAAATGCAAAAACAACCACAAAAAATCTATTGGTTTTTGGCAATTCTGTACTCACTGAAGCCAATGGAAATGTTCCCACTTATGTCAAGAAATACTAGATCTATCTGAATGTGGCTCCATGGTTGTTTTCATGCCTGCTGTGTTACTGTTTAACTCCCTGATGTCTTTAGTAGCTTGTATGTGACATGGTC
Organism: Nicator chloris; assembly: GCA_013400495.1. Taxonomy (NCBI): domain Eukaryota; kingdom Metazoa; phylum Chordata; class Aves; order Passeriformes; family Pycnonotidae; genus Nicator; species Nicator chloris. The sequence goes on from WAAE01003263.1 coordinate 39,902, forward strand.
TGTGGCAGCATTCCTAGGCCTGCCTCATCCATAGGTTGTACCTGAAAGAAGGCTGCAACAGTGGGAGAGACACTATTTACAAGAGCGTGTAGTGCCAGGACAAGTGGGAATGGCTTCAAAATGAAAGAGACTAGGTTCAGATACTAGAAAGAATTTCTTTGCTGTGGGAGTGGTGAGGCAGTGGCACAAGTTGCCCAGAGAAGCTGTGGATGCCCCATCCCTGGAGGTGTTCAAGGTCAGGTTGGATGGGGCTCTGAGCAACCTGGTCTAGTGGAAGGTGTCCCTGCCCACAGCCAAGAGGTGGAACTAAATCATCTTTAAGGTCCCTTCCAGCTCAAGCCATCCTGTGATTCTCTGACTATCAAAGCTTTAACAATGACAACAATTATGTTGACACTTTTGGACACAGTCAGAAGGGTCTCAAGTCCAGATGCTGGGGACAATGTAACAAGGATATGGAGAATGTCTCAATTTCTTAATCTCCTCCAAAATTAAAAGTATTGATGATTTCTACAGCACCGTGAAGTTCAGCTGGAGCATGTGAATGAAGTTCTGCTGTAACCCCTAAAAGGACTGGTATGGATCTGGAGAACATGACATGTCTAGCATGAGAACTGGGTTTTTTGTTTGGTTGGTTGGGATTTTTGTTTGGGATTTGAAGGGCTAGGGGGATTCTTCTTATTATTTTTTGTTAATTTTGTTGTTTTTTGTCAGTATCATCCTTGGACGCATAATGAGAAAGTTTTAACTAAGGGTCCTGAGGTGGTAAAATAACAGGACCTAAGCAAAATATTGATGACTGTAATATATTGCTGTTATATCCTGCTTTTCATTCATTGCTGTAAAGAAAATATATTTTTAAAAGACAATTCATGGTCTCGATAAAAGACCTACAAAAATATTTTATGGTAAAAATCCCTTGTGCAAACCCTTAGCTTGCACAAGAGGTATTTAAGAGGCAATTAATTACAAAGTGCCTCCGCGAGGATAAGGTATCAGTTAGTAGGAGACTGTTTGACCCTGCAGTCACAGACAGTAAAATGTACTCTAAACAGATGAAAATTAAAGGTAAAGTAATTTAGGCTGAAAATAATGTGCATATTTTTAAATCAAGAATGTGCTTAACTATCAGGGCAGCTTGCCAATGGACATGTAGATTTTTTCTTTCTTCATGTTGTCAAGTAAGGTGGCACATGTCCAAACACACACGCTAATTCAAGTTGCATATAGCTGGCACTGAACATGGAAATTACTGAACGAGGTTTTATGGATTGTTTTACTCGGAATGACAGATCCTGTTGTGCTTTTTGCCCTTAACTTTAGCACTCTGAGAATAAGCTTTTTTCATAATCTGGCTGATAACATTAGTCATATTTAGATCATTTGTCATAACGATCATCATACTTTTATAGCTTCGTAATAACGTAATTTGCCAAACAGAAAGAGAAAAAAAAAAGGTAAGTAGCAAGAATACTCTTTCCTTCTCATTTTCTTTGTTAGTCTGGGCTCAGCACTAAAGTATTCATATATTTTCCAGAGCAGTGAGAAACATGGCTGTCAGCCTTTGGACATCTGTTCTGAGCAGTTTATATTTGTATTCTCGGCACCAGGAAAGTGTGTTCAGAATCTTGTTTTGTTAAGTAATTTTTTTTTTAGTGGAAGGGGAGAGAAAGAGGAAGTTTCTTAGTGAGGAGGTGTTTTGAGGGCTTTTTCATTCTCTCTTAGCATTCATGTTTCTTAACACTGGTGTAATGAATAGTTTGAGGCTTATGCTTCACATGTTGAATAAAGCAGTAAGGTTTATAAAAGGCTAGACTTTGGCCCTAAATTCCATCATCTCGGATTACTCCCTTCCCATGAAAACTTGACTCCGACACAGAATTGCCTGCATAATAAATAGAGACCAAGTACGAGTGGGATACCCCAGATCAATGGGAAACATTAGATAAAGAAATTTTGTAGGAAAGGAGCTGTGGGCAAGAATTCAAACATAAGTCAGAGGTGAGTATTGTAGAACTTAAGGCAGACTGCATGGGCTGCACTAGAGAGAACACAGGCAGCCAGTCCAGGAAGGTGATTATTCTCTCTTATCTATTCAGCATTTATGAGGTTGCACCTGAATTACTTTGTCTAGTTTGGGGCTGCCTATGAGAAGATGCTGAAGGATCAAGAGGGTGAGGAGGCTGGGTTTGACCCACTTAGAGAAGACTATGGGGAAAATGTAACTGTGCTGTGTTTAGCTAAACTAATTGGGTGGATACAGAGAAGGTGGAGTCAATTTTCTCAGAGGCTTATACAATGAAACTATGAGACTCAGCAATTAAAAATTTCAAAAAGTTAAGTACTATCTATTGATAAGAAAAAATCACCATAAGTGGTCAAAGACCCAGCTAGGTAGCACAGAAGGGTTTTGCAATATTTGTCCTTGGAGAGACACAAAATTTGACTGGACAAGAGCTGAGCAATGGACCTAAATTTGAAACTGGATAAACTTTGACTTGAAGTCGCACTAGATGACATTCTCAGGTGTCTTCCAGCTTAAACCATTCTACAAATGTAAGTGCAACAGTCTCCAAACATAATAACAAGGTAAATCACAACGGGCTGCAGTCTTTACATGAAGGAGCATGTACAGAAGCAGCTTGGTCTGGCCCATAAAATGTCAATTAGCCATAATTCTGGGCAAGGGGTAGAGAGTCCATTATATTAGAGAAAACTAGTTTTCATCATAAAACTTTATGAAGATCTTTTCATTTCTGATCTTCAGCTGTGATGTATCCTAAGGAAAGGAATCAGGACCTTGAACTTCTTTAGGTAGTCTGTGGAAAGGTAAGAAAAAGCCTGGCAGATATATCTGATATGTTTCCAGTGGACTGCACTGTTGAAATGAGATGTAGCCTTCTTTAACAGCTGAATTTCTGCAAGCACTGAAACAGTATGACCATTTATATTGAGCGCTGAATCACTGCAGTCTAAATGAGAAATGACAAAAGCATGAATAACTGAGGCCAGGTCACTGCCTTCCAGGAAATACTCTTTTAGCCAGCTGGAAAGAAAGCTCTTTACTGATGGTTGCTGTTATGTAAGCACTGAGAATCAGTGAATAATTTCATGTGCTTGCAAAGATTTAAGGCCAGAGCGAGCCATCAGATCAAGTGTTTTGAACTGCTACTGGCAGGTTTCCTCACATAATTTGTTTGGGTTTTTTAGTTTGTTTTCTTTTTCTTTTTTTATTTTTATTTTTTTTTAATTTTAGAATGGCATAATATATTTAACCAAAAATTTTAGGAAAATTATTTTAAAAATCCATTTTAATGGTTGGCCTGTTATCCATCCTAATTTTTATCATCCACTCTTCAATCCCAAATTTCAATTCGCCTAACTTTACAACACTGATTCTTTTACATCTTTCTTTGTTACAATTAAGAGTCTGGTAACATTCATAATTGCCTTCTAATATTACTTCCTCAGGTCTTTTCTCAACCTTCTTTCCTTGACTAATTCAATTCATGATTATTTTTACAGTTCTCAAAAAAATTCATAACTTTTTTTGAACACTCTTCAACTTTTAAAATCCTTTGATAATGAATATGAGATTATCTCATTTACTGATTGTATCTACTAGCAGTGTTACTCCACACACTGTGTTTGCTGAGTTTAAATGTCTCACTCACAGAAATAAAGTGTTCATATTTTCCATTTTTCATGAGTCATGTCATCTATTTATGGTAATGTTTTAAGGAGAATTTGCATTGGATTGTTAATCTCAAATATTTCTGTCTCACTAGATATCAGGTTGGAGCCCCTTATTTTGTAAGTGTGAGTTGTTTTCCCTGTTGCTTTGTGACTTTGATTTCTATTAAAAAAAAGAAAATAGTTATGTAGGCAATCTCCCAAGAAATTCAGTTAGCTCTAACTTCAGCATCTTGCCATCTCATTTACTGAAACTTGAAAAAATATATGGAAATGTTCCATCTATTTTTATAATCAACTATTTCAGTGTCTTTGAGACCTTTACTGAGGAAGATCCTGAATGGCCTCCACAATCCAGGTAGAGCCTTGCAGAAAAAAAAAGCCTTTCATGGCTGTTTCTTGCCAGCAACTGTGCACTGACACTTGTCAACAATTAATGCCAAATGAATGAAATATTAATTAATTTAGCAGGTGTTACTGATGTTGTTCTGCATCATGTTAATATTTGGACTGAATGACATACACTCCAAAATGACGACAAAATCTAAGTGAGCGCTAACGTGATGTGATGGGGTAAGGACCTCCTCAATCCAACACTGAACAAGTTGGCTTCAGGGAAAAAAAGCAGAATGGTGCGTGCCTTGGCTGGTTAGTCTTTCTGAGAGGGAAGCTGATCAGCATGGCTGTGGAGCTGTACAGGTACATTCGTGCAACTCCGGTACTGGAGCGCGTTAGGATGGGGCATTATTGACTCACTGGCAATCAGGGACAAGTTGGGCTGTAATCTCTGCACGTGGCCTTTATCAACCAAAGTGTTAATACTATCAAAGTTGGACCAATTGGAAAGAGGTTTTTTTTTTTTTTCCCACACAGTGAGTTTAATTTGTTAAGTCCTCAGTCAGATATTTTAGGATTTCTGCTGAGACTTAAGACCAATAAATCAGGTTTTAGTTACATCACTCTTCTCTATTATTTGTTATATTGACATTGTCTTAGCTATTTTGAGGCTTCCTAGCATTTCATGAATGTAGGTATGAATAGATTTATATACAATTTTTATTATAATCTAATATCAATGAGGCACAAGTTTTCTTAACCAGCATTTTTATGACCCTCTGAGGCAAATGTTTTAGGTCTCCTGATTCAAAAATGTTTATCCTAAGTAGAGGTTGTCTAACTTCTTCCTAAGTCTTATTAATAGCCTAGAAATTGCCTCCCTGTCCTCATATGGTATGAATGCAGCACTCTGCTTCTTTCCAAATATAGAGACACAGTATTTATTAAAAACTTCTGTTCTTTCCATGTCACCATTGACAATTTTACAATCTGCATTTGTTAATAGACTTTTCTATAATTTATTTTGTTTCCAATACACTTTCAATATTTTTTTTGAATGTTTTTAATTCTGATAGTCTGTATAACCGCTGCTCTAAGCTACATTTGGCAATTCATAGCTCCTATTTTCTTCACGATTTCACATTTTTTCCACATATTTTCCTTAAAATGTTGTGCTTTTGTCTTTGCCAGTGAATGAAGACAAGCTTCTAACTAAGGTCATTCCCCCATTCTTAACAGTGACACTTGGAAACTCCAGAGGTTTTTGTTAATTTCTTCGCCTGTCATCATTTTTCCATCTAATCAGTATTTTCATTCATTTATTCAGATTTTGAATATAAACTAGTTTGGAGTATTATGTATTTTCTTTATATATCTATGTTTGGGGCAGTGTTTGGTCTTATTGAATATGAGGTCATGATCTGCAGTTTCTAGGCAACTGCTAACTCCTGATACTATGGTTATCCTGCTTTATGTGGCAGAATTAAGTCCATAATTATAATTCTTTTATTTTTCTGTAATTCCTTGTGCATTATAAAATCATCATGCATATTTCTAGGGATTGTTTAGAAGTTTTACCACCAGCTATGTGAAATCATCAGTGTGCATTTCTCAATTTCAAGTTCCTGTAACAGCTTGATTTTTCTTACACATAATCAGCAGATACTTAGGAAGAAACACATTCTCATAATTCAGAGGCCATTTAAGTCAGTGGCAGGTTGTCTTTGTAAGACATGTTAAGCAGAACATTGATCTATGTGCCCGCATGATCCCTGGGTTTTGAATCACCAATAAGGCTTAAACACATAGCAATACTTTTAATGGAGAGTTCTGCTTCTATAATCCCAGTATCCATTATACCATTAGAAAACAAATTGTGTGAGTTCCATGTGCCATTTATGTGATGCATCTCAACAAGTTGTGACAATGTCAGTTGTATCAAATTTCTCCTTCCTCACCGAGTTGTTATAATTCCCTTACAGTGCGTCCATTCTTATGCGGAGTCCGTAATAATCACTTCCAAACACAGTTGTCGAGTACAAATTTGTTTCCATATATGTGGCACAGAGCTGAAAATCAGGCATCTGGGTCACGTACTTTGCTCTCCATTATGCCCATCCAGCTTGCCTTAGTGCCGAAAATGTCTAAAACCAGATCATGGAAAGAATTTCCTCACCATGTACATCTTCAAACATATTTAGACTCAAGTCTAAATATGAGTCTCATATTTTTCCTGCCAAGTTGCAGCTACTTTGCTCTACAAACCCAGGATCCATTGCATGTGCCTGGATTTTCCGGTTCCTTCCTGAATTTCTTTTTCTATTCCAAAATACAGTTCTGTTTTTTCTTTTATGGCAGAGCATCCATACTTCTCAGTGAATTTTCCCTTTTAATGGAGTAGCTAAGGTACAAACTTGAGGCTGTGAAAACAGTCTTGAATGGCACAGTTATTCTAGCCTGTATATAACATCTGACTCGTTGCTGAATACTGCTGTGAAATTTTGTGAATTTACAATTCTAGGGCAATGTTAGCACCCTAATGGATAATTAACACTTCAGCAGAGAGGCCTCCATGCAGGACTTCTGATGGGATGAACTGCCCATGTGGGTGAGATGCTTGTATGCCATTAACTACTGCAATCCACCCAAACTGGTGAAATAATTCCTTGATTTCAAGAGGAGTGTGTTGAACAGCATGGAAGGTTTTAGTCAGAGATCAAATCATTGCCATGACTTTCTTGAAATGGTATAGCTCGTACTGCATTGAATCACAGAGGAGCAAACTTGCAGTACACTTGTTGCTACTAATGACACAGAACTCTAAAGGCATTATCTGAAATGAAGACCCCAAACCAGTATTAACACTGAGAGAAGGTGACTTGCCACAGATAGTAATAATTTATTAAAAAGGGGAAATCAATAGTTATGTTGCATTAAAGCACAGAAGATGGCACTGCAGACTAGATGCTTAAAATGTTCTATTTCTTCTACCTTATAGCAATCACTGATGATATGAAGCCACAAGAATATCCTATTATTTCTCATTTTTAAGGCATTGTTCATATAGAAGTGAATACCCATATTCTGTACTTTTAGTAGATGCAGTCCTGAAAGGCAGTGTCATCAATTCTGAAACCTGTGAATATCTGGCATGATGATTTTTGCTGCTTGTTGAAACTGAACAGCTATAAATACTTGTGAGATAGTACTTCATTTAAATAATTTTATACAAATGTTCTTATGATGTGCATTAATAATTTTTTCACTGTCCAGATCAATCTGAAAATGATTACAATTTCTTTTAGCTGGATGACTTTTTTCTACAGAAAAAATGACCAAAGGCTTCTTTGGAAATTAAAATTTGCTTCAGCATTATTATTGATAAATAATAATCTAGAATAAGTTGTTATTGAACGCTAGAATGAAAGCTGATTCTTTAATATGATATTAAAAGTTAATTTCCCGAGGGTATGAAGGAAGAAGTTTACACAATCACTAAATGCAGATAAAATCACCACATGGAACCCCTCTAATGATAGATATAGTGCATTCATGTAAAATGGCTTGATTAAAGCAACCTCTGAAGTTTGATGAACATAAGATTTAAATCCTGTCTTTTCTGCTGGCCATTTGAGTAAAAGAATCTTTGAATTAAATACTGATAGTGATGGGGAGAACTTTTAAAAATATAAACGCTCATTCTGTGAGAGGTGGGTAAATAAAATGCATAATATAAAGATAGGAAATGTTGAGGAGTGTAATGGTATTGGATCCTCTTGTCTTGCTGCCCTGAACTGATTTTGGTCTGGTATAAAATCTCTTAAACTTTCAGCTTACCATGGTGAAAACCCAATGATGGCCAATTACAGGGAAATGAGTAGTTCTCTAATTTTTTAATGCATTCCAATCTTCTGTAAATGTCATAATATAGAACAAAAATGGCAAGAATGTCTTAAGGACATCAGCCTCTGCAGATTTCTCCTCCATCAGTGTGACTTGTGTTTCTTTGGCAGAGAAGACAACATGTTTTTATTCTCTCAAAGGAGGTTTTGGTTTGTTTTTTTTTTTTTTTTCACACCCCACCTATAGCACTTGTACTCTCTGTTTCCCTCTGACTTGCACTCCTCTGCCACCCTCCATCTGTGCAGCCAGCACCCACAGCCTGGAGTTCCCTACTGTTGTGCCAGCTCCTTGGCCATGCTGACTCCACTGTTCAGCAGTGTAGGCAGTAGTCACACCACCTAAAGTTCACCTCCTCTTTCATGATTCATTAATGCTTTTTGTTCTGAAGATCACAGGTCTCACTTTCTTGGTTGAAAGACGGATGCCACAAGCATTGCTAGGTAATGGAAATCACAACTGCTCTCAAAAGCCTCTCTGAAAGGTGAGGTGAAGAGGTTGAGAACCAAAACAGTGATCTGAAGCATTTTAAAGACAATAATAAAACCCCTGAGAAAGCAAATACACAAAAGTTGTGCAAGTACTTGACACCCTCCTTTTTCCATTACTGAAAGTCTGCTCATTTTCTGCATGAGGTGATGTATTTATTGCTAACTTTCTGTCAGACTGCAGCATAAAAATATCAGCCATAATTACATTCATGCTACCAGCCTTGACATTAAAGTTAATCTGAAAAACACTCATTTTCCTATACTACCTTATGTAACCAGGACTCAGATGAAGCAATGGTTCACTGTCAGGTTTTATTCTACTGTGTTTCAGTGCAGAGAGTTACTTGACAGCTGTGAAAATGTTGGCTTGCCCTTTGTCTTACAAAGGGAAGCATTAGAAGAGCCTGACATTTGTCAAATGAAACTCTTATCAGTGTGACCTATTTTTAGGTACCCTTTGAAACCTTATGATAAGTACCTGAAAACTAATGATCCTTCTGTTTCAGGAGAGAACATTTAGGAATGGCTTATTAGAAGAGATAGACACAAGGCTAGTGAGACCCTGGCAGGGTGTTGTGCTATATTGTAAGCTTGAGATTCTATAAATTGGTTTTATTTTAGGAACAGTGTAGAAAACCAAAAAGATGCTGTAGACTGGTAGTAGGCTGGTAGGTTGTAGACTGAGGACTGGGTGAGTGGGGAAAATCTTGCCCCACAACTCAGTTTAGGTAAGCTTCTTGATGAATTTAAATTTATCTTCAATAGGAGTAATTCATGATTTTAAATATACAAACATTTGACTGCAGACAGACAACTTCTAGATTTTGGGAGCCTATAGATTAGGCAGGAATCCAATAGAATATTTCACAGAACACCTCCGAGGAGGTTCATATAAATTATCATTGCAATTCAATTATAAGCATATTATAAAGCTATATGTAGAATAGTTAACCTTGTGTCATTCTGGGGAATGAGTGGTGTTGGATGTACAGTATTGTCCCTTTCTGTTACCTGAGACTGTGGTACCTTGCATAAAGGATGAACAGAGGAAAGAGGATTTATTTTGTGAAAAGGAGTGGGTCACAGGAAGCAGTTAGTGCTGGTACCAACACTCAGGGTGTCAGATCTCTGTATGTACACTTGGGGAAGTTTGGCTTCGGAGATCCCAAAACATATCAAATTGTGATCAGAGATCAGTGATCAGTTATATAAAGCAAACTGGAAGTCTATACCATGCTTCTAGTCAGTTCAGAATGAGAAGTAACATGTAGAAATAGCTGAGCTTGTTTTCAGCCAGTCATTGGAAGAAGTCAGAGCATGGCAGTAAGGAGTCCCTGTGGGCCAATTGTTTCCTGTGTTTCAGACACTTGCTGTGTCTGAAAGATTGCAACAAACAAATGAACCTTCTTGTATATGTATTCATTTTTGTTTGTTCAAACTGTGATCCATACTCAGTGTGATCATACTTACACCAGGTCTGTTTGCAATCTCAATTTAAAACATCAATTTATCAGCAAAATATGTCACATGCAAGTTCAAAATAATGTTTGATCCCAATTAATTCACAAAATAGGTGTATCACATCCTCTATATGATATCGTTTATGCCATCAATACATATCTCGATTAATGAGTCAAATCACAGACTATGGAAAAGTCATTTGTCACCCCAGATGGCAATCTAATCAGCTGGAAAACTGACCAAGTTCCAGCATATGGAGGCCTTATTAGAATGATTTTCAAAGTATGGCCTGAGGTCACAGAGCTTTAAATAAAACCTTTTTCAGCCAGGTAATCTATTTAGGTTCCTCTGTGGATGCAGAAGGTACATATTCTACTACAGACAAGCTGGATGTAATAGTATAGATACTGATAGATCCTATGCCAATAAATGTGCCGTGCTTAAAGTAATTTTCTTCTCTCTTAACATAAAATACCTTGAGATTTTTTATTGCTTGCCTTTCAACAAGGCAAATAAGCTTTTCAAATAAGATACTGAAAATTCCAACAGAAGATTGCTTTGGAAAGTTTTAAGTTGCTATCAGGTTGACTAAACAGTAAATGATACTCCTGAAAATGATCCAGGTTAACCAGGGTGCTTAACTTCTACAATGGAAGAATTATAGTCACTTCAGGTGGTTACACTTGGCTTACTCTGCAGGTGTATAAGACTGATGTAGAACAGAATCCTGTCCCCAAGCAGTATTTGCACTGGTGAAACCATCTCCCATGTGGAGAGATGGCATCCATCCATTCCACTCTGGCTAGTACTACTGGTAGGACTGCTAGATCCTCAGAAAATGGGAGCATAGCTGATTTTAAATTACAATGATAATAGTCACAATGATATCATAAACCTCATCAGTATCTCAAAAAAGTCTAGCTTAAAAGTTTGTAGTCTCTTGAAATATTTCCCATTTAAAAATAAGTAAAAGAAAGCTACACTAGAAATTTTTAGAAACAGGGTTCTTTTTATAAAGCTTGTCAATTAATAGAAATTATTCACAAAGTGTTAATTAGAGGTCTTCCCAGAACCAGAATAACTCTGAAGTGGATCTGAATCTCCTGTTCCAAGTACTAGGATTGCAACAATATGAACCTCCTCAGCTTCCAAGGCTGTAGTTCAGGGGGTTATGGTTTCATCCTCAATACCTTCTAACAACGGTTTAGTTTTTTTCTGCAGAGTACTTGAATTAAATTGCTAGTATTTTAAGATATGGTTATTGTGCTGGATTCTAGATTAATTTCACTGAAGTGAGAGTAGCGTGAGATGAAAATTAACAGAAATAACATATGTGGCTGGATAGTCATTTCGACAACTGGTTGGAAACAAAACCACAAATCACAAGAGGTGGTGAGGATGATCTGCTATGTTTCTGGGGTTTTTGATGGACTGGCCTTGTAGCTCCTCTAGGAAAGTTAAGTTTAAAATAACAAATGTACAGAACTGCAGTAACAGTTTTGTATTTTACCCAGATTATGGTACAGGCAGTAGCACAAAGGTCTGACTACCTTGCAAGAGAGATTGACTGTGTATTGCCTGAAGAAAGAATGCCTTACATGGGCAGCAATTCTTATTGCTTCTAAATGTTCCTGGCCATCTTTCCAGGCTCCAAGAGAACTCCCTCAGATCTGTCTGCCCAGATAAAGGGGTACTATGTTATATGAACCATTAGTGATTTATGAGCCATTTCAAGTTAGGATGGCCCAGGCTGTCAGTGAGTGCTGCTGCCACCACTGGTAGTGGAAACCAGTTGCCATTGCTACTCCTGCTTTTACCCATGGGGAAAAAAAAAACCAAAAACAAAAGCCTGGGAAATCGAGAGCTAAAGACTACTGTAAGATAAGAGATGAGCTACAGTACTACACAGTACTTTATGATATTCAAAAGTTTTAATTTCTACTGTGTTACATTGTGATGCCTGGCTTTGGCCCCTATATGACGTGGATTAAACAGCCTTTACATGTCACCTATGTCACATTCTGCCCTGGGGCTGACTCATGCATGCATCTGTCACCTGCACAGCCTAAATGAAATAGCATGTGCATCTACTACAAAGTCACAATTCTTAACCAGCCTTAGACAACAAAGATTACATACCCATTCTGTACAACATGTTCCTGTGCTAATCTGTCATTAAGGCCAGAAGTTTATCTTACCTTCTGTATCTTATTTACTAAACCTTAACCCATTTGCATAGTAGCCATGTCTGGTGGGAATGTCAATAGTTGATCATCTTTAAAACAGCCTTATATATATTGTAAAATTTATGCCCTGTGCAGTCTTGGAGGACTATATAATTTCAGGAAAAATCCCTACTTCAGGTGTTTTTACCTGTGACTAACCATTCTTACTGTCTGCTCAATGATGACATACTGTTTGTACAAAAACAACCAAACTTGAAATCCCTCATGATAAATTAAACCAATAGGGAAGGTAAAGATGAGACTAAACAAAGGCTTTGACCTTGGAAAGGTAGTGCCTCTGCCAAGAAAAGGCGTGGAGAAAAAGAGTCCATATTGTATTTTCTGGACTAATTGGATTTTTCAGGCTTTCCTCATTCTTTCCTCTAGGTATAACTTTTTAGAGCATTCATAATGTGGGAAGTTCAAATGATGACACAGTTCTCTAGATGTGGTTCCACAAATGAGCAGTTTACCTCTTCTCTTTATTAAATATCACATGCCAGTCAATGCAACCAAGAATAACTTAATTATTGTAACAGCACCAGCTGGTTGACTTAGTAATAAGGTTGTAACATGTCAATATTTGTTTGCAGTCTCCTAATCTAGTAGTAGTCTAGTCTACCATTTTTCACTTACTGTTTAGGCATTTCTCTATCCTAAGAAAATATTTTGTACTTTATTTAATTTAATTTATTGCATTTTCTTCAAGCATTTATCATTTTTGTCTTCTCTGAGGTATGTACAATCCATCAAAACTGGTGTCATGTACAGCTCAGTATTGGTGTTGGGTTAGAAGTTTTAATTCAGTATTTTCCCGCAGTTTTCTTCAGAAGTGAAGCACTGACAGGAATATTTGATCTTGTGGAGCATTTCAGTTCTGGCAGGAAACTGATGGCCCCACAGAAACTTCCCAGGCCTGTTTCCCAAGAGTCACAGACCTCTGGATGCAGAGCTGTGGCAGGAGACGATGCTGCTCTCCCCTGCTCCCTCGGATGCGCGGAGTTTACTGCCGCTCTGTGAGCTCGTTGGTTGGCTTTTAAAAGTCTGTAATTATCTCCACCAAGAATAGTATTAACTTTAGAAAACCTCCTTCAGCCCATCCTTTGTCTGCTGCCAGTTGCTATAGATCTGTCTGTCCCACTGAATTAAATCAGCACATCCAAAAGGAATGTCTCTCAAGTGATTGACAAAAAATTCTGCTGTTACTCATAAGGGAAACAGGAGTAGAAAAAAGGCTAAAAGCAGCCTTCAGTGACTGTGTTTGTGAGACATGGAGACTGTACCAGATCCTCAGCTGTTACATACTGTTATATCTCACTGTATATAAATATAATTGAGCTACACTAATGTTAAATCATTTGAGAACACAATTAAATATATCAAGGCTGAAGTAATTGGTCCACCACAAAGCATTACTATAGTGGTTTACTTTTACCATGGGCTGCTCACATGTACTAAGCAACTATAATTGTGTTCTTATTTAACCCTCATATCTCTGTCATCTATATAACTATTCTGTCAGACACTGTTAGGCAACAGTGGTAGCTGGATTCAATTTCTGGATCTGCCTGCAAGGCGTCCAGTAGAAAGACAACCATTCTAAAATTTTAGTTGACACCAGTTTTAGCATCCACCTCCAGCCTTGGCAAACTTTTACATTGCCTGAATCATGGTGCACTAGCAGTACATTTGCTATTTCCAAGCAAAGAATCTAAACAGCAGGACTAAATCAAGGATTAATTTTATTGTGCTGAAAACAGTAAAATGTTAGCTTTAGAAACAGAAGATGAAGAGGCATGATTGCTCAGGATGCACTGTCAGCAGTGCAGGTTCACCAGAGGAAGCTGCTACATTCTGCTAGACAATTATAACCTGAGTTAATTGTTCTTGTGGTGTGGAGGGGGTGTGCCAAGCAAACCGTGCTCTCATGACCAAGGCATGGAGAGTTTGGGAATGCTCTGCTTCCTATTACAGTGCTGCTTCATTTTTGAATGGGAAATCAAGTGCCTTTTGACTCCAAGATGCTGACATCAGAGTCATTGCCCACTGCTCACCTGTTTCAGGGTTACTGAATGCTAGAGCCCTGTCTGCAGCCTGGACCATGGGAATGTTGTTTCTGAGTTTCCCAGCAGTGGCAGCACTGGGATCTCTGCAGCACTCTCTATGCCTGGCTAAATGTGTGTGGCTCTTAAGTAAAGCACCTGGGCCTTGAATTGAAAAACTGCAACCCAAAAGGGTACTGGTGACCATCCCTCATCTGTTGATGCCTGGTGTAGCATTTCAGCTCCCCTGGATCTCTAAATCCATGTCCCCTGCCTCTGAGCACCTCACCCTCCCTTACCTTCCCAGAGCAGTTGAGTCACTGACTCCATGCACTGTGGGCCTATTTCTCTTGTCTATAACTTTGTACATGGGATTTGACCTCCAAATATGTGCCCTCTCAGAGGACTCCTTTCTGCAATTTCCAGAACTCTGAAGACCTTAAGGTTTTATAGTTAAAATGATTTGATCTTCCTAAAGGGTTTGGAAAAAACCCAAGCTGTTTGGCATGCAAAGGTTGACATAAGTGGGTCTAAACAGGGATTCACCAGATGAAGAGGAGACATGCAGAGGGTTTATGAAATTTTTAGCAAACTATCTGTTTTGGATGCAGAGATGTTGAAGGAATATAAGCACAGCCCTTAGAGAAAAGAGAAGCAAGAACTTTTTGGGGCCCAGAGCAAGCTGCAGGGGCTACAGGGGGGATTTCTGAGCAAGGAAGCTGTTGCCTCATGCTTTTTTTTTCTATTCAGAGAAACAGGACTGAGCAAAGACTGTGTGCAAATAAGACAATTTACACAGAGAATATATTTGTCTTCTTATCCTAAGAGATTTGACTAGAGTGAGAAATATTATGAGTTGCATTCCTTTAAACATTATTAACTTGTGTAGTGTGTCAGTGGTTATTTCTTGGGCATGGAAGGTGGTGTGCAAAACTGTTAGGTGAGCGTTTAGCATTGCATGTACCATTCCTGGCTCATTTCAGATGCACTGCTTTTTTGTTATAGGATTAGATTAGAATTAAAAACATTGGATTTTCATGTAACAGCACATTTTAAGTTTGAGAAAAGAAGCAAATTCCTTTTAAGCTGATCAAATAATAACTTTTGGTGCAGGTGAGCAGGAGCTCAAGATTTAGAAAGCAATGAGCTGTATCACATCCCAATTTCAAATTCCTTTCACATGTGCTGCAAGGAAGCATTATCTATACTCAAAGAGAAGTAATGAGAATCATTTGTACAATAATGTAAGCCTGTTTAGATCCTACTTGTCTAGTTATCTTTTCTTCCTGTTGCATATCTGTAATGTAATGGCACCCCTCCTGCTCTAAACATGTTATTTTAAACACTGTGGAAAGAATCAGTGAGAGCAACCACCTCTCCTATCTCATGTGATTTAGTCACCTGTAATAGACTCTCTGGTTCAGATCATTAATGGAATCTCACTGTTAGAAAATCGGGAAAAATTGACTGGAATAAGAATTTTCAAAATGTTATTAGAAAGCAAGTTCTAATTCTTGTGCTTTGTTGTTGTGGTCTGGAATGCCTTGAAAGCAGAAAGAAGCACAGCAAAAAGAGCCCATGAAAGCTGCTGGTGGAGCAGGAATGCCAGGCAGGGGATGAGAGAGGGCCGTGCTGCTGGCACTGACACACAGCAGAAGGGCTCACCAGTCAGTCCTGTCCTGTATGAAATCCAGTAACCTGCTGGGTTAGACTGCTTAATATTTATGCTGTTGAATTGTACTTGCTGTTCCTTTGGCAATTCACAGGTTTGACTAAAAAGTGAGTGCAGAAAAATCACTCCTCAAAATTTTTGTGTCATTTTAGAGTAAGCTTTTGGCATAACACTTTTTATTTACTAAGAGTTTTCTGCAATTCAACAATATATTCATTTGCTTCCTGAATCTCCTGATAGTGAAAAGCCTGCTTTTACTCAGCCAAGGACTGTAAGAAAAAACAACATATTTTATTGTCTTGCCTCATGTACCTGGAGAAAAGTAGAGGTTTCGGGCACATAATTCCTTCTTCAGACCAACATATATATGTATATGTGTATATGTATAAGTAGATGTATATGTATATATGCACATGTATATATGTATATGTAGTTCCTTTTAAGATTCTTAGTTTGCTGACAAATGGCCCTCTCCTGTTTGTGCACTTATCTCTGTTTTAAGGAAGGTGCTTCTCTGTATCTGCAGCATGCTTTGAGTTGTTCTGAATTTCTTCAAAAGGATCATCTCCTCTAATTGGTCATTTCGTTGTCTGAAAGGTAGGCTGGCTGGGTTAGGTCTGCTAAAGGAAAAATATGTCTGTTAAGTGAGTCCATGTATGCCTGACTGGAAGTTCTTCAGTGGAAGACATGTCCTTGGGAAATTAGTACTTGAAGTATTTGATTTGTTTTCTCCCTAACAATATGATATTTTTTGGCATTTCATGCATGAAGAACTGTGTTTCCCAGTATTTCTTATGACAAGTTATTTAAAAACTATCTGAAACTCATGTTTGAAATAATATTTTTCATTTTATAGGCATTATTTTTACAATATTTCATTATTTTGTCACTTGTACATAAAGTGTTATTTAACAGTGAAGTAGCTAAAATAGCTCTTTTCTGTTTTGCATTGAACCTTTTATAAACAGTTAACTTTATTCTGAGACCAGAGACACTGTAATACTTTGGTATGAAATCACACTAAGCACTACTATCTATCATGAAATACAAAAAAATAATAATCAGAAAAACATCAAAATAAATACCTTGAATCCAACAATATTCTTTATGCTTGTTATAAGGCACATATTAAAATAATATACTACATACAATTCATTAGAAATAAAATATTTTTATAAAATTATGTGTTATAAATTAGAAATTAAAGTGCCAAAATATTTTGTAAGATGAACATTTATAATTTTTTTCCATCTCTCTTTAGTAGAACTGATGGCCTTGGGAAAATTGACCAGCTGAACATGAAACCAATACCATTAATAGACTTGTTTGTTAAAAATCAATACATTGACTAAGCAATACAGGTTTCAAGTATCTTAAATAGAGAGAGCTGACAACCATACTTTGCCAGTCTGCTGCAAATTTTTCATTACCTAAGACCTGCTCTTCTTACCTCGTTTACCTTTTTTTTTTTTTTTTTTTTTTTTTTTACTAGAACTGGAAAGCTAAAAGGATAATAAAGGGTCTTCTATCAGGGAAGGCTTACCCTGCTGTGAAGGAGCATGGCAGGTTTGGAGAATGCCCCACTGCAAAGCACTGGGGATCAGAAGAGGGAGTGCCCTGATATTTGCAAACAAGCATCACAGCTGTGTTTGGAAAATTTCTATTTATTTTAGCTGTGAGGCTAAGGAGAGCCACTCATTTACTGAAGTTCCTGACCAACTCTAGTTAAGACAGTCTGGGATTTGCTCTTCTTCCTTTTAACTCCATTTTATATAAGAAAGTCTTCAGCTTTTCATGGATTAAAATCCTTTAACTCTGAAATGCATTTTACTTTGCTCACTACACATGAGATTTAAAGTTTCTGTCTGTGTGAACAGAAACTTTTATCAGGTAACAGTAGTGTTTCTTGTCTTTAACATGGTTTGAAACTCTAGACTGTGGGAACCTGTGAGCAAGGGACAAGGAATTTCCTATGAGACTGCACTGGCTTTGCATGGTAAGGTTTGGGTAGCAGGGTGGCTACAGGGATGGCTTTTTTGAGAAGCTGCCAGAAGCTTCCCCATGCCCAACAGAGCTAATGCCAGCTACCTCCAAGATGGACCCACCACTGGCCAAAGGTGAGCCCATCAACAGGGGCAGTAGCACCTTTTGGAGAGTTATGAAAGGGAAGTAAATCTGGCACAGTAGCAGTTGGAAGAGAGAAATGAGAGGAGCAACCCTGCAGACAGGGAGGGCAGTGCAGAGAGAGGGGGGGAAGGTGTTCCAGGTATGGAGCAGAGATTCCCCTGCAGCCCATGGTGCGGCCCAAGGAGAGGCAGCTGTGCCCCTGCAACCCAGGGAGGTCCACGGGGGAGCAGACATCCACCTGCAGCCCAGGGAGGTCCATGGGGGAGCAGACATCCACCTGCAGCCTGTGGGGGACTCCTCACTGGAGTAAGGGGATACCCAAAGGAGAATGTGAGACCTTGCAGGAGGATCCTGGCAGGACCTGTGGCCTCATGGAGAGGGGAGCACATGCTGGAACAAGTTTGCTGGCAGGACTTCTGAACTTGTGGGGGACCCACACTAGAGCAGGGAAAGAGTGAAAGGATTCGGCTCCTGAGAAGGAAGGAGCGACAGAGACCACGTGTGATGGACTGAGAGCAGCCCCTGTTCCCCATCCACTGCACTGCTTGGGGAAAGAAGGTACAGCAAATTGGGAGTGAAGTCATTAACTTGACCCACGAGCCTGTGTTCTATTTCCTCTGCTCTGCCCAGCTGAGGACACCAGTGATAGAGCGGCTTTGGTGAGCATCTGGCATTCAGTCAGGGTCAACCCACCAGAGGGATATCAAAGGATATGTGTTTATCACAAAGCTTTTGTTTTAATGCCATGAAGGAGCAGAATGAAGAAACTTGACTGCTCATTTCCAGCAAAACATGAGGACTAGACAGGGGCCCTGTTCTCAGTGCTGTGTACCTATGTCACCCAAAAGAAATCTTATGTGATAGTGCAGAAAACACAGCAAAGCAGGTGGCAGGAATTCCAATCAAGGTCTCTCAGGACCTGCTGGAGAAGGAGATGCTGGAGGAAATAAACATTGTCTTCCTCAGACTTTTTCCATGTTGCCTTGGCTTTCCTCTGACAGTGAAAATCATTCTTGACAAATAAACTAGAAATTTATGGGCAAAATGATTGTCCATTTCTGAACCTAACTTGAACCATGTGGAACACTTACTGCTCTGGGTTCACATCCCACTCCAATGCAAATGTGGAAAGACAGCTATAGGGCAGAAATTGATAAAAAAGGGGGTAGGAGAGAGACTTGGACAAAAGAGGAAGTCTAATTTAAAAAAGGGAATGCAGTATAAACTGGTATGTTATCTACAGGCCACCCATTTGTGCCAGCCAAATTTTTAATGGATAACACATGCTTCCCTTTAGCAAGTAGGAAAACATGTCTTATTCTTAATTGAATTATACTCAGAGGATGTAAGAAAAAAGAGGAGTGAGGTGAGGGAGGAACGTGGTTTTAGGTTACAGGGGAAGTGTGTTCAGAAATGGAGCCTCACACATCCCACACACACACACACAATTTGAAACAGCCTAAGACATTTGGAAAAACTTCAGGTGCTACTATGTTCTCACAGCTGTCTCATAAACAGTTGTTAAACACCTTATTGCCCCTAATACGACATTGTCTTAGGCGCCCGGCCCCGCCCTGTGTGCGAAGCGCCGGCTCGGGTTACGCTCTGCTCACACAGCCGCTGGCACCCGCCCTGGGGCGGGGCTGTAAGGAAGGCTGTGGCAATACACGCTCGGGAATCAGGGCTTTGCAAACCCATCGAGACACTCCCAGTGGCCTAATATGGGGTAACAGGCCCATCACACCTTATATTTTCTGGAAATGAAGCTAGTTTTCTTTTAAATGGTTTTAAATTAAATATAATTTATTTGAATTGCTCCTGTTTCTATGCTATTTCTTAGTGGACATATTCCAAAGACAAATTTTGCCTTGAAGACTTATCTTTGACGTAAAATGAAATTTTACATCTCATTCCTTTTGGAGCAGTTTTCTCTATCTTCATGTTTCTTTTCATCATTACCCTTGTTCCTGGTGGAACATTTCTGTAAGATGGAATCTACTTCCCAACAGCTAAGCAAAGCTAATATAAAACCTTCAAAATTTTATTTCAAAATTTCATGAGGAAATCAGTTTTCTCCTGTGATAAAAATGTAATATAGAAATGCAATCATTGTTGAAGAAATCTTTTTCATTCTACGTTAATTTTTGTTAAGGATTCTGTAGAGGGCACCAGTAATATACCAAGAAACTGTGGCAAGAGAATAAAGAAACCCAGCTGACTGTGCCCTATCTTTTGAATCAATTGGCAGCTACATGCAGAAAATAAACCTAGGGAAACACAAAGTATATGGAATCATATAAGTTAATTTTTTAAATAGTTCAGAAGCGTGCTGAGATTTATTTTACTATGACAAATATGTTTGTGCTGCAGTTGGAAAAAGATTAGCTGGTTGGAAACAATTAACCAAATAGGAAGAGTCACTGAAAGAAAGGCAGGAGGGCTGACAGAACAGGATGAGAAGGAGCCAGATGTGTCAGTAGCCAGAATGGGCATCCCTAGGGAGAGGCAGCAAGTAGCCAGCTGGCCTGGGGCGGGGGTACCCAGCAGAGGCTACACAGTGCAACCAAAGCTTTGCCTTCTCTGTGCTGTGGTATCACTGCTCTAGTCAAACACTTCTTCACAAGTCATGTGTTAATAGCAAATGTAACTTTCTGTATTTGCTTGTTTTTGATAAGTTAAAAAGAGATTTTGTTTTATTAGCTGCATTTATTTATGAAGTGTGAGCTTTCTTAACAGACAGAGTGGGAGGCAGGGGACTATTCCAACATTCAGCTAATACAGAATCTCCTACCTCAGAATAATAGCAATTGTTTTTAAGAAAAAACAGACCCGAAGAGCAGTTTTTAGTTCTATTGTGACATAATAGCTGTATAAATCATGGAAAAAATGAAATGGCAAAACTATCTCCTTGCTATATAAACAACTTTAAACTTTTTTGATTTCATGCCATACATTGTTTGCAATCAGAAACCTACTCGTTTTTGCACATTCAAGAAACCCATGACAGATACTCTCATGTTACTTAACAAAAGTGCAATAGACATATCAAATATGTGATAGAATATATAAAATATATTGTTTTCACCTAGAAAGTATTTAAAATAGATTTAATTTCTTTAAATTAAAAAATAGAGTGGCTCTTGTGAGCATATTTCACTTTCCAGAGTGTTCCTAACTCTATTTATACTAATTTCTAAACAGTTAATAATTTAATATGTGGTGACCAATTTAATGTATATTGATGATTATTGAATTTTAAGAAAGCCCTGAAAATTTGTGTTTGTATATATATATATATATTTATATATATGTATACATACACTTTCTTTTTCTAAATGCGTATATGGTTCCCTTTTTTCATGATTAGAATTTTCATTATGGTAGACAAATAATCGTCATGTGAAAGCTCAGTTGTTATGGTTAGAGTAAAGTTTAGCTTTCAGAAGTCTAAACATCAAATTTCTGAATGGAACAAGTGTCTGAAGACAATAGAAGGGCATCTTAATATTTTGATGCTTTAGTGGAAATCACTGTGCTGCTGGTGGAAAGTCCGGCACTGACTACAGCTGCCAATAGAGGTTTTCCTGGCCTTTGCATAATCCTTACTCTTTGGGTGATTCTTGCATTTTCTACTTGTTATAAATTTTAAAGGCCAAATTTACCTCTATTGCTGCTCTAAATCAAGTCAGGATCAAAACTCCTATTGTTCTCAATGTGTAAAAAATTTCTTAGGGCTCTATTTTGCAACTATCTGATTTCATCTTGCAGAGATTCATGTGAATCATTTTAACAGGCTTGAGTGGGTTTACAGCCCATCATTTTCATTTGAATAAACCTCAAAGTCCAATAGGAATTTCATCTCAAACCTTAAGAACTGAATCAAGAGTATGCATAATCCATTGTAAACCGTATGTCAGCATACTTTCCCTGCAAACCTCTCCTAGCATTGTGAGAGGATTTGGAAAGCTCAGAAAACCTTGAGCAGAATCTAGTTTCTTGGCTTGTGACCAAACCTCAAACCTTAGAAATTGATTTTCTTTTCCTTGCAAAGGTTTTACACAGCTGCCATTGCCCTGCAGTTGTGTTCAAGGCAATTCATTGCTTTTCTGTGCATGACTCCCGTGCTGCTTCTGAAGTGAAGAAAAACCCTTCCCGCAGTGAGCAGAAAACTACCTCCTTCATGATTAGATATTTCCCCTAGAACAGTCTCCATAAAATAGAACAAACTGTGGGGACAGATCTTTAAACGTATAATGTGTATAAATCTCACTATAAAGTTGTTTTAAGTTTTATACCTTACTTTTATCTCTTCATATATCACTTATGATGACTTCAAGTTGCCTTCAAGGTAGACAATCTTTGTGTGCATGTAGTCCAAAACACAGCTGGAACACGATCCTTTGTGGGGCCTCTGGTTACCTCTGCAATATAAATAAATAAATAGTAAAAAAATCATAGTAATAATAGTCTCTTGTACAATTTATATGAACTATAGCTATGGAGTAAACCTTCCACAAACAAGGTTTCTTGGTGCCAGACTAGCTTTTGTTGGTCAGGAGTCTGCTCTGCTCTAACAGCTCACAATTGTGGGAGCAATTCCTCATGCCAGCCATCCCTCTTTGGGGCTGTAAATTCTCCTCTTTGAACCTTATAAATCCGTTGACCTCTATAACTTGGCACTTCGCATCAGAGTAAACGACCCACCTGTTAATGAATTTATTGAAACAAAGCATACATTTTGCTGACATGACCCCACATTTTTCCAAATGCTGACTTAGAAATCTTTAGGGAAAGTCATCTGCTTAAAAAAAAAGAGGCTTTCTAAACTAATTCCTTGGCCTTATTTAAACATTTAAAATATATGTTGAAGTGCTGTATGAAATAGTGCCAAAAAGTGAATAATAGTGGATATTATTTTTAAATGCTCATCTGTAACTACATCTCTCTAAACCTAAAATTTATGTTTCATGAGAGTTTTTTTTTCAGGGAGGAATACATTATATTTTAAAAAGAAATTAATGACCTTCGGTAAAAGTAGAGATGGCTGGCAACTCTGCTTTGTGTGTAGTAATAAAAATGGTTTATTGGCCTAACGCAGTTAAACGCAGGAGCCAAATTATACTCAGGCTCAACTTCATATCTTGTGTGACTCTGGGGGCATCATTTCCTGACCTGGAATCCTCCCCTTCTCCAATCCCACTTCTTTTTCTGCCTGAAAGCAAAGCTTAGATGAAGGAAAGTAAATAGCTTTTCTTTCATTTAGCTGTATTTGTTTTCCATTGGCTCCCTTAAAGCAGCACCAGTAATGTCCCCAGAGCTCCCAAACCCATTTATTTTCTATCTACTACCTGCCAACTTGAAGCTGAAGCTAATTCACCCCAGAAGGTTTAACTCCTGTCAGCTGCAGCATCAGGGGCATATCAGTGCCCCTGTGTGTAGGTGAGGATCAATAGACTCAGGAAGTGTAGAAAGGACATGACTGGAGGAAAACAGGGTTTAGAGGAGGCTGATCATGGAGAAATGAGAGGGACCTGGTATCTGGATTTGGCAGGGGAGCTTATTTTGAAATAAAAAGGAATATTCCACAAGGAAAAAGGGAAACTCAAGCCTATTGTAAAAACTGAGCTGCAGTTTAGTAGTTTTCTCTTTTCACTTACATCATTATTAAGAAGTAGACTGCATAGTCAGGTTATAGAAGGATTTTCTTGTTTCTGAAGGACTGAAACCCTAATTTTCAAAGTACACATTAGCATCTTGAAGCTTCTCTTCCCCAGTCTCTTTCATGGAAATAATCCATGTGTACAGGCACTTCACTTTATGGACTCTAGACTGAACACTTGTGGAATGACAAAGGTGACAGGAGCTAGTCAGAAAGATCCAAATCCATATAGGTTATTCATAAAAGTGTAAAACCACCCTCAAAGGAAAAGTTGCATGAAACATTTCCCATAATTCTGAGTGATTAGGTAAGAGGAGAAATTTTGTCTGGAATCCTCGTGTTGCCATCCCTGATGAAATTTTTTGGCAAAGTTTTGAGATATAGTTTATATTTCCAGAATCTCAAATGTAGCTCATAACTTTAGCAGTTCTCCTAACCTTGCTGCTAGATTCCTTATTAAAACTGTCTGTATGCTTTAATTGTATTAATTTAAAAGGACTACGAGATCATCTGATCTTGTATGGCACTAATTTTTACTTCTAAAAGTGTAGATTTTGTATAAGCTAAAGCATTTCTGTGTTGGGGAAAAAAAACTGTATGTTACTGACACAGAAGAGGATAATCCATGATGCTGCTCTTGTCTGAACTGTTCCTTTTGCAAGAAACTGAATGTCCACAGCAGACACAGGGAATCCCCAGGAGCCAAACTACACTGTCTCTACAGAGGAAGGCAACTTGCATTGTCTTTGAAAATTTTTTTGATTTAAAAACAATTTCCTCCAAAATTTTCAAGATCAAGAAAATTAGCATGACACTTGAAAACAGCATGGCACAAGAGCAAAGCACATACCATCTGGGCATCTGAAAAGCAGAATTCTCTACATTGATTTTTTTTTTTTTTCTTTATCTCTGTGGATATAATTTGTCCTACATCCTCTCTTCAAATGGGAGGATTTCTTAGATGAAGATAGAAAACAACACAGTGAATGCAAGACAGACAATTGTATGCTCACAGAAAAATTATTTCTAACAGTTTAAGGTGACTCTTTGAGGCTTGAAAGATGACATTTGCCCATGCTAGGAACACCAGGTAAAATATCAGTAAACCCATCCTAAGGCCAAGGGAAAAGGGATAAATGGGCACATGTACATCCTGTTGGATGAGGAGACAGATGGACTACCCTGATCATCCAGCTTAATAAAAATATTTCTCACTCGAGATCCAGTCCTTAGCCATCATTACAGCACCATGAGAAAGGCTGAACAACCCTTGAAACTGTCAGATGTGTTTTCCTCCACATACTATGGTCCAATCTACATCTCAAATTCTCTTCAGTTAACTGAGCACCTGTATTCTATAAACCTTAGAGACACCTATCCAGCAATATGCTTCCAAAATGCCCAGATTGATGGGACATGATGAGAGTTGGGATTGTTCAGCCTGGAGAAGAGAAGGCTTCAGGAAAACCTTAGAGCACATCAATGTATCTAAAGGGTCCTACAGAAAACCTGGACAGGGAATTTCTGCAAGGTAGTGATAGGACAAGGGGGAATGTCTTTAAACTGAAAGAGGATATATTTAGATTGGCTATAAAGAAGAAATTCTTTACTGTGGGGGTGGTGAGGCACTGACACAGGTTGTCCAGAGAAGCTGTGGTTGCCCCATCTCTGAAAGTGTCAAAGCTCAGTCTGGATGGGGCTCAGAGCAACCTGGTGTAGTGCAAGGTGTCCTGGCCCATAGCATGTAGTGTTAGCACCAGATGATATTTAAGTTCTTTTCCAACCCAGGCCATTCCATGATTCTCTGGTATATTTTTATCATGTGGACTCTAGAATCGGTTTGTTCCACCTAAGTTAGACACTTAAGGGAGGCATCTAATTTAGGAAAATATATACCTTGGACTCTTGGTATCAAAGTAAGGGTGCACATTCTTTGTGTAAGTCCACATATTCTATATATTTCACAAGTTGTTTAAGTACTACAGGATTATAACAATTACTAAAGGTACAAGGGTTGAATTACAATCAAGAACTGAAGAGTGGCACTCACAAGGAAGTCTTGGTGATGATATGCTGGGGTGCAAACTCACTTCCAACTATATGATGTTCCTCTTCCTACATTTAAATTCATTCCCTCTGCAAAGACACCTTTATGCTTGCACTCTGTATGCACCAGCCTGCTTGCCTGTGCTTCCTCTTTCTCAGTTTCTCAATAAATTGTGAATTTCTCACCCGGTTTCTGTATCTGACAAGAGGGATGAGATCTTAAACATTATTCAGTGCCCATATATAATTTTTTATGAAAGCAGGTGGGCAGAAAAAGAAATGGGTTGCAGTATCTTCTTCAGCTAAAGAATAGGTTACAACATAGATTTACCACTTTTTTGGATACCAAAAAAATGCATTCATGAAAGAAGTTGTATAAATAATTAGCTTGGCAAAACTTCAGAAGGATGTCAATCATTCATGCATATCAGAGCCTAGTTATCACTAGTAAATGGGATGAAATTAGTTAAGAATTCCTTATCTTTAAAAAATAGTCTACATGGAATCTTATGACTACATATCATTTATTATTACAAGTTTTGTACAAATCTATATTTATCAAAAAATGAAAATGCAAAATATATTTTTCTAAATGTTATCAAAAATGGCACAAAAACCCCTCAGAAGTTTGGTGGAAAGGAGAATTGTCTATGTTACTGAAAACAGGAGGAGCAGGAATATTTTAATAACATCTCAACCACCAACCAGATAGTATTAGAAAGAATGTGTTTGGCTGTGATTTTTTTTGCCGTGAATATTTGACAAACCACCCACTTCTGCATGTACACAGATCTCACCCCTAACATTTGGATTCCTCTTAATCAAAAACTGAAGAGCTTTTTGTTAAGTTTTTGATCTTTTTGATCTTTAATTCTTACCAGTCAAAAAGCCACTTCTTTACTGGAAAAAAAAATACATCTTGAAAACATTTTGACCAGACAAAGTGTTATTCATATGAAAACTGATTCAAGTTTAAGCTAATTATGGAAAAGATAGATGTTCTTGATGTCCAACTCATGGTCCAAATGAGGAGAGAATGCTACAAATGAGAGAGAATTAGCAATGTGACAGCTTTAGAAAACTGCTGCTGATGCCACTGTCTTCTGCAGTGGCATGGAAGACATTAGAAATTGTGACCATGGCCAGGGTTGTGAGACTGAGAGACACAGATTCCTAAATTCCTGTGAAACTGGGTGATGTTTGGGATTCTGTTACAACCCTGCACATGAGACAGGCAGCTGGTGAAGGTTTGGAACTGTTTTAAGAATGAGTTCTGGGCTACTTTAAAACTGAAATCTGCTTTGAGTCTTTAAAGTAATTTGAACTGGTGTGTCACATGAAACACATTAAATGGTGTAAGAATTTAAGTCACTGTAAGAGTTAAACATGTAGTTGGTAGAAGAAAAAAAAGTCCTATCCTAGGGCTTTGAAGGGGAAGAGGTGTGTACAGTGCAAAGCTATTCATGAGACACTGTGACAGTATGGACATCTGAACTAGTACCAGGATTTGGGGTGACTGTTTTGGTCTGGCTTCATGTCAAGATGGTGTCACTGAGATAATCTGATTTTTATGGATGATGTCACTGGTTACAGAAACCTGTCATGCTGCTGAAGGGAGTGCCTGGGCATTGCTTTGGTTATTTCTATGAGACCGAATACAGAATTACTGCTTACTTCTGCCACCCCCAAGGAAAAGTATATTTCCAAGCACTAAATGCTCTCCTTTGCTCTCAGAGATTTGGTAACTGCAATAAAATGTTTCTCCATCTAAGTCTGCTAAGGATGAAGACTATGCGGAATGGAGGAAGGAATTGCTTCAAGGAATAGAGTTTAACAACAAACACCAAGGGGCTTCTTGCTGGAAAATGGGGAATTCACTGAAATCAAAGCAGTTTATTGAAGCAAGAATTTGAACCCAGGACCTTACTCTTTTTCAGTGAATATGCAGATCTAGTCTGCACCAGATATTCTTGTTGACCCATATTTGAATGTGAAGGATACAGACCGTCTAAACATTCCTGCCTGAACTGGGCTCCATGGGCTGCATCCTAATTCAAAGGCAGCTCTTATACAGGTGTGGAAGCATTTTGCCTGAGGTAGAATGAAGCTATTTATGTACTTTACAAAGTGCAATAGTCTCTTCTCCCAAGCAACAGGACTCACAGGGCAAAATGTCAGACACAGACGACCTACTGAACACAAGTTAACAAGATCTTGAACAATTTTCTGTAGAGAAGTGTGATGAACCCATTATAAGGAATGATGTGGGCCCTCTGTGGGCTCTCAGTGTTTCAACTGTATCATTATTTGTCATATTTACAGTATATGACAAATGAGCTAAGGGGAGAAAAACCTGGCCTGGAAAGAGATTAGATCATCTGGGATGAAAAACTGCCAACACTGAGGCTTTACACCAAAAGAAAAATAATAATCATGCCTTACATAAAGCATATGTAATCTCTGCAGCTACCCCAAAAAAATGCCCCCCTTCAGGACATTTCTTACCCTTTCTTCTAAACACAGTTCCCTCATCTCATTTATCTTTGAGGCAAAGATGCATTTTCCATCTTTGTTGTCTTTTCCTGCAGAAAACACTGTATGCATCATATGCAGAAACATGAGCAAACTGTGGTTTGAACCCCTTCCACCCTTTCAGAAATTATTAAGCATCCAGCCTATGAGAAGCCATGATTCTAATCACTTTTATGTTCCATTGACCAAGCTCTTTTCCCAATAGCACTGTCATTTAATCCTGAATACTAATGAAGCCTGACTTTGCTAGAAAGGTTTCTTATTCACCTTGGATTTTTTTTACTCTTGAGGTGCATTTCTATTTCACCTTTGACATCTGTGTATGCAGCCCCATACTAGTGCAACCCATTTTAGAAAAATTTGTCCTTACATAGCTCTACTCAGACTTCCAGATGCTGTTTTGCAGATACTCTGCATGATACAGAGGTAAGATGGCCCTTTAAAATGTGACCTGAACAAAACACATTTGTGAGAACTCAGTGGCAGAGGTAATGTACAATATGTAAGTATTTAAAGGGCATATTACAGAACGAGACATTCTACTGGCTGAAATCACATATTTAACTTGTGGCAATGACCTCCTGCTGTGCAACATATTTTTTGTGTGCACATAGACATTACATGGAAGGAAAAAACATACTATAGGCAGCTCTAACAAGACCCAGGTATTCAATGAAATTCAATTCCTGTTTTCTGCAGCACTCCTTTTACGGCTGAATAGCTTCTTTTTTCTTTATTTTTTTCCCCCCTCTCCCAAGCTCTCTTTCTTGCAGGGTTCAGGGCTATGATGTTGGTTCCTCTCCTGACACATCCATCCTACACTGACCATAAAGAGCAAGAGGCTGACAGATAATGTTGAACAGCTTTCCATGGGAACTCGGGTTATGCATATACAGTTTGATCTCCACAATGGCTCCAAACCACTCAGATATACATTGTGCACGGCTGCTGAAAGTTTGTCTCCAGGCTACTAGGAGAGATATTTGAGGCACTGTGATGTTTAAACAGAAAAATATGTCTTTTATTAATCATATTTGCACAACTGATCAGGAAAATTCATTTCTTATGTTTTCAGAATTAATTTTGTGGAGTAAAGTGAAGTAAGATTAACCTATAGACCTAAGCAAAACTATGGCTGCTTTGTTTCAGGCTGGAGAAAAGCCAAATCACATTATAGCATACTTTACTGGTAAGGTTATATATTAGGAAAGTCCCAAAAGGGTTTGAGAAGGAACCAGTGTGTAACAGGGTTTGTGACTGGCTATGCAATTCTGTCTTGTACTGTTTCCAGATTCTTACATTATAAACCACACAGTTATCAGTTTTATTGTCACTGTGATTCCAGATAGACACATAAATCACACAGGCACTATGCTAGTACTTTGACAAATGAAATGCTCACTTTTTGCCCAGACAGTCCATGTGGAGAGGTGGGAGAAAATCTAGGTAAGACTCTTGGAACACATCAGCTTCTGCTTTTTCTATTGTGCATTACTTGCTTTTCTATTGTTTTTTGGATTTTTTTTTTGTTATCTAAGATTTTTTTTTCTCTATTCCACTGCCTTTCAGTGTAATTAATCTAAACTTATTGAATACAAATTTTATCCAGATGTATGGTTTCTAGCTAACAGTCCATTGTCTATTATATGTAAGGAATTGGGGCAAAATTTTAAAATATGCTCATGTATTTAGCTAGGATATTTTAATTACTCAGCCAGTCTTTTCTGTGTTTACAGAGTTGTTGAGAACTGCAGTGCCTACTGAAGTTAGTGGAAACTTTGCCTGCTCAGTATGTCTAGAAACTGGACTTTAACTAACTTTTTATTGATTATTAAACTTTCTACATGTTCACACAGCAGCATAAAATTCTAGTGACTTTAGTTTTCTGGCCATTTTGAATTGGTGTAGAAAAATAATAATGAGATGGTGTGATAAGGAAGTTTTTGCCTTTATTATAAATCCATACTCTACATCGCTTTTAACCCTAATTATGTCCTATTGCTTAAACAAAGTTTATTTTACATATGATATCCAAACAAGGTAACATGTAGGAATTTAAAAAATAATTTCTTTAACTACACTTTCCAGTCAGAAAGATTAACAAAACCTATGTCCTCACTGTCAAGTACAACAGCTCTACCTTCTAGCTGTCACCTGCCTCATTCAGGAAAAGGCACAGAAAAAAGATGTTTCCTGCATATCCTGCCAGTCACAATGATATCAAAGGCATTGATTTTATATACAGTGAACTCTATATTAAACCAGTGGACACAAGTTTTTAATTTCCTCAATAATCAGAAATATATGTAGTTTTATATTCTTTTAGAGACTGGAAGAGAAACTTCAAGGTCTTTATTTCATGTAATCATCACCTGGTAATACACTTTCTTTACATTTACACAACATAGACATTTGATTATTTTAATATCAAGGGACTAAGAGAAAAAATTTTGGACTACTGACCTCCATATATTTTGGTAATATTTTATTTAAATTGCCTTCTTCCTCTACGTATCAGTACAATTCTACCTTAGCCCCACTGTGCCTAGCCTCATTCAAAATCATGTGGAAGCATAAGCAGTATTTGGATGTAAAAAGCATGTGTATATATTACTATTGGATTTTCTAATTCTTGCAAGGTTCCCTGTTCATCAGAAATAGGTGGAACTACTGTAATTCAATTCTGACTATTATTTTGAGCATATGGAAGTCTGAACATATTTGCTTTTGTTTATTCCATACCTAATTTCAGGAAGGTTGGGTCCCACAAAGCATTGAATCCCTTTCACTTGCAATGAAATCAGGAGCTAGCAGTTGGTTGGGATCCCTCATTTTTACCTTGTCCTCGAGAATCTGCCAAATGACTTGCAGTGGAAGCTTCCAGAATTAAAAACTAAACCACAGTAAAAACAACAACAAAATCCACAAAAAACCCAAGCCTACAGCCATTCATCTCAGTGGATATTTTTCATATCCAAACAATAAAAGCATCAGGCTTAAGTATCAGACTTAAAGCTGTCAACTTAGGGGCCAAAAGAGATGTTAGTGTTTCACATAATCTAATGTATACATTTAGACAGTTTCATGGTTCACTCAGTTCCTTCTGTTTTGTTTTAGTGGGTTTTTTTGTTTTTTCTTTTTTTCTTTTTCTTTTTCTTTTTCTTTTTCTTTTTCTTTTTCTTTTTCTTTTTCTTTTTTTCTTTGGGATCCACTCCAGTCCCTTTCACAGAAACCCTGACTCTTTCTTTGGTTGTGAAGGCTCCACAGCAGCATAGCCTGGATAGTGTTGAACTTCAGGATACTCAGGCAAGTCTGGGTGATCCAGAAAGGAAAATCTCTGAAGCTCTAAAGGTCCAGTGTAGTTTTAAGGCAAATAAATTGGTTGCAGGAAAGACCTCAAGAAGGTATTATTAATGTTAAGTTTAAAGGCCTCCCTTCTCAGCATTTTCAAACCAACATAAACATGAATTCTGCTTTATTTCTCAGTATTATAAAACTTTAACAGCACTGAACTGTAAAAATAACTAAATCTATCTTTTTCTTTCCTCTCCAGAGTACTTCCAAATCCTTCTGTTAAATTTCTGCACTCTGTCACAGATATATTTTTATATTTCTCTGTCATTTCTTTGTCTCAGCCCTGTGGAAAAGAGAAATGATCCCATTACCTTGAGGAAAGGATTTCTAATAAAAATTTATAAAGAAACAGTAAGTGCTGTCACCTTCACTCTCTCTTTTTTCTTTTTTTCCTTTTTCTTCTCTGTTGTTGGTCAGGAAAGAAATGCTTACATCGACATAAACATTTTTGTATGCAAATATAGGCAAAGCAAGACAAAGAAAGATTTTATTCCTGATTCCTGTCAAATCCATTACTGGATCAGATGTGGTAGTAGTTGTATCTGGGCAGAGTTTTCCTCAGATTGTTCTCTTGGGGCAGACATGGGATTCATCCAAAAGGGGATTTGGTCCCAGAACCCCCAGGGGAGCAGAGTCACTGATGGGAAAGGCTGCTCTGGTGGCTGCCAGCTCCTCCACCCCCAGGCAGCTGAGCTCCCTTTCCCTTGGCCACTCCTGTGCCTGAGAAGGTTTTGAAAAAGAGAAGAGTCAGTGCAAAAATAAATACAGTGTTTAGTTTCAAATTGCATTAACATCTGGATACATCTGAATATGATTACTGGATGGGATATTGCATGTTTCTTGGCATGAAGTTGTCCTTGCTCCCTGTGTTTTTCTGCTCCTCATCGCTCGCTGATCCCTTGATGCACAGGTAAATGCAATCACACTTGCATATTTGACTTTTCTGCCAGTGTTAGAAGTCAGGAATAATCATTCTTATTTTCACATATGAGTCAATGGGTTTGAATTTTTTGCAGTGTTATTCTGGTGTTTTATCTCAATCTGTGGAGTTTTCTGTCCCAGTGCTTGTCCATCAGAATGTCTTCCTGACTTATTTTTTACATCCAATTTCTATTCTTCTACAAGGCTTCCATAAAGCTCAGAAAGGACTTTATAGTGAAAGAGCTACTTGTCCAACTTCATTAATTCCTTTCTGATGATTAACAGAATGAATTTTTATATACAGGTGATGAATGTAACTTTGAATTGGTTTAATTTATGAATTTAAAAAGCCACTGCTGTTGTTGAAATACATGAAATAAATTAATTAAATTATTAATACTTTTGTCCTTCATTTTACCCACTCACTAAAACAGTTTCAGATTTTTTATAAAGGGATTCTTGGATAGTATTGGACAGGTTTTTTTGCCCCTTGACAGTTTCACTTCGTCATTTCAAGAGAGGCCTTAAAGTCTTAGTCTTACTGTTAAACCTCACTTTTTGAAATGATACTTCAGTGAAAATGTAATAACCAATGGGAATACTCTAGAAATCAGTCTAAAAGCAACTTGCTGATCAAACAAAAACCTCTTATATCAAGATCTGGATTGTACTTAGTCTCCTCTTGTGAGGAGAAGCTGTAATTCCTCTTCCAATCTCAGCTTTCGTAATGTCAAAACTGTTCAAAACTTGGTAAGAAATGTAGCTCAGTTGTTATGTAACTTTAATAATGGGTATGTTTATAAACAGAAAAATTCTTGGCTTCACTTTAATCCGATATTGCCCATTTTGGGAACCAATGCAGGATCCTTTTCTGCCCCTCTGTAGTTTAACAAAAAAAAATAGGTGGTCATTCAGGACTGCATTTCTTATTTTTATGTAATAGACAATGTTTTAATGTATATTAAGTTTCTACCTTTTTGTGTGGGGCACATTTATTCTGTATAATAAGTACATATTGCAAGCAGAGGAGAATTAATTGGTTCTGAGATAAAAGACACAAACCCAATAGCCATCAGACACAGCAGCTAAGAGTGAACCACAACAGGCAGAATGAGGTTAATGCACAGAATGTAATGTATTCTCTTACAGGCAGCTCTAAGTAGGCTCCACTCAGGGGTTGTATACTCTAGTTGTATATCCTACACTTGGTGATTGAAATTCCTGCTCTAAGCTCTTATATATAAATGTTTAGTTACTTATCAGCAGAATGAAAAAGGTCTGGGTTTTGGTGACATCTGAAATAAAAAGCAGCTGCCTGGTGTTTCAGGATCTGCCTTTCACCAGCCTGTTTATAACCACTGCCTCATTTCTGCGAGGCTCAGAAGTCTTTGTATCCCCAAGGGCATCCAGAAATTAAAATTGCCTGTTAAAAACACTGTGCACTTGAAAAGTATACAGATAAAATGCTTGGTATTTTTTCCTTACCAGCTTGCTTTTCTGTTTTTCATTCAAGTTCTCAGAGAATTGTGGTAGAACAAGTGTTTAAATTAGTGGAATTTGCATGTACCTCCTCAAAAGTGAAGTACACTCCCAAATTGCTTTGAGTGCTCATCTGATTTGTAGCTTCATAAATTAAATATGATAAATTAAGCACTTTTTAAAAGTTTTTTTTTTATATTTTAGTAGTTGCTTTACAGTTAACTCTCTGTACAGATATCCTCTGCTGTGAGACTGCTCCTTGCTACTTTGGAACAACCTTTGGCTGTGTGTGCATTACACACAGCAAATAGCATCCTTATGTCTTTGGTGAACTCAGGGGAGCAATAGTTTTGCACATATTTCCATTGGACCTGCAAATGTCACATATGTCTTGCATAGGTCTTAAGCCACATTTGCATTCATGAATCAGCTGAAAAATTTAGGACTGCAGTTGTGTTGAGCACTTTGAGGGAGACCATCCTTGATTAAAAAAAGTAGGTGCTAAATTAACAAAACAAACTTCAGTTTTCATCTCTCTGTGCTCTTTTTAACTTACTAATTTCCTGTTCCCTCTGCTTTTTGTAAATTCCAGCCCTTATTCTCTACAAAGTAATGACCTTAATTTGCTTCATATTTTAAAGGAAGGAATGAGATACTGTAATGCCATGAAAAGGGAACCCAGTTTATACAAGTCCTTTTGCTGAGGAATAAGGAAATAGACAACTTTTTTTTGTTGTTTTTAAAAAAGATATTCATTAAGGACAAAGTAAATTAAAAAGAAAAATCAAACAAACCTACTGGAAGTGGCAAACTGGAAACTGCTAGAACAGAGTTCTAGTAAAAGAAGTTTCCTTGAAGAGACTTCCTTACTTCTTAATGCAACCATTGTCAACAGTATAATCTTTTTCAGTGCCTTTGACCCTGATACTTGTGTGTGTCCTGGTATGTAACAAGACACAGCAATGGAATTAGAACACCTTCATTTTTTTCTTGCTCCTAAAGGCACTATGAAAGGAGAGAGTGATCTGGGAATTTGGTTGTTACACTCAACAGTCAGTAGCAGCTCCTCAACTTTTTGTAAAGCAGCCTAGTCCTTGGACCTTGAAGGATTTCTCACCTGCACAGCTTGTGACACGAGACTCATTTTCCCGATGAGTCTATTCTTTAACAGCTTACCTGGAAACATGATCCTTGGGAATGTCTTCCTAGGACTGATTTGCCTCGAGTCAATCATTTTGAAGCAAGGAGACAATGTGAATGAAGGGATGAAAACTCATGCTGTTGCCAGAAGAAAGACTGAAGTAATCTTCAAATTATACAACTGTGTCTAGTGGTGACACTAATGAGCTCCTTAAAAATGCAGATAGCAGCTCATGCAATGATTAGCTTGTGTTATTGATGCAATAATATTGAGTTTAAAAATATAACACACTCTGAGTCTTTCATATCATTTCAAGATGCACATTTCCAAGTTTCAAGGTAATTATAAGTGAAGATGAGACGGTGTTTAAAATAGAATTTCTCTGGTTGGAAACAGACACAGCCTTCCACGTTTCCCAAATGGAGCTGTGATTATAGATATAACAGAGGAAAGGTTTTAAAACTGCTAAGTTTCTAGGCAGTGTTATAACTTGTTTATTGGATATTGCCTGTGTATGAATGACAATGAAAAGTGAAGTCTGGTATTATTTGTCATGCCTACAACAGCTACTCTATTTGCTGTCAGATTGCATTGTATGCATTGTGCATCTTTTAACAGAACTTAGACATGCTGACATAAAATACAAAGATGATCCTATTACATTTTCTGCAACTGCATCTCATTTTGCTAATGCTTACAAATTAAGGGTGTCTATCACCCTGTACATGAGACAGAACACAGATAGCATTTTAAATCCCTTGAATCTTGTAGTGTACACCACTTAGATACAGAAGCAGTCCTGCTTGTAAACAATTGACATGTAGCTCATAAACTAGTCTAGTCAATATGAAAATGCAACCATGTAGTGCATACTGAAATGATTTCTTCTTACTGTTATTTCTTAGTTGTAATATTATTTATTTGTAGCAGTTTGCCTTTGGTAAATTATTTACAAGAGACAGTTTAAATATACATCACTAGCACTTGTCTTCGTCCCCAAATCTCAGTGACCATGTCTTTCCAAGGTCAATAAACTCTGGGAAATCTAGTGGACCTTTAGAGGAATCAGGATGTTAGAGGACAGTCTTGCAGAAGGATGCTATTTATTCATATGTCACAGATTTGTGTGAAATAGAGGAATCTCAGAGAGTAAAGGAGACTCATATTGACATTGCCAGGAGTGACCAAATGGAGTGGCAAAATCTTAGCCCTATAAGCTAAGTTCCTTTAGATGTAGAGTTGCAGTTGAAATCCATGTTCTGTGTTGGGACACATTATGCAAGACTTCACTGCTAAAAAAAAGGAGTTTTATTCTAGAAACAAAACAAGACCTGACCTGTATAAAGTGCTTCTGTTTCCACCTTGTACCTCCTTGCTGTACTGGATATTGTCTGCTAGGTTCCTGGAGCTGTTATCATTCTCATTCCCACCTCATGTCTATGGCCACTGAACTGGAGGAGTGTTTGCTTTTTATCAATGCTGGAGCTGGGATAACCAATCCAAGCTTCTTGCAGCACACCCCTGGAACCCCTCAGGGTGGGCATGGTTTGGGGTATGAGGTACAGACTCCCCACATCTATCAAATTCACTCTTCCTTCTAGCAACATCTTTGTATTTTTGGTGAATGGCTGCAGATGGACAGTCCTGCTGACTTCCCAGGTCACCGCTGTCTTCCTGGCACATCTTCACAAGAGAGAAAAAAAGAAAAAGGAGAGTAAGAACAAATGCCCCAAAGTGCTTTTTACACAATAGTGGGGCCGAGAGCTGTGGAAGTCTCCATGAATGGCAGTTGCTGTGACCTTATTCAGCTGCTTTTAATAATTTTGCACCAGATGAAGATTTTCATCTGGGAGATTTTAAGCATGATTCTTCTGGAGAGTTTGTTCGCCTGTTTGTCTTTGTTCTTGAAACTGTCTGTTTAAGTGGAGCTGATAATCTACAAGAGTTTTTCATAGAAAGCAGTCATTAGGGACTCTGTGACAGGTTCAATTTTTTAGCTGAAGAGTTGTTTATGCTTTTCCTGTGATTTTCATGGGAAGTGTATGGCTCTCTATTTCATTTGCCTTTGAAGAGGAAACTGAATTACCTTAGTGTCAAACAGCTCAACTGTCTGTTTTACTTTTTTGTTTTCATCTTTATTTTTGTTGCCATTAACATGGTTACATATGGGTAACCGTATGGTGGGATACAAGTATCAGATGGTTGCCCAGAAGTCTGGCATCTGCAGAAAGTATTTTATTTCCAAATGGGAAACTGAATCTTTAGCAAATGAGTAATTATGGAATACATGGAGATTATAGTTGGACAAATAACCAATTCTCCCCATTACCAGCACGCCAAACTCACTCAGATATTTTGAGGGGTGATGTGTTACTCTGCCTGTACAGCACTATTAGGAGTTTGCTGCACAGAAATTTCTGGGTCTGTAAAAAAAAGAGTATTAGAAACATATTATAGTTGAGTTGACTTCTTGGTGTTACTTCTGTGCCATAGAGGCATAGTCATAACCAGTAGCCCCAAGAGGCCCCAGCCCAACAATAAAGACATTGTTATAATAAACACAGCACAGATGCTCAGAGCTGTTTACAATGCACACAGTGGTATATTCTCTAGTCAAAAGTTTTTCTGTTACAGGATTGATTTTTTTTTCAATATTTCGTGCTTATTTGCAGTATCTCAAGAGTTGTCTCTTTCCTCCTTTTCTCCAATTCTTCTTTCTAATATTTGTCCTATATTTCTCAATTTTTACCAACATAATAATGGCTATAAAAAGAGTCATTACCTCTACTCAGACTCCCTTTTTGTACAATTCTTCTTCAATAATTGTTCCTCTTCATTTTTTGGCCAAGGAGCAAGAAATGTTTAGTTTTTTTATTTGTATAATAAACTCCCATCATTCAGTCTGTCTTTGCTGCAGGAATGTTTTCTCTTTAGCAGCAGCTTCAGCACTAGAAATAAACCCAAAAGATTAGAGAGAACCAAAAACCTTCATGGATCCCAGACCAAAAACAGCTTTGGATGGACGAAGCTGAGATACAGGGAGATGCAGGAAGTGTTTGATATTCTAGACAGAACATTTTTCACTCCTTTACCTAGAACTTGTCCAATTCTCTACAGATGTGATTCTCCAGTGACCAAGACACAGAAGTGAGGGCTTTGTACAGTTTTGTACAGCACAGTTTTGCTGGCTCCTCTCTATATTACTTTCACTGTTATAATCAGACAAGCCATACAGGAAATTTGCTTTGCTGTAATATGTGTAGTAGTGAAGAGGGGGAAAAATGTTAATAGTTCTGATGGAAAGCTGTCCCCAGAGTGTTTATAAAGCCAAGTCTGACATGATGTTTTCAGACTTGATAAAAACTGTGTTCTTCCCGGTCACAATCTCTGGATGAAATTATCATGTTTTCTGAGACTTTCACTTCTATCTACCTTTAAATAATATTGGAAAATCTGTCCTAATTTGAAAGGTCTGCTGTATGTATGATGTCAAAGCTGTTCAGCCTTTGGGGTGTCAGGATGGAGCCCATCAGGTCTCCCCAGGCCTGGCTCACCACCAGGAGGGCTGGTTGTCCTGGACACTAAGAAGTGGAATTAATCATCTTGGATGGTTTTCACAGTAGCTCTGGGTCCTGACTGTCCTGGGGCCTCAGCTTAGACACAGAACTTCCACTGCATATTCAAGGATCTGAAAAGTCAATTGCAGAACTTTCAAACCTGCCTCGTGAAAACAGGGCTCAGGAGTCATTGAAACAGGAAGCTGCTCTGCTTTTTAGAAAAAAACAAAGTCCAGGGTAAAACTTGCTGTTGGATTTTTTTTTGATGTGCTATGAG
The DNA here is from genome assembly GCA_013400495.1 of Nicator chloris. Classification (NCBI taxonomy): domain Eukaryota; kingdom Metazoa; phylum Chordata; class Aves; order Passeriformes; family Pycnonotidae; genus Nicator; species Nicator chloris. The sequence goes on from WAAE01003263.1 coordinate 78,815, forward strand.
ATATCCAGAAATGTGCATAAGCAGCTTTCTCCACTGTATAGTAGTGTGCACTTTTGGCATCTTAATGTCGGACTGGAAAAGGGTGAAAATGAAAATAATTTGGAAGATCTGGATTCAAGCTTCATCTTGTACTTTGTCAACTACTAACATGAAGATGATCTTGGACTGATCTCTGTTTTATGATCAACTGCTGCAACTATTCTGTTTTATGATCAACTTTAAAGTATTTTCATTATAACAATGTTATTTTCTAATGAAAACATCAGTCTAATCAAACCAAGTGTCAGGTCTAAAATCAAATTCTTTTTCTGTTACAAGGATTGGGAAAAAATTGTGGAGGATTCTTGGTCTATTAGAAGATGAGTCTTCAGGCGTTTTAAAAATCTCATTGTCTGAATTTGATCTAGTTGAAGAGGAGAGTTGAAATGTTACTACATCTACCCATGCCAGATTGCCATTTTCTGCAGCAGTGAAGCAGTGCAAAGGCTGAGAATTCATGCAGTGAGAGACGTTCAGTGGTGTGCAGAAATGTGTTGTGAGGCTAAAGTTGAAAGCAGAGGGCTTTACATGTGAAAGAGGTCACGATGGATCAGAAGCTGAACTCTGACTTGACAGAGTGGTATCCTTCCAAAACCACAAAGGCAAATGTCACTCAGAGCAAATTAACAGGAATATTAAATGCAAGACATAGGAGGCAACCAGCCATCTGCTCAGCACTGATCAGTTGTCTGCTGGAGTCCACCAGTGCACTAAACCACCATATTTAAAAAGTGATGCAAGAGATCTGAACAAAAGAAGCAAACACTGTGAGACATTTAAAAATGTGGCCTATAAAATGTTGAATGAACTGGGCTTGCTTAATACATAAAGGAAAATATCTGTTCTATGGCAGAACAAGTTTACAGTTTTGTAATGTTTAAAATGTTGGCGGATAATCATGTCAGCTAATGGGCAAAAAGGATATAACTGCAGCAATGAAAATTTGAGTCATATATAATTTTTTAATTGCCTTTGTAAAGGGATAGTAAAATGCTGGAATGGCTTGCAAGTGGAGACAATAGACTTTCCCATCTGAACAGGTTGTACAGATATCGTCCATAGATGATTTCTGTAGGAGTGGAGGACAAATCAGGGAGAACAATCTGAGACCGGTTGTACAGAGAAGGGCCAGGATTCCGAGCTCCAGAGCTGCCCCACTCTGTCAGGGACTCTGTTGGTAAAAAGGCATGAAAGAAAAAGAGAAAAAAGAAAGAAATATAGAAGGCTACAAGTTCTGTATCTTACCAGGTGATAACAAAAAAGCCTTATTATACAGCATTCTGCAGATCCTAAAGGATTGACTCAAGAATCCTGTTATGCCAGGTCTAACACAGATCTAAGCCTGCATCTGGCTCCTGCTGCCTCACCACAATTCTTCTGGAGCACACAAGAGGAGTAGCTGGAAGCTGACTGACCTCTTTATTCGAACCAATGCTATTTTAATTGAATCTTAATGTCTCCCTTACTTTTTTGGCAGCTATGGAACCCCCACCTCCCACACCTAGTTCTTTTTTTGTTTTGGCCAGAGATATTTTTTTCTTCTGAGAAAACAAACAAACAAACAAACAAACAAAAAACCTGACATTGAGATGCAACAATCAGAATTCAGCTTCTTGTCCTTACCTCTCTGCTCTACACTAGAAAGTTTGAAGGTCTGGCCTTCCAGTCCCAGCTCTGGTATAAAACTGAAAGTAAATCTGTAGCGCACCAAGTATCCAGTAAAAAAGAAGTGCACAGTGTTTAATTCACACCGTTGTGCTTGAGCATACAACTGGGAACTTATTAGGAGATTTGGGGATTGGGTTCCTTGAGGCTAATTTGTTTGTGTGTGTTCCTTTTAAGAATCAGAGCAGAACTGTGCTACACCATGAGCCAGAGGGACAGGCAGAGGCCCTATCACTATCCATATATCAACTCTTTCCTCCCCTGAAATGTGACAAGTAGACACCTATGACAACTCTATGTGCCTGCCTTAGAATTTTAGCCTCACAATTCAGGGTAGGTGTGCTGATTTTCCATATTTCAATACGGTAAACAATTTTTTTCCCCTGAACATTTGGATACTGAACAGCAGTGATTCAAAAAATCCTTCCTAGCAAGAAAATGGACATTATATGAAATACTTAATATTTGCTAAACTGAGGAATAATATAATGCTTAGTTGGTTTAACTGTTAATGATTAAAAGAGTGGAATTCTCTACATGAGGTATACTTTTATCTTTCTGCCTTATTGGACTTCAATCTGTTAACCACTGCACATGAAAAAGCTGTTTTTATAGAAGCTGTGAGGCTGGAGTTAAGTTCTGATGATGGCACTGCAAGTGAAAAGTTCCCAAACTACTGTGTGCATCATTAGTGTGCTCCCAGCTCTGTGACACTGCGTGGCAGCGAGCCAGCAGTGCCGGGTGCTGTTGCTGGTATTCCTGACTGCTGCTGCTGCTACCCATCAGTGCTGATGATGGCATTCACATTTAACACTACTGCTGATGAAAGTACCTGCAATTACTACAACTGCTGATGGCAGAAAGAGTTTGTTAGCCCTGCTGTAAATTACTTCCTGAGGCGTCCTTGCCAGCTTATTTCGTATTGTGAGCAAAATGCAGTCTCTTGGCACTTAGAAAGAGCTACATTAAGCAAAAGTTGTTTAAAAAGGCAGATATTATGAGACTAAGCCATACTGATGCCATAAACAGATATTCAGCATTTCCCTCTTAGGGCTGATACTGTGTGAGCCAGCCTGAACCAGGAAACAGAGTAGGTTTGATGCAGTGCCCAAACCCATCTGCCTTTTGGCAGAGCTGACAACACAAGGCTATCCTGATCCTGGGTTCAATTTGGTTTATCTGAATGGTTCTATTCTCCACCACAGGAAGCTATGAGGTTGGATTTGCATTAAGTTGAGAATGTCTACATCATGCTCAGTACATTTCACAACACAGATAGACTAGAATATTTATAACAAATTTTGACCTAAGGCCAACACAAAATATTTCCTAAAAACAAGGCCAGAAACCAGGTCTCCATACCACATTAAAATCTTTCTGTAAAATGCATTATATATCGTCCCTCTTTCACTAAATTTGATAATCTGTATTTTTTAGACTCAGATTTGAATAATTAATACCCTTGTACAGATTAACAAAAGTATTTTCCAGAAACTGACCAGGCAACATGTGTTCCCAGATTGGAGTGGTTTGTACACCTGCCTCTAGCAAGGTCAAAACATAAAGATGGCTAGCTATGTCAGTTGAACCCAAAGATGCACTTCAGCCAGTGTCCTGTTTCCCATAGCACCTAATAGCATTACTTGGGCAGATTATGTAAATGGGGCCTGTAGACCTGCTGCCACTATCTATGAGTTGCTCCAGAGGCTCAGATGCTCATTGTTCAAAAGTGCATTCTAACATGTTGGTGTTGCACAGTCAAGGAAGAAGACAGGTTTAGGCTCAAAGTGAAACTTCTGCATCTTCTTTATTAGTGGGATATTTCCTCCATGTTTTTGTACCAATTCATTGCCTGTCTGCACTTCTCATTGGATCCAGTGTTTCATGGGGGCATTGGCCCTCTTTGCTGCTCCTCCCCAACCTCCCATACCTTCTGAATGTAATCCTGAAGCTGCAAAATTATTTACCTCAAAGGACAAGTTGGGCTTGCTGTGGTAAAGGGAGGGAAGGTGAGACAAAGACAGAACCTTCACACTGGTTTCTTCATGTCCTACTCAGTACTGGTTCAGTGTTTTCATGGTTGGTTTTTGTTTTGTTCTTTTACTAGAAAAGGCATGTCAGGGTTTTTTGTGTTCCCACAACCCATCCCTTCCCAAAATGTGGGAATGAGAATGTCAGACCTAGGAACATCTATGCCTTTTTTGTATGCTTGTATAAAACAGAGTAAGACAAACAGAAAGAAAATGGGAATTTTAATTCTTACTCTTAGAGTGACACAAATAGCCCAAGCTACATTCACTTTATGAGGAAGAAAGCAATTAGAAAGCAATTTACAAGTCAGAGGAAATGTCCACTTTGTTCTTCTCAACAAAAACAGGGATCAGGATTATTTCTCCTTATTAGCCACTGCAAACATAGGCAAAAGATTTATAAGGAACAAAAGATATAGGATAACAAGAAATGTTAGCTCATCAGATGTCCTCCCACACTATTTTTTCTGCCATTTAACAGATCATCTGGAGCTTAACAGTAAACCAATAATTGTGACATATGGTGACAAGCTTTTTTGAGCCAGTGTGCAGGGAGCAGAAAACTGTAGGTTGTTAATGCAAGTGCATGTACATTTTATTGTCTATATGAGTGACCAAGCAACTAATTTGCAGCTTTGTGTGTTTTTCTGAACACATAAATACAGTCACACTTGAGACACCAGAGCAAAGTTAAATCCCTGCCAGCAGGTGCTGTCTTCTTGGAAGAAAAAGGCCAAACACTGCTAAAAGATTCTTGCACTATAAATTTAATGTTTAAAAACACAGAAATGTCTCCTTGTTGCATATCTTTGGTTATAAGTCTTTTGTGTTTGGAGGCTGGCTAGGAATTGAAATTGCTGTTTGGATAATCACAGCTTTCTTTGGATAGTAATTTAGGATTCATGCTATTAACCCCCTGCATCTCTTTGTATACACGACATTAAAAACTCCTTGCCAGAAGCAGTTAACTGTTAGACGAATGGCCCAGCAAAATGAGTGCTTACAAATAAATGCTGGGATTAAACTGCACAGAAAGACAGGCTAAGATTTCCTTTTCATTCTTTGAGCTCTTTTGAGCAGTTTCTACTTTTTCCCAAATGATCATCTTTCAGCTTGAATTTTGGCATATCTGAAGTAAACCGGAAAAAAATAAACCAAAACAACTGAAAAAGAATATCGATGGGAAATAGCAAGAAAACACTTCAGCCACTGGTATAATAGGAAAGTAGCTGAGAAAGCATTTCTTCCATTACTGCTTATGGTTTTTTATTTATTTATCTTTAAACAATGTTATTTCTTAGGCTAATTTTTTGGAAACTTGAAATCTGACAAGTGTATAAATACCAGTTCAGCAAAACATTTTGTCCTACACATATTCAGAAAACCACTTAGTTGTGTTGAAATCCTGTTGTGGTTTCACATATATGCCTAAACTACACAGGCATACACACTGCTCCAAATAGCCTATTGCACTGATGGCATAAGGTAACATGCACTCTGTTCTCCCTATAGATGCCTAATTTAAGCCATATGTCTTGAATGTCTTAGAAGTTATTTTTCCTTCTTCTCTTTTGGTACTGCACTGCCACACCATATATATGTCTGTTCTATAAATATCAGTTGAGATAAATATTTGCAAGATAATGCCAGCTTTCTGTTGGTGCATGGCTGAAATTCTCTTCTGATCTAGGTGAGTTTCAAGGATTTGTAAACTTGTTTTGTGTGTGCATTTTCCTGCTTTAAAATAACAGACTGATTTTTATTTTACTGTATAGATTTCAAACACGAATGCAGCATGAAGTTCAAAGCATGCTGGAAGACTGAGAGTAAAAATATCAGATGGCTTCATTTGATCAAATGTAAATGTACACAAGATAAAGGCCTCTATCTGAGCAAATCATTCTAGACTTCCTTTATTGGGAAGAAACAAGCGATTTGAGAATGTTGTTCTTGGGGTCTGCTTTAGACATTTACTGTATGAGGAGGTGGAGGTTTTTACTGTGTTATTACGTCTACGTGAGTTAAGTGAAGTTTCATACCTAGTGAAAAAATTCTCCCACATTTTGTATACATGAGGTTGAGATGAATTTTCTCTAAAATATACTAAGACCTGTATAAGTGAACAAGATGTGGCCCAGAGGAGCTGCCCCCAATAATGAACAGAAGTTGACATGCTCTGTGGCTACCTGGGAGTGTCCCAATTGCTGCTTTAGTTTGTCTGGCCTTTGGTGTGTTTTGTCTGTTATTATTCACAGCGTGAGGTCTGAATAAGATCAGGCATCCTAAAAATCCCACATTACCGTACTGCAAACAAGAACAAGGCCTTGTCTTAATTTTTCAGTCTTTTACTGTTGCAACATTCAGATTCAAGCCCATCAGACACATCCTTAGTCTGAATCACTGACATGGCAAATTTAGAAGGATGTAAGTGCCAAAATCAAGACTAAACTTCTTTCTCTAACTCCTATCAAAATCTTGGGCCTGACCACAAGACTGTGTCCCAAAAATATGTGTCTTTAATGAATTTGTGTTCAAGGTCAGATGACCAACTCATCTAACATCTAACAAGAAAACAGACATCCAGTCTGTTTTCCCATATACGATCATCACAGCATTTAACCCCACTGGTTCTGCATTATCTTAGTTACTTTGGTTACAAGAAATAAACAAAGTCTTTAAAACTCTGAGTCTCTGGCAGAGTAAGAGCAACAGTGCTGCCAACAGCAGTGGGGATGTTACAGGATGCAGATCAGGTGAGACATGCCCACCATCCCAGCTGGAGGTAGGCACTGCTTGCTGTCCAGGCTGCCACAGACACCAGTGTCCCTGCCAGTTCCCAAACATGGGAAAATGACTGTGAGTTTGGGAGCAAGAAGTGTCCTCAGGCTTTTAAAGCATTTTCTGCTCTGTCCTAAAGCAATGGTGCAGCTTGTCCAAGCGCTTTGACCAATCTTTAATTCTCTAAAGAATGAAGAAAACGAGCTGTTCTGAACATGCCTGACCAGCTCGCATTGGAGTTGAACTTGGAGGAATGGAAATCTTTCTCTGCCACTCTTCTTGACAGGCTTAGGATCTAAAGCTGGAGATTTGCTTAGAGTCATGGTTGTAATAGGAAACCAAAGCAGTGAGGAGTGCTTTGATAGTAGACCTGTTCTCTTTCTGGTCTGGAAAGTAAGACTATGAACATGGAAATTTCAGTGAAATAGGGAAGATTTATTCAGCAGTCTCTGTTAATACAAATATTAATATTTCAGAAGATTCTTTGTATTTGTTGGCCAATAAGAAGTGACCTGGGCCTCAGTCTTTAACTGCTACCCAAGTTATCACCATTCCACAATCTGGTACACATCCAGTTCCTCATATGTGTAAGGTGGAGGTGTCTTCTTATTTCTCTAGGATTACAGAAGGATAAAATGCATTTGTACCTGTGAAATATTTAAGTATTACATTTCTGTAATCCTCTGAAGTACCAGCTAGGGAAAATCCTAAGCAGAAGAGCAAAATAGATAGCAGGATAAAAGCTCTTGCTGTTTCTACAATTCAGATTCTTGGCAGGGCATCTTTAACCAGTAAATTTCCACTCCTGTGTCTCTGCAGGTGCTCAGAACCATGCCATTTTCCTCTTGCTCTCACTTGTTTTCTACTGCTCATACAGACAGTAATAAAATAAAAAAAATATATTAAAAAGCCTTCATGACAAACGCACAAAGGATTGAGAACAAAAGGAAGATAAAACAAAAGTCAAGGCTATCCACTTTTAATTCTCTCTTGAAAGCTAAACAATGACCAGCAAATGAATGAAGTGGAGAGTGTGGAGTAGTTAAAATACTCAACTTTAACAGCTGAGACATATTATCTGCTAAGAAAGCTGTTTCTAAAATGAGGCCAAAGTTCATAAACCTTTAAAAGTAGCATGCATTTAAAGATTAGATCTGATAATGCACAAACAGGAAAAAGATGTACAGGTTATTTTGGTAGGTGGGTTACAAGATTTTTAATTTTTTTCATTTTTCCACTGTGAGTTTCCTTGTGCCACTTTCAGTCTATAAGGAAGTTATCTACACATTTTCAGATGAATCAAGGTTGAGGGTAAATGTCTACATTCACAGTCTAACTTTCTGTCACACTATCAAAGGAAATTCCCTATTAGTGCAAGAGAATTATAGTTGAATTATTTTGTCTGTTTTATCTACAGATACAGACACAGGCTCATAGCCTGAAAGTGTTTTAACAAGATTTTTCTCTTTTTCTCTTTCAATTTTCAGATTTTTTTTTCATGGTTCTCCTCTTTCTTTCTTTCTTTNGGCTCATAGCCTGAAACAGATACAGCCACATTTTCCTATTTTTCTCTTTCTATTTTCAGATTTTTTTTTTTTTGTTCTCCTCTTTCTTTTTCTTTCTTTCTTTCTTTCTTTCTTTCTTTCTTTCTTTCTTTCTTTCTTTCTTTCTTTCTTTCTTTCTTTCTTTCTTTCTTTCTTTCTTTCTTTCTTTCCTTTTAGAAAGCAGATGCACAAGAAGTTAAGGTATTGATTGTGAAAGAAGTCGAAGAAATGTATATGGAAAGCTGATAAATAAAAAATGGGCACAGTAGCAAACTTAATCACATTTGTATTCACAAATTGTTGAGAGCTGACATTGATTTATGATCTATTAACAGTCACCAGATTCTATGGCTACTTTATACAAAGAGATGGACGGATGGATGGAGGGATAGGTAAACAGACAGTGAAATAATGTTGCAAAATGAGTAACAACAGATCCAGTAATAAAAGATAACTCATCTAATTAATTTTTTTAAAATATGGAGATTTTTGAAGAGCAGATCTTTGGGAAATCTTCCACAATATGGGAAACTTTGAGAAAGCAAAACTATTCTGTTACTGCTCTTTGTTCAAATGTTATTACTCCACTACTACAACAAAACAATCCCACGTTACAGACAGTAACCCCAGTGCCCAACAGACTGGAGAGAGGGAGTTTCACACTAATATTTTTCTATAATTTCAGTGCCAAAGCATCACACAGAAGTATTATATTAAAAATAAACCCTTCCTCTAATTCATACGAGTTCAACAGTACACGTGCTTGTGAGCATTAAGAAAACAAGTCCAAGAACATAAGTGATGGAGTGAGGCAGAACTTGGACAGGTAGAGAAAAGTATAGAGAGTTATGTAAATGGCACTGAAAATGGCAGGATCACAATGCATGGCCACAGCCAGTCACAAAAGATTAGTCTTTACACAGTGTTTCCCTTTACAGACAGTTTGTCCTGGTTCTATTAGCAGATAAACTAATTGAGGTGTCATAGACAAAGTAAGTGACCCAAGTGGAAGTTTCCATACCAACAAAGAGGAAGGCAGTTCTCAATGGCTGTCCTGACCCATCTGGCTCCGTAAGGAGAGCTTTGTGCCCATGCAGAGGCTGGGGTCACCACTGGCCACGCTCGTGCCTGGTGACAGCCTGGGCATGAGGCTCAGTTGTGGGCTCACCGCTACTGCTGCAGCTCCCACGGCCCCTGGAGAGACCCCCGGCTCTTGGGAATACAGGCACAAGCACGTCCTGGGATCACGAGCATGGTCCCTGTCCATGGAAGTGAATTCCCATGGAGCCTTGTGGGACCATGATTTTGGAAGTACTCTGGCCAGACAGTGAATTGTTTGCATTTCTGCTGAGTCCAGACTTTCAGAGAACAACACTTACTGCAGTGCTTTTGTCCAAGCAACAAAGTGATCAACTCTTTTGGCACCTTATCTTCAATTACTCAAGTTTCCTCATCTGTGATGTCAAAACTTTCTTACTTTATGAACCAAAGTCACTAATAGCACTTAAAACCTGTGATAATTGCTCTCTATAATTTAATAATAGGTAATATTCATTTAACTTAACTTGTGATTAATATTAATTTCTGCAGCCATTATGTGACTAGCCTCAATGACCTCTTTCCATAAATAATGTCATACTTTTTTCTAAGTGCTGCAGTATCCTATCTTCTTGACTGACTGTGGATTTCAATATATTTTCTTGATCTACAGAAATAATGACTATATTTGTCCTTCATCTCCTTTTTTAGACTCAAAACCAAAGATCATAACAGTGTCCAGTTTCTCCATTCATTTTTTTGCTAGCGATTTCACTATTAGTTTTGTCAGTCTAGACATTATCCCACTCTCTCGGGATGCCTTTTCTGCTTCTGAGATCAGTTCGTGCCAGAGTTAGAAAAGAGTAGAAAGAGACTTCCAGCTTCTTGTTCAGGTGTTTATTATTTCTTATCTTTTTGTTGAGCACTCTTCAGTTACAAGGTCTTTTCTCTTTGAGAACACGGCTGGAATGGCCCCGAGGGAGTGACCCCCAAGGCCTTATGAAGCCATTTGACGCAATCCAAATCCCAAACGTATTATATTTACGATTCTGTACCAATTGTTCTTATTTATCTCTCTAAATGACACTTCTACCTCAAACCATTCCATCCAATCACCCTGTGCCATCACACAACAGAAGATGGAGTCTATGAAGAAGAAGGAAGAAGCTCAGGCACCACCCAAGATCCTCCATTTTGTCCTTTTTCCAGCCTCCATCCTAAAAACCCAAACTACATTTTCACACCCTGTGATAAACTAAACTAACATTTTATCAAACCTACAACTCTTCTCTGAGTGTTAAAAGTCCTTTCCATGGGCAAAAGTGAAAGGCAGTGTTCTCCTGGGGTCCCAGCAAGGGTCCCGAACCCCCCAAGATGCACATGGGGGTGTTCATGGGGGTTTCTGTCGAGCCCTGGGCTCCAACACCACTCAAGATAATACAAGTTCACTCATTGGAGCTAACGTGGAAAAGTGTGACAAACCAACAAACACAGTTTCTGCAAATTTCTGATAATGTGTATTTGACTCTTCTATTTTTGTAATTAAATACAGTTCCATTTAAATCCAAATTTCTACTAGTTTAAAACATTTGCTGTTATTTATTATTCTGATGTCTGTTAAAAGGGAGAAACTCTGCAAAAAACAAATGTTTATCAGTAACCTGACCTTTGCAGAGGGAAAGATTACCTTATAGAATTTATGTCTTAATCAACTTGGAAAAGAGATTAATAGCATGATATGCCTACATATGCATTATTCATATTTTTCCAACATAAACTGCCCATAAATTCACCCATGAAGGTGTTAGGCACATCTAAACAGTCAGGAAAGAGCACCTTCCTGCCTGCAGTTCAGGTTTGTCTTCAACTCTCCATATTGCTTATACGCAAAGACTTGCTCAGCAGAGACCTCACCCGTCCTCCCAGAGAGAAATCTCAAACCCACTTAGCATGAATTGACAGCTTGGATGGATCAAACAGGCAAATTACTTGAATTCAGATCTTCCTATGAATTCCATGCACACTCTCTGTCTGAACTGCAGCCAGTCTAAGCTAGAAAGGAAACCTATGAGCCAGACTGCTCATGTTGTGCTCACATTGTAAATAACCCATGAATTGCACAAAATTGACACACTTAGACCTATCAAGCACACCCTCTAAATGTTTGTGATGGCCATGTATTGTCATTATCAATTAGATTTCACTTACATTTCATTAAGGAAGATATGGGATTTATTTTTAAAAATGTTACAACTTCTCAAAGCTTTTGTTGATCTGCAGTGTAATGATGGCAAGCCTTGCTCTGCCCTTTATGACCATTTCAGCTAATAAGGACAAACTGCTCTTTAGTGAACACTGAGAAGGAGAAATGTATTTAGGCTGTGCAAGACAAGAAACAGGAAACATTAAGTCCTGAACAGAGGCACATGAGAGGAGATAAGCAAGGAATTACTGCTAGGGGCAGGAGCAACAGAAGGAACCAGCTTTAAGTGAGAAGAGAATCTCAAAGATGAAAAAATTATTCTGTAACTTGATAAGTCTCAAAATAGATAAAATTTGAACATCCCTCTCAAAGATCTCACTGAATCACACCCTATTGAGCAAACCCGAGTGCCTTCCTGGCCTTGCTGTACTTAGCAGGAGAGAAGCTGGTCAGTTCTTGGTCAGAAAAATGCTTTGAAATAACACTGTCAGTAATATCTCTTACAGTTTAAAGAATCTCATGATTCCCAAGTGGATGAGGCTCTGGTCATTGACCTCTAGTCATGCCAGTGAAGAACAGTCCAAAATGACAGCAAAGCAAATTTAGATGATGTTTCTGAAATGTTTTGGACAACTGTTCTGCATTTTCCCATGTTTCATTGTTCTTTTATGAGCAAAAGCAGGAAATATAATATGAACAAATCTAAAGTCAGAGCTGCAATGTAGCTGCTTATTTGTTAATTTCATTTTTTAAAAGGCTTTGCAGAAATTGTAGACAGTTCCTTCAAATGATTCTACAGGAGGCTGACAAAAAGCCAATTTATTCTTTGCATATGACCTGCCCTCTGTCTGCATAGAAACCATGTGATTTGCCAATAAGAAAGAGCAGCTGGAGGTTTAGTGACGTCTGAGGGACAGGGAAAAATGCATGGAACAACCAGTGGCTGTTTAATGTCTCTCAAACTTCTGAAAAAGACATTATTCCAGAAATAAAATTGTCATGTGCTGCTTGCAAGTGAATCTTCTGTATTTAAAGAACACAATTTATAATCTCATCATGCATAAACCTTAGCCTGTTGGTAAATTGTTTGTAGTGCCTGGTAGCCCAATGTCTCCTTGTACCTGACTGCTTTGTGCCTCTGCCCCACTGCTAGGCTAAAAATGAAATGTTAGCTATTCCTACTCTAAGGGAGGAGTCTGCTTCAAAATTAAGTCATTTTAGTCAAGGAAATATTCTCAACACTTGGTAGATTGTAGATAAAATTAGTTTTCCTATTTTATTTTTTTTTATCTGGGCTTTGTTTTTGTTTGTTTGGACAGCTTGGAAAGATCATCTAAACCTTTCTCCTGCCCCGTGGCAGCATCAGAAATACTTGTCTGTTCCTTGGGGCTGTTTGCTTAACCTATGTTAAAACAGTTTGCTTGGCAACAATTCAGTTCTGCATTCTCTATCCTACAGTTACAAATAATGTATTTTGATTTCGATTTTCTAACCAAACGAACACATGATCAAAATTGTTCTTAACACTTCTTGTCCTGTCCACTCTGTGAAGAGAGATTATTCCCTTCTTCTTTTTATTTTTTTTTATTTTTTTCCCATCAGGCTTTCTTGTTTGAGGCCTGTTTGCATGTCTTCCTTTAGCTTTGTTAAACTTGGCTGTTCCTGAGACACCTGAGTTCCTCCAGCAATTGATCTTAGCCTTTTAACAAGATTGAAACAGACACAAAGGAATGAGGAAGACACACAAAAAATCAGTAGTAAAATGAATCAAGATCTGAGGAAGAAACACTCATTACTTATCAGGTTCTTGGTGACCTAGTGAAGAATCTGTAATCTCAAACCTCAGTACATGTTAAATTCACAAAACTTAGCTAAATAAAGTAGATAACACTGTATTTATTTTTATGTTAAAAATACATAGGCCTCAATATCTTCATTGTATCTTTTCAGAAAATTTATACTTTTACTGAAATAATTCAATATTTCACAGTGTCAATCAGCAACAAGTACGTTGATAAATATGCTTTTCTTTAAAAAACTGACAATAAATAATAAACATATAAAGCACAGTAACCTTTCTGGAGAAGTTAGTTTTCTTTAGACTGCGTAAGAAAACCTCAAATAGTACAAATTTAATTTTATTTTCCTTTTCTCAGGATACCATCAAAGTCAGAAAGTGGGGATCTATTTTGCAAATACTTGTAGGAGAAAATAGGAAGAAAAAAGGACAAATTAAAACATAAAAGGTAATGAAAAATACAATCCAGCTGTGTAATATCCACAACAACCTGTTTCAGGTCTTAAATTTTCCCTGCAGTTAAAACCACTCTGTACGAACTGATATCCTGGAGTTAAAGTATTCACTGTAGGAGTTGATAACCTGGATACAATCTTTACACCAGGGAAAAAACACCCAACTTCAAGACATACTGGAATTCAAAACAAACATTGCAGAAGCTAATATCTGGCTCTAACACTCCCTTGAAGAATATATCCTTCCCAGAAAACTTGTTTTGTTTTTGTTTTTTTTTCCATTGGGCTATTCATCAAAAACAGACTTTCTGATAGTGCTTGCCTACAGTGAATATTAATTCTGAACTGGGATTTTAGCTGCCGGCTTCCTCTTATGAATGCACCTACCCAAATGCAGTACATTGATGAGGCTTGTTTTATCGTGAAAAAATCTGGTTTGGATCAAATTTTTCTAGTTTGACACAAAGAAATATAATTTGCAAAGATGTAAGAGTTTATACAATTCTCTTAAAAAATGAATAGAAAATTTCAAACCAACTAGATAACATAACGTCACTGATTAGTAAAATCCTTCTGAAAACAAGACCTTCACAAGGAAGGATGAAATCTCATTTCAGCTGGTGTCTTTGGGAGGGAATAAATTTTGCTCCCAGAAAGCTTAAATCTTTCAGTTCATCACCTTCTCTTGAATTTTCAGGGAATCTTTGATCTGTAAATAAAATTTGCTCATGTTCGCACTTAATTTTTTATTCCCTGTGATGGGTTATTTTTTACATTGCTCCTTGGGAACAGTAATTTTCCTGCCATCTTTTCTCCACAGACCTAATTTACTCTTGTATCTACAACCTAAAATGAAGTTCTGTGTTCACCTCAGTCAGTGTAAATAGACATGCTGTGACAGGCTGATGAGTGGCAGCAGGAATCCCCCTATGACAAGAGCTTGAAGCTGCGAGGAAGTTTTCTTCCTGTAGGACGCATTTTGTACACACTGTCCTTTTTGGACTGTAGTGGGGGAACCCATGCCTTGCACACTGCATAGGAGGAGGGAGCTAATATCCTGTTTCTTGCCTTTTCTCCTGATTTAAAATTATGTTTAGTTTGTCAGAGTGTCAGAACCATCGATCAGCAGAAAAACCTGACTATCAGGGAAGGAAAAGGTATAAAGCTAGGTGGAGAGATATGGGTAGGCCAGAGTGACCTTCGAGACTTGAGTAGCCTTGATGGGGGTTATGTACTTGATCAAAGAAAAACGAGGAAAACTGAAATGAGAATTTATATATGGGTGGTGAAATGAACTAGGTTAGATTTTGCCGGGTAATTAGCTAGTTACACTTGACTGTATTGCCTCCTTGCAGCAGGGCATTAACAGATGGCGTACAGAGCTGTCAGAACAAAAAGCGTTGCCTTCCCCCATCAAGGGCTGTTGCTGCTGAAGGATCAATTCTTCAGTGCAAGCACTGGGGGGCTAATAAAGACTCCAACCCTGGGAACAGGAGTGATTTACAATTGAACTTAATCTATTTGAAAAATTCTAGCAACCGCATTAAAAAAACCCCAAATCTCATCACACACCACCTGAATTTCCTCAGTGCCATCTGTCTGCTGCATTAAACAAAGCCCCGGAGACCCTCAGAGGGAGAGAGGCAGAGTTTTAATGATTAACCTAACCTGGCTGTCAGAATGGATAGCTTGATATATAGGCCCTGGCTTGGCAGTTTCTGCAGAGCCAGTCACTGACGCTGCAGAGGAGACTCAAGGCAGCAGGAATTCCCCTCTGGAGTGTAAACCAGCGCCTGTTCCCGCAGGACCGGCGTGCGCAGGCGGTCCTGCCGCGCTCCCCGCTCCGTGGGGACATTCCCAGGGGCTGGCCATGTCTGGCCCTGGCCTACACCTGCCAAGGCAGCACCTGGCCATCAGCCATCAACAGCCCCGGAAGCTCATCTGCAGCCGAGCTCTTTGTACCGATCGGCACAGCCTCCCTGGCTTTATTTCTGTTAAAGAGCTTGCCTGCTGAAAAACCTTGAAACGTTTTAAGTTTGGCACCTGAGCATTTACCTTGTGGTACTGGGGTTGCTGAAGAGTATGAAATCACCAGCCTCAATTTCACGAGCAGAGATTGTAGTTTTATGAGATTTCTGCAAGATTCAGAAGTGAATGTGGCATTTTGATCGTTTCCATTTGATCAAGACAAACAAAACCTTTCTTGGCATCAGTCTCAAACTTGGATTTATGGGAGATGCCAAAAGTGAGAGCTTTCAGTTTTATGAGAACAATATTATTTTAATCTATCAGTAAACATTTTCCTCTGAATAGAAAGGACAGCTTTTCACTATAAAAATAATTCCAAATTATAGGTGGTTTTTGTACTCACTAACATTTTTCATCTCATGTTGACGTACTCAAAACATTTAAATTAAATTGTTACTTTGTATTTGTTGAGAGGATGTAAACAATACAGCTTTCCTCTTAGAAAATGTTGAAGAATCATCAAGATATTTGTGGGTGTTATTTAGTGAGCAGTCATTTTACTTTTTTTACAGTAAAATTAATGTTTCCACTTTGCAGGTAAAGAAAATTAAACCTAAGCTATCATTTTACAATAGATTTTACCAGAGCTATCAATTTACATGTGAGCAAAGTGAATATAAATCGTGAAAACATATTCATAAATTATATATGTCTGAAGGCTTAAGGGAGCAAAACATCATCTGACAAGCAACAACCAAATGTATAAACTAATTCAGTGAAAGATTAATAATTAAAATAAGATTTCCTAGAACTAGTTAAATTTTGTATTCATCCAGATCCTTATACATAGCTACGATTACATAAATTATGAAATTATGTGTTCTATGCTCACTGCTAGGCTTACCTAGGAAATCTCTCCAGATCTGTACAACCTTCCTGAAAATCTTGAATAAAAACCTGTAGTCTTAAAATGTATGTGAATTCTACATAGATAAAGAATAAAAATAATGTAGATATCTATTATATTATTTTCTTTGGCAGTGTCCTGGTTTAGGGCAAATTTGGGAGGAAACTTCCAAATAGGATCTTCTGGGAAGCAAGCCCAAAACAGCCCCTCCCTCTCAGTTGGTTCAGGAATAAACTTCCTCTGAGAAAAGTGGAAAAAACTATTTATTAAACAAACAAACAAAAAACCAAGCCCACAAGCACCAACAATTGAATAATAGGAAACAATAAGCGCTATGTGCTCACAATGGTGGAAGCCACCACTGGATGGAAAGGAAAAAGGAAAAGGAAAAAACCTCTCCGTCTGTCTGTCCAAAGACAGCACCGTCCGAGCAGGGAAGAAAAAAGAATGTGGAGGAGTCAGAGCAGTTTCTCCAAACAAACTGTGTGCTCCTTCCCTCTTCGCTCTGGCCTTAAAGGTACAGGACATAATAGCTACACAAACAGGGCAGACAATTTGGGGATACAAGCATCATAAAGTCACCCTAGGACAGGTAGTAATTATTATTTTTGCTAATTAAAAATCATGTTCTGATGTAAATTAACTTACTGAAAAAAAGTCATTTTCTGCCTTTTTACACTTGGTTCCCATAGTCAATCCCCAGGGTCCAGGGACGAAGAGAACTGATCTCGCAGTAATTACTGAAGGACTCTGGCTCTCCCAGCCAGAGAGGAGAGCAGGGCTCCTGTCTCAGCAATGTCAGAGTAATCCTTCATCACACAAGTTATATACATTTCTCATAGCTGGCCCCACTCTGTCAATCCTTCTGAAATATGAGAATCCCACTGAGGTCCATTTATTCATCCTGCTTCCTATTGTTAATGAATATGACAAAGCAGGACAGATCCTAATGCCAGTATCTCCAGGCAGGCTGGCAGCCCTCTTGCTTTCATTTTCATTCCCCACTAATACTTATCAGTGCCATTTGATGATTGCTCTGAAGTGTGTTTCACACACAGGCAGCAGGGTTCATATCCAAGCAAATCTGAATTCTGGGTATAAAGTTTCACGGGCAACTGTTCCCATGATTTACTAGGAATTTATGTGTATTTATAATGCTTTATAAGTCTCTCTTTATAAGTCTCTCTTTTCAGGTAACAATAATAAAATAATAATAAACTGAATAATTAGTTCCTGTTTTTGTAGTTCAAGACTCTTCTGATACTCATGCCTGTTAGGTGCTTACCAAGGATGTCTGCTGCACTCTGCTGAACCAGAAAGAATTTCATCTTGCCCATCACTGTTTTGGAACACAGGGACACCACACGGTTTGTACATCTTTTGGGCTGGATTATCAGGCACAATGAAAAAATTCTAGTGGTGAAAAAATTAGTTCTACGTCATTTTTCCACACCCTTGTTCCTAGGATGGCTGGAAATTTGTCCTGCTGCGTCATTGGTGTTAGGATGATGGAAGATGCAGAAGTAGCAGATATTCTGCATCTATCATCCATGTGCTGTCCATGTACTGTGCTACACTGGAAAGGGAATTCTACTGCTACTAAAAGGATTGGGAGGGCTTTGGCTAGTCCAGCACATCTCTTATTTTCTACTTATATTTCCTTTAGCTCAAAGTGTATTATGAACATGATGCTGTCTTCTAATCAATAAACCACAGAGTGGGTGACAGCAGGGATCAATGAGATTGAAGGCAAAGGAGAATGTCTTTTATGCTTTCCCTTCCTTGAATCTCCCTATTCCTTGTCAGTTAATTACATCATGAATTTAGGCCATCACTCTAGCAAGAACTACCACGATATTTCATCTCTTGGAATAAGCAAGGATTGCTTCTCAGCTACATGGTTTGAAAAACACATACAAGAAAGGTGTTTTCGTGCATATTTTCTGTCAGATAAAGTTTTTGATCAAAAACAATAGTAAGCAGTCTGAATTAATTTTCATTAAAATATCTTAAATAAAACAAAGGGTCTTTATTTACATAAAAATACTCTGCATATTTTTTTACCAATATCTGTTTTATTACAAGAAAGAATCAAGTTAAGTTCTCTAACACAGAGCAGTAATTATATCTACTCTGTTCAAACATTCTTGCTACTAAATTAATGTACATATGCAGAAGACATTGATTCCTTGTTAGTTTTATAAGAAAAAGTATTGTGAGAACTTTTTTCCATCTAAAAATTTTTTTCACTTTTTTTTTTTCAAAATAGTCAAAGGTGTTAAAGATGCTGGTACACCTTATTTCTCCTTATTTTACGCTTTTAAACTTATTTTAGAGTCATAAAAATTAAATAAACCTTCTTTACCTAAGTGCTGGGTTTCTGTAATTGCCCTGCATATTACATGTTAAAAGAGTTTAGTCTTGTCTTCAGTGGGCTTGGGCAACAAAGATCAGCTGGCTGAGGTGGGTTTTGTCAGACAGTTGAAAAAACCCCACCTTAGATAAGAAACCCCACCATGATAACAAGGCTCTTTATCATCTTCTAATATCACATTTATATGTTCCAGTGTTCATTTAAATCCTACTGACCAAAGGTTAATGCATTGTTGCTGGGGTAGATCTTGTACCAGCACAGAGAAAAGGGCAGCAGGAGCCCAGCACAACCTCCAGAAAGTCCAGAGTGGCAACTGTGGCCTAAGGATTCCTTTTAGCCTCTTCTTTTTGATATGCAGTCAATGTGCCCCAGCAGGACCTTTTGCATATTCTCAACCTGCTCACTCCTCTCTGTCTATGTGATTGTGGCAGTGGCTGAGATTTCAGATCTGCTCTGTTAACAGGAATTTTAATGGATGCAAACTTTCCACATCCAGTTGTGCCACCCTGTAGTAAACTGCTGCTTCAAATTATGCTAATGCTAGTCAAAACTTAGCCAAAGCCAGCTGTAAAGCTACTCCTTTCTCTTCCAACAATTTGGAAAGGGCTTAACCTGTGAACTGCTTTCAGGTGTCCTCATCTCACAGGGTATCTCGTTGAATAGTTTAGATGAATTACCTTCAAACCATGACTTTTTCATTAATTTTCCCTTGCTACTATATATTTTTCATAAAGGAAAATTGGTATTGTCCCCTGCCAGGTGACTGATGAGCAAACTGCAGATAGTGTAATTCCAGTCAGAAATTTTGGACTAGTTTTCATACCTGAAATGTCTGCAATTCATAAGACAAGAGGTTTCCTATGCAGAGTTCTGAATATCAAAGAGTAACAAAAAATCTGTGTGAATTCAAGCTCCTACATCGTGGTGTTTTTATTCACAAAAGATGTATTGAGATAATATTTTTAAAATTCATGATCTAATATCCTTGGAAATTTTCTGATTTTAAGTGTGACTTTTTTCTTTTTTTGATGCCATCATTAAAGCTCTTACTTGAAAGAATTTGGAATGCCCTAATTTTTAAGTGCACTTCGGGCTTGTGTTTTGGTTTAACCCAGGGGTAGCTCAGACCCTACAGCTTCTCCCTCCTTTCCCTGTAGTGGGATGGGGCAGAGAATAGGAAAAAAGGCAGAGCTCATGGGCTGAGATGAAGAGAGTTTAAAAGGAGAGAAAAGGAAGGGAAAGTAAGAATCCTTATATAATAATAATGATAAAAGAACAGACAAAACAAGTGACACACAATGCAGTGCTCACCACCCACTGGTCAATGCCCAGCTAGTCCCCAGGAAAGTGGCTGCCACCCCCAGCAAAGTCCCCCCAGTGGTGCTGTTCAGCATGTGCCATATGGTCTGGGATATCCCTTTGGCCCCTAGGGTCAGCTGTCCCAGCTGTGTCCCCTCCCACCTTCTCATCACCCCCAGCCTTCTCACTGTCAGGGCCACAGGAGAAGCTGAAAAGCCCTTGACTTTGTGCAAGCCCTGCTCAGCAACAACTGAAACAGAAGTGTGTTATCAACATTATTCTCACTCTAAATCCCAAAGACAGCACTGTTCCAGCTACTAGGAAAATAATTAACTCCATCCCTGCCAAAACCAGAATAGCTGGAAATAAAAGTCTTTCCCCTCCTTGTCATGTACCTTTCTCTCAGGGAATTTAAACCTCATTTTAACCACCAAAATCATTACATTATTTTTGTGTTGGAAGAGTTTTAAGAATTAATTTTTTCCCCTTCACTTTTCTGAAGCTTCAGTGTCTTTCTTCATGGTTAAAAAAATTCTACATTTCATTTTACTTTAGTTCCATTTCGGCCTCCTTAACTGCATGCTGACAGGGAGCATACTGAGGAAAAAAAGGGGTCATGTACATTTAGAACTGCTTCTCATTGACCTCTTTCTATCCTTGCATTTTCAATGTGTTCTTCTGGTTGCTTTTCTATGTTAAAATCTGGGTGAGAAGCTCTGAATGCTGAATCTCAAATGTTAAGTCACATTAGCTGGATTTCACTGGAGTAGTTTAGGTTCAAAGGGATGAAGCATGTGCTTATTTTTGCTCTCAGCTGAATAGCTCTGCTTGAAATCTCTGTTGAAAGTATTTTGAATGAAAAGCAACTACATTACATAGAAACACAGAATCACAGAATCACATAATCGTGAAATACCAGGTTGGAAGGGACCACAAGTGTAATCTGGTCCAACCTTTCTTGGCAAGAGCACAGTCTGGACAAGATTGCCCAGCACTCTGTTTAGCTGAATTTCAAAAAGTGTCCAAAGTTGAAGAATCCACCACTTGTCCAGGGACATTATTCCAGTGGCTGAGTTTTCTCATTGTGAAAAATTTTCCTCTTGTATCCAGTCAGAATACCCCCAGGAGTAACTTGTACCCCTTACACCTTGTTTTTTTCCTGTGACTTCTTAGAAAAGTAGAGGCTCCTGTTTTGTTTTTTTTTTTGTGTTTTTTTGTTTTTTTGTTTTTTTGTTTTTTTGTTTTTTTGTTTTTTTGTTTTTTTGTTTTTTTGTTTTTTTGTTTTTTTGTTTTTTTGTTTTTTTGTTTTTTTTTTTGTGTAGCCACCCTTTAAATACTGGAACATGATGATAAGTTCTCCCCTAAGCCTTCTTTTCTCAAGGCTGAATAAACATATTTATCTCAACCCTTCCTCATATGACAACTTTCCCAGCCCTTTGGTCATTTCTGTGGCCTTTCTCTGGACCCCTCTCCAGCCTGTCCACATTTTATTGTTAAACATACCTGTATAGGTTGGGGTAGGTTTTGGTCTGGATTTCCATCATCTTTTGGTCATCTTAAATAATTTTTTTTTTTTTTGGTTAAACAGAGGCTTGCCCCCAATTGGAAAGGAAACAAATTTATTTTTTTGTTTTTTTTTTTTTTTTTTCTTTTTTTTTTTTTCTCAAAAGTAGTCAATGATTTGGAGCCTGGATATATGATTGTTTTCACAAGTGTAGGTGCAGTTCATTTGACCGAAAGGTAAACATTTTTTTCATGGACAAACAAGTGTTTGCCATCCCTTTTCAATAAGTAGAAGGAAAGAGGTATTCTTGAGGAGTAAATAATCTCATCCTGCATAAGATATCTGAGGACAGGTAATCATTCCCTGACTTTCTATGGAGTATAAGGGGAACCTGAAGTGTTTAGATCACATTCAGGATGTACATGAAAACACATGAAATCCAGTGGATTCCAGAGGAGAAATCAGAGTATGTCAGAATCCTCTCCTCTCCTCTCCTCTCCTCTCCTCTCCTCTCCTCTCCTCTCCTCTCCTCTCCTCTCCTCTCCTCTCCTCTCCTCTCCTCTCCTCTCGTCTCCTCTCCTCTCCTCTCCTCTCCTCTCCTCTCCTCTCCTCTCCTCTCCTCTCCTCTCCCTGTATTTACTGTTCAGAGTTTAGTCTTAGCAAACCAGACTCTGACCTCAGCCTCCAAAGTTTGACCTTATTCATCCTGCACTGGTTGGATTCAGTCAGTACTGCTGGATAAGGAACCTTTCCTGCTGTTCCTGGCTCTGGGTGTCTGGCTGTCATGGAAGTGTGGATGGCTCTTTGCTTCAAAGTGCACACTTCTTCTAAAACAATCATCCCTTTTCTCTCAAAAATTTTTCTTCCCTGAAGAAATTGCTATGCAACAAGCTGTTCAATGACCATTGTCAAATTTAATAATCTCTGTAGTCTAGTAACAAAGTTATACTTTTCATCACCCAAATCTCTCCAACAAACAAGGTAGAAGTTCCCAAATGGTACATAGTTCACAAGGCAATGAGACAGATGATTTGCTGGTGAGGGAAATTGGTTTCTGAACAGAAATAGTTCACAAACAGCATTTTAGGCAATTATCCCTTTCAGGCATTTCAGCTAAAATGTTATTAACAGGCTTTCAGGAAGCAAACCTGATAATAAGCTGTCCTGTGAAATTTGTCTGTTTAGAAAGATTAAAGATCTTGTTTATGAAAAATATTCAGATCATAAACCAAATTGCAATATCTCTTTTTTCCCTGAGTGAATGATGCTCATACCCCTAGGGTTCGTCTTCATGGAGAAATCGTTATGAAATAGATACAAAGCTGTTAGAGAGTGTCCAAAGGAGGGCTACAAAGATGTTGAAGGACCTTGAGGGGAAGCCATATGAGGAGTGGCTGAGGTCACTTGGTCTGTTCAGCCTGGAGGAGACTCAGGGGAGACCTCACTGCAGTTACAGCTTCCTGTAAGGGGAAGAGGAGGGGCAGGCACTGATCTCAGTAATCAGTGACAGGCAGGAAGGCACCAACTCAGGTAATCAGTGACAGGACCCAAGGGAATGGCCTGAAGCTGTGTCAGGGGAAGTTTAGGTTGGATATTAGGAAAAGGTTCTTCACCCAGAGGGTGGTTTGGTACTGAACAGGCTCCTCAGGGAAGTGGTCACAGCACCTGACAGAGCTCAAGAAGTGTTTGGACAATGCTCTCAGGCACATGGTGTGACTTGTGGAGGTGGTTTCGTGTAGGGGCTGGATCTGGACTTCATGAATTTTATGGGTCCCTTCCAATTCATCTTATTCTGTGATTCTGTGATTCTGTAAGACAGAAATTTGAAATGCAACAGTAATTCAACAGGGATTTGCACTGCTATTCTTCACTAAGAAATGCACTATATTTTAGCACCTGCACTGAAGCCACTCACCTCTGTTCTGGATCCCCAAGTTCCCTTAAGAATCAAGCATCTCTGGCAATAAAAACAAGAAGCAAAAGACAGAGAAGCAGGACCAGAATTGCAAAGTTCCAGCTGCTGAGGTCTGCGATGTACAGAGAAGATCCATGAATATTTGACAAGTTGGTATTTCAGGTTCGTTCATAGATCCTGGTGTTCAGGTAGGTACCAGAAGTGTGCTTGCAGAGTTACAGAATGCTGAGCTTAGGTGCTCTCAGGAGAGGTGATTGGAAACTCTGGCCTGCATATGACCTTCAATATGTGCATAGACATACAGAAAATAAAAGTATTCCTTCTGGCTTCATTTTTATTATTATTTTTCAATTACTATTTTAGACTATTTATGCTTATGAGCAAGACCTTAGGAAAAGAACTTGCAAGAAACATATCAGAGTGACACCTGGTAGCTCCTGTCAAAACTGTGCTCATCAGTTCCTGCCAGGAAAGCTAATTTCATTAGAGATGAGGTTGAAATTGTCACTCAGCAAGTTTATTAATTCTCAAATACCAAGAGTGAAAAATGCACCAGCTGGGTGATAATCACTGAACATGTATAAACAAGCCCCATGCTTAGCAAATCTTCACTCTGCTGCTGGTTATGGGCCCCAAGCTTTTAAAATAATGTTTAATAGAGCAGATTGTTCCTGAAGGTAAACAAGGATGCGAGATTGCTGACAGCAACTTGCTCCCCATCACACCTTGTGCAACACATTTGGACATCCTACCTGACCATAGGCTCATCTTAAGCTCTCCAGGTTCAGCCTCCATGGGGCATTCAGATGCATGACTCTCAGTACTCAGGGGTTTCTGAACAGGAGGCCCACCTGAGCAACGTGGTCTCTTGGGTTTGGGAGACCCTGGAAAGAGTAGGGATGTACATGACTGTGCAGAGCTAATCCATCACACCAGCACCTGTGCCAAACAGCTCTGCACCTCACCCAAGCGCAGCGAGAGGAGACTCTGAGGTGTAGAGTTGTCTCATTGCACAGCAGATGTATTATTGCCTTGCAATGCATCCTGTTAATTCTGTAAATTAACAGAACAGCACAGAACAGGTAGGCCAGACTGATCTGTGCTAGACATACAGTGAGCACCAGCTCAAAGGGGGCATTGTCTGGGTGGTGGCTGTTTTTGGAAAAGTACCACTGCTTGCAAGAAAGAAGAGATGCACTGCATTGTCTCTGGAGTGGGGCAGCACCTTTGTGGCCAACATCAGTGGGAACCTTCCCTTTAGTTCTGCTGCTACAGAGTGAGCCTGAAAGACACACAGCTTACAATCTGCAGTGGGGTTCATTGACAGGGTCCTCTGCCACTTGCTGTGTGCAGTTAAACGCACAGAGCCGCAGATAGGCACCAGCCATGTGCAGTGCAGTGCATAATGCTATTAATAATTACTTGGTTCCTCCATGGCCAATGATTTCTAGTGATCCCTCTGTTTTCTCCCTTGTTAGATTTAGATATATCAAAGGCTCCTTGCCTGTAGCAAGGCCACACAGAAAGAAACACCATTCTGTAGTCAGGACTTCTTCACAATCACTTGCTTTGCACAGGTTTTTCAAACTTGCTGCTGGATAAAACCATCAGAATTTTTAACATGCAAGCGTCCAGCAGCAGGACACCATCTCATTAACTCTTATAGCTCCATTTTCTGAATACTGCTGTGCAGCTCATTTATATTCATGTATTCTTCCTCCTGCTGTTCCGAGCATACAAGGACCGAGAGCCCTCACAAGGGATGTTTGCATTAAAGCTGCACATTAGCTCCCAATGCCCTGAGGATCCTTTATGTTTTAAGGTAGATACAGCATTTGTCTTTTACAAAAGGTTCTGCTTGAAAGGTTCAGGGTAGGAAACCTAGCTTTGTCCCAGGGCTGACAGATGTACTAGCCAATTTAACAGAAATATTAGCTGCCAAGAGGCTTGGCAAAATACATGTAGTGTCCCAGCTTGATGAGAAAAAAAAAAACAAACCGGATATACATTGCTTATCTGTGGAAAGCTTGTTAGTAAGGTCTGGTTGAAAGTACTTAGAGAAAAAGTCATTTTGTCAAATACCCTGCAGTACCAAAGATAAAATATTTTGCACAGACATAACAGTTTTATAAGTTTTTTCACCTTGAAGGTTTCTGTGAGAATCAGTATTTTTCTGATTACTGGTGAAACAGCAGAGACAGGTGAGGGTGAAAGGCAGAGAAGAGAATGGAATGATTTTGAAAAATCTGAAGACAAACTGTCTGAACAAAAGTCTATTTTTACAAAACTGGCTGAAGAGTCTTATTTCCCAGAATGGAGTTTGAAACCTTACAAGTCCTTACCAAAAGCCACTGCCATTGTTTAGCAGGTTTCAGTGCTAACTATATTGATCACATTACCTGTGACACTATTCAAACAAAGGGACAGTTTTCAAATATAGATTTGAAAGGTATTCAGGGTCCCAAAGCATTTCAACAGCACTAAAATCAATAGTATAATAGACAGAAGAGTGGCAGTTGGTGAGCTAAAATGAATTTATTTTTCTGAATTGAAAGTTTCAATTCCACAGGTTAGTTTCTACCTAACACGAAAGAGAGAAAGTGAAAAGGATGGAGAGAATCCATCCAAATTCCAGAGCCTGCTGGCAAGACTGGTCCTTGCACCAGAAGCACTTCCTCTGACAACATCTGCCCCAGGTACTGGCTGCCACCTCCCCTAACAAACCCTTGAACATCCCTTCAGAGCTTTCCTGTGCCCAGCTATGAAAACACAGTTTTTCCATCTGAGCAGTCAGTTAGTGTCTACTCACTGTACTTCCCTTAGGATTGGCTGAATTGCTCTTGCATCAAAACATTTGACACTGATTTTGTTATCCATGCCATTCTATGGACTAGATAGGAGTATACCTGGTTGTATATCCTGTATTTCCATATATTTTTCCTTAATATTTTATTAGAGGTTTTGGTGGGGTTTTTTTCTGGTTTTTTTTCTTTGTTTGTTTGGTTTTTTGTTTGTTTTTGTTTTTTGTTTTTGTTTTTACAAGACTTGCTCAAATGTACTTCATAGCTTTGACTGTATTTTATACAAGGAATGATATTCAGATAATTTTAATACAACAGAAGTATGCAAAATTCTTTAATGTGCCTTAATATCAAGATAGAATTTAGTTCCAGTAAGAAAGAGAGAGGAAAGAAGAAATGTTTGGAATTCATAGGATGGTAATAATCTAGTAATAAAACACCTAAGCAGCAGACAGGAACACAGATTAGGCTTTGTCAGTGGTACATATGGCCAAAACCCAAAGTCAGTTAGTCATAATAGAGCAGAGATGTGTTCCAGACATTGTTACAAGGCAGAATGGTCTATAAATGGCCTTCTAAAACATCAATCTTTTGCCTTCAGAACTGCTTATTAACTGAGCTGAGGAATACATCAAATATGCTAATAACATAGTAACTAGCAGCTAAGGAAAAAAAAAATAAACCACCAAATGTTCATTTACATTAGGATCACAGCAGCAACAGCATACTGATAATTTAACCCCCTCTGCTCTGGATAACAACCTCAATGTGACACTAAACACAGGCTGTATAGAGAATACCATAATTGAATGACCTCATTGTCAGTTTTAAACAATTAAAGATATTGAGATAATTTAAAAGGACAAGTGGAAGCCTGTTTGCTTCATCTAAGGCTACTTAATAATCAGTTTTATGCACTGAGATAATGACACATATTAGCCCCAGAGCTGAGGGGGAAGAGTCAGTGAAAAAACCCAAACTCTCTTAAAGCCTAAGGTCAGAGGGAACACATGGCTTTTCTCACTTACAAGGAGGAATGTCACACTGAAGCAAATAATACATAAATAAATGAATAAATAAATTAATTAATTAAACAAGAGAAAGCAATGATTTGCATGCACGTAATTAAACGACATTAAATTAGACATTTTTCCAAACTGTACTTGACATTTTGGAAAAGGTTGGTGATCATTCAGAAACAAATCCTGGGCTACCTTGCTTTGTACCATGTTTGGCAGCAACTACTATAAACTGGTCTCTTCAATATATATTTCTTCATTCACCTCATGAGTTATACATGTGAAATTTCAGAATTTTTATTGTCATCAGAAACAGCTGCTCATTACAAGAAGATTATTGTTTTGAGATATATACTGCATTTGTGCTGGAGTAATCAGTTAACCCTCTATGTACATGAGAGTATTTTAAAATGCAGCTTCAGGAACAGGCTGTGCACATATTACAGCTGCACAGTCTCAGAATTTTTAATATTATTTTGTATTTTCTAGCCAGAATCATACCCCAGACCTACCAACCCTCCTTTCACAAACTTCCAGTTTTCTTTCTCCATGTAAGCATATGTGAATGCCTCACTACCAATCCACATCATGCTCTCCATGGATGAATGAAAGGACACGTGGATTTGAAATCAGTGTGGCCTTCAGCTTTCACAGAATTATTGTAAAAGAGTCAACTATTTATATAGAATTAATATTGCTAAAGCATCAAAGTATCAGACATTTTTGAACAGAAAACAGTTCTTCATCTATTTTTACATATATTTTCAATTACAATTTAAAGCAATTTACAGGAAACTGTTTCCGGTATGCAATGTTGAGTGTTCTGAGAGCAGCATGGGACGGTCTTTGCTACCTCCACGTGTTTTTGTTCATGTTGTAGGCATGTATGCACCCTTACAGGCTGACAGCAGTGGGTTTTGTGTTACTGGTTGGTAATGCACTAGTCAGTATATCCAAAGTAAGGTCATATCCTACAGCCCTCTGTAGAATACAGATAATTAACCTTCAAGTAGACCAAGTTAAACTATAGAACTAGTTTCCTTTTTACATCATACATGGTACATCTCCTTTTAAAAGCTTCAGTCCAGCATAGTGTGGGTGCTTAAATCCCATCAGCGTGCAGAGGCAGGTGATTATATTTATATTCTATTTCCCTGAAGGAAAATGCAGGGAGACAGACATAGCCCAAGCTTACAGGATGCACCAGGAGCAGAGCAAGGTGCTGATTCGGCTCCTCTCATCTCAGCTCTCTAAACGAGCAAGGTGCTGTGGGCTCTCCACAAACTCAATCTTCACACTCAGGTTTGTTATACCAGGCCAAGATACAGTCAATAAGGGGACTTCCACAGAGGGTTAATGAAAAATAAGCAGTTCCAAAGAAAATCACTAGACTGAGGAGGAGTGAGGCTGAATGTGAGACCGGAGATGAAGAAAGTGATACTCCCTAACTGCTGACATATTGCAGTGTGAAACTGGCTCCTCCAGGGTATTTGGAGCTGGCTTTAATTTTGAATCTGCCCCAGTGCTCTGAATTATGACAGATCATTATGGAGCTTGTATCTGCCTTCCTCTCACACATTCATCCAACCAAGCAAGATGCTACAGTGTGGCAGAGCTCCAGAACACTGACATCTTTTTTTGGCAAATAATTAATTTTAAAGTATTTCCTCAAATACGTGTAAGCTTCTAGTCAATGAAAATATGAGTTTGCCACTTATTCAAACCATCTGTCTTTATTTTTTTTAATTATAATTGTACAATATGTCCATTTTCCAGGATTATTATTTCATTTTTTTTAAGATTACTTTTAGGTATCTGAAGGTTTTTCTGTAATTAAAATACGTATACACGGTTTGATTAAAGTTACTCCATCCAAGCAAAGATATAAAAACTGTTTCTTCTAACAAAGGAAAAACCCCACTGCAGTGCACAAATGACATGCCTTGCAATATGTAGTGCAGCAATAAGTCAGATTTAGGATCCTGACTGTGTACTATGGCATTGAAAGAACTTCATTAAAATGTGAGAATGGAAAGTTCTTCACATTCAATACTCAATTTATATTAAAATCTCCTTAAAATATACCACTGGGACAATGCAAGGTGTTGATACACTTAGCAAGTGACACAGGTCATACCTTCTATATTCTGTTTATTAAAATACGTATTTTATACTGGATTTCAATAATATCCTGCTTTCTAAAGAAAAATGTAATTTTGGAAAAGCATAAAATGATGAGCCCTTTGACCTCCAGAAAAGATCTGGAAAAAAAGCATCTTGTATTACAAATCATTTATCATTCATATGATCTTTGCTGCCTGAATACAAGACTAACTGACTTTTGAATGCAAGCTGGTGATTTCTGAATGTAAGGCTAAGTGTTCAGCTTATGGTACAGCTGGGCCATTCTCACCATGTTGCAGAAAAACAAAAAAAAAAAACAACCAAAAAAAAAAGCGCTGAAAGGCTTCTTTTCATATAGAAAAGAAAATGAAAATGGAATAATTATTTTTCTTCTCTAGGCTAAGAAAAATATGGCAAGCATACATTTTGAGTCAAGAGTTTTACTGAATGCATTACCATTAGTTTTTCCATCAATGAAATATCGAGTATTTAGCAATAAATTGAAAAATATGGCATTTCTTTTTATAAAGGTCCGCTTTGTGCTTCCTAGGTCACAATGGATAAGTTGCAATTCTGAGTAGATCAAAAATGTCATCAAGAAGGCAAACAGGGAAGATGCAGTGATGCAGGAAATTATTAAGCCTTGGTTTAGTTTCTGTTTAAGAGCAGACCTACGTCTGCTCATACCAAGCTGCAAAGGGTGTGTTTCCTGTGAGGCACTGCTGGTTCAGAGAAAAATGTGGTTTTTGAATACCACATCATATTCAATAGCATATTTTTCCATGCAGTTATTATTTCATGTTGATAATGTCAAAGGCAACACATTTAAATCTTGCTATGCCATTTAGACTTCTGCATTAGTAGGCAAAGCAACTAGAGATGATCTGATTTTAACATGATGAAAATGAAACATTTACTCTAGAAAAATGAAGCGTTGTGGAACATTTCTTTCAATTTGAGAAAAAAACCCTCAGTCTAACTTTCTCAAAACACTGTTTTCTAATACAATGGAAATTTAGTTTTTAAATGTAGTTTATCAGCTGATGAGGACACTCACTAGGTGATAATATAACGACTCATAGACCACAAATCCAAGATTCAGGTACCAAAGAGAAAGAAACCTACTGTTCAGCATCTCCATACACTGCAACAACACTGGGGGGTCACCCTTGCTCTGCTCACGACCTCCTTGAGCACGTGCTGGTGGCCACGCTGAGCAGTGCCCACGTGAGACACCGTGGTGGCCTCTAGGTTATGTGGAACACAAGCCTTGGGGCTGTTCTCCAGCACCCCCTGCGTGCATCCAGGCAAGCACAGAGAACACCTGGCCAGGTGTGGCAGTGCTGAACTCAGCCACTGGGGCTGGTGTGACACTCAGTCCACTGCCTGATGGAGACACAGCGCCTGGCCCTCTGTGTGCTGAGCTGAAATTCTTACTTGCAGGGCCAAGGAGCTGGTGTGCCTAACCAGCTAACCTAGCTGACAGTCACAGCAGGCACCTCTGGGAACTTCAGGTGCTCAGTAAATCACTGTATTTCCTGTCTTCATAGCCAGAATTTAATGTTTTTTTGTCCCTTATAATCCAAAAAAACAGTATTTTTATCACACATCCATATTATCTGACAAGTCTGTTGCAAATGAAGCACCTTTTTAAAACTAAAAATCCAGATTTGAGAGTCACAAGTGTAGAAATGTGAGGAATAACAGATCCATTTTTATCCAGGAACTCTGCTTGTTCTCCCACTCACTCAACAAGCAGCCTGAACTTGCCTCTTCCACTTCGCTCTGGGTGTCGTGTTGAGGTGACCATGGGGAGCTGGGCTTGCTCTAAAACCTTCAGAAAGAAAGCCCAGGAAGGTACTTCCTACAGCTTATGCATCTATTTGGGCTTTACATGATAACAACCCCTATATTATTCATCTCCCACAAATGTACTGCTTGTACCTTCAGGTAGTGAAAAGCATCTTTGTGTGAAATGATAAAGGAATACATTGATTTATACCATGGTTGCCCTGCTGTAATATGCAAAGTTGCAGAAAAACAGAAAATCAGGGAGATTATTTTGGCAATATGTTTTTATGTATACTTGGAATGAGTTAGTGCACATGTATCCTTAACTCTTATATAAATATAGAGATGCATGTGCACACACACCTGAACCAGTAATAATTAATCAAATTGTTAAATAAACAGAAGGGCGGGAGCAAAGTTTAAAACATCTGTACTTGAGAGGCTTGGGATTTTCAGCTGTACCTCTGAAGAGATAGGATTTAAGGCTGCTATGGAACCTACAAAAAATCATAAAGGGGAAAAAAAGAAGTCACCTCTGTCTTATGTGGGCAACACAGCCCTTTGTGAACCCCATGTGTATTTTTGCAGCCCTTCTCTGGCCTAGATGTGGGAGATGTGAGTGTACTTGCCTGCAGCCAGGGTGTAGCAGGGGACTGGTCTCTGGAGAGCATTGCATTGTGCATGGCACGTACTCTGCAGGCCAGATTGTCATGCAAGTAAATGCTGACAGATTCACTTTATACACCCGCCCAGTTTCCTCCTTCCCCTCTAGAGTCTGAGCCAGATGTGCTGGCTGTGCTTATGGCAGAGAGGAGGCCGAGATACGTCATGCTGATGCTCTCTTTGGGTCTGGGGCCTGCTTTTCCTATGAATCTTAATAAAGACTCAAGAAAGCTTCATTTCCAGGCATTTGACAGACTACTGCCAGTCCAGAAGCAACGGGGAGCATGCTGTGCATACTTGCTTACAGCAGCCCTGCTGGGTTTTCTCTATTAATTGTTCTCTCATGTGCTTTCATATTCTGCAGGGAAAAAACTATAGCCTCTCTGTGCTGAAAAGAGATGCTTTGGACAAAATGGAGTCAGTACTGTTCTCCTTTGCAAAGACTTGCTCCTTCAGGGCCTGTGCTTTCAGAGAAGAGACACGTTAGAGAGAACACTGAATGAGAGGTGTTTAAATTACCTGACAACCACCACGAGTTTCTGCTTTTGCTGATTACTGATCTGCCAGCATCATCTGTTTCTCATTTAATTGATCATGGTGTGAGCATGATGCTTATGCATCATGAGGGAATGCCACTTCCTTCTGTCCCCCATGTGGGTCATTGGAGGATGATTGTCCCCTCACACTTCAGGGGGTCACTGGCACTGCACTGGTGTTGAGCAAATGGGAGAGAAAGAATCTCCTTGCCTGCTCCTGTCCCACCCACTTCATTGACCCGTCAGCTCTGGCTGCATGCAGTACAGCCAGGTGCAGGATAATTTGCAGAAGATATTGCTTCTGAAATTGCTGACTTAGCAAAGCTTGAAGAGAAAGCCAGAAAAGAGGGCATTTGGGCTGATGGATGGTTATAGAGATACATTATATACTTAAAAAAAAAAAAAAAAAAAAAAAAGGGCAAAAAAGCAGAGAGCTGGTTCTGCCCATTCCTTCTGGCAGATTTAGCTTTCCTGGCCAGCACACTGAATCACTATACAGAGCCTTTAAAAAAATCACTCATCATCTATTTTCTTCTCCTGGCTTGTAAGACTTTGGTCCTTTTCTGGAAAAAAAAAATGTATACAAAACCATCACACTTCTAAAAACATACAAGATGTTAACTATGTGAATTCTCTTGCAGCACAACATTTGGAAAAATGTGTTATTTCAAAAACGTGGTTCCTTTAACTCTCCCATAATGAAAATAGAAGCAACCAAGATATGCATGGAACTTGGTATTAGAAATAAGGGA
This sequence comes from Nicator chloris, assembly GCA_013400495.1. Lineage (NCBI taxonomy): Eukaryota > Metazoa > Chordata > Aves > Passeriformes > Pycnonotidae > Nicator > Nicator chloris. The sequence continues at coordinate 112,018 of WAAE01003263.1, forward strand.
TTTTAAATATTTTTTTCAATAAATACAAGAATCTGGTCTTAACATTCAGCCTGTGTAGAATTCTTTACAGTTTTAAGCTAACAGGTTGATTTTTCCTTCTCTTATGTTCTGTAGGAACAGGGATAGTTCCTGAGTATCTACTGTGAGGAGAGCTGTCATTCCAAAGAAGTCTTCCCTTTTACTATTCTCATTAGAATAAGATTGAGTTAATAAAAACTGCAAAGAAGTGTAGGAAAAATTATTTCCACGGCCAAATCCTTCCTTTCCAAGATAGATGTGGATTATGAAAGCTGAGAAATAGAAATAAAACTAACTTATTTTCCAGTAAAACTCTTTGGGAGTCATTTAGGCATGTGCTCCATGTCCATCACAGTGTAATACAAAATTAGCTCTAAATGAGTAAGAGTGACACTGGAAACCAGGTGCTTAATTTGTGAATCAACTCCTCTAGAAAACATGTCATTGGAGATAATTTAAGGGTGTATTGAAAATACAATACAAATGTTTGAAAATAGTGGTTTAATTTCATCATTGCAAACCTATGAGCTTGACACTCAAAAGCAAAGTGTGTTTTTGTTAGATGATCTTCTGTGATAATGGTGTCTGGAGATGACAAATTGAAGCTAATGGTATTAAAGAATTTACTTAGTCACTTTGCCAGATATTTTGGAGAACCTTGAGTGTCCTCACTGTCTTTAGAAATGAGTCACACAGAATAGAGCATGAATTATTGAATGTTACATTCATTAACAGTGCAGAGTTCCCACATGGTTCCTTCCTGCCATGTTTGGCATGTCCAGGGTAGCAGTCACCAGAGGAGGACTGTGTGTGTTGAACATGCTGGGGGTCTGGGGGGCAGCAATATGTGAATTGCCATCCTGAATAAAACTCTGTGCCATCAAGTCCAGGTCACCACTGCCATGCATCTCAGAGGATGGGAAAGTAATGTGTCACTGGGCAGCTGTAACAGAACCTGCACACAGACCTTCATTCCGGTTCCTTGATCTGTATTCCAGGGTCTTTGGGTTCCTGTGGTGAACTAAAGTAAGAAAGATTTCTAGATCCCTCTAGGTACGCACAAGTTTATTCATCTTAGCCCTCTTTGGCTCACTTTTTGTGTATTTTAACAAGAACATGGTTTAACTTGTGTGTTTGCTGGCTGGAATGGTCTCAGGTCAATGTGAACAACATCTGAGCTGGCTTTGGCATCCTGGTCTTAAAGGTGAGCACTCCAAAACATTCAGTGATGCAACTGTAACAATTAAGGAATACGCAAAAATTTAAATTTGTACTTGAATGAGATTAAAGAATGGCTTGTAAACAAACTTGCTTGTGCACTCTGAACCCTATAAAATAGCTCCTTCTATCCCAGTTTCCTTGACTAAGCAGCTCTCAAGCACATTATGGGTTGAAACCATCTCCACACAGCCTCCTCTGCACTCCTAGTAGAGTCTTTCTGTTCATTGCTGCTGAAATCTGGCTCTGTGTGTATGCTTTTCTTTTTTTCTGGGGTGCACAGCTTGGTAAAACAAACCAGTCTTACACATGTCTCTCCTTGTTCCCTCTATTTCCTTGCTGCAAACCCATGGCATTGTTTCAGGAGTCAAACCAGTAAAGAACTGACCCAACAGTGACATAAAGTGGAGGTGTCAGCAAGTTTAGCTAGCTGACCCAGCCCACTTTGAGATGCATGCCATTACCATCTCAAACAATGTCTGGAGTGGTGGTGGAGTAGGGATGCCTGTTCTTGGTTGATCATCTCATTCCTACTGCTAAACTATAGACTTCAGGAGTATTTAGAGTCTGGCTGACCACTGTCCTTCCCCAGCTGTTGTAGCCTCCCTCCTACCTCAGAGGTTAAGCTGCTCTTAAAGAATGATACGGCCTCTCAGGACCCTGGGGTGCCAAAGGACATCCCAAACCAGCAGCCATGCCCCTGGCTCCTATATGGTCAGTGAGCTGTGCATTATAAAACATATATACATCCATTTTGGATGGGTTTGTCTCTCTCAGGGTGTAACCTCTTTCTTACAGCCATCATCTTGACTTCCATTGCAGTCAGCAAGCAGCATTAAAGCACTGTGTTTGTATGGGTAGTAAACAGAAATCACAACAGAAAAATGCAATTTGCAGTCAGGTCTGTCTGTGCTGTGTGCATTCAGGGTGTCAGTCCCTATTTTTGTTTTTGAATGTGTAGCCACAATCTTTAGTGATTAATACAAATTTCTGCTAGAAAGCAGAAATAGGAAAAAAATCAGCATAAATTTGCCTCAGTGTAAAATTCATACTCCAGTGAATTACTATTATGTTGCAGACAGCAGTAACAGCAAGTAAGCCATTCAGTCATATTGTAATGCTGAAGGTTGCTGTTCATTTCTGTTCACCAAAACAAAGAAAATCAAAAAATTGCTCACTCTCTTCAAACCCACCTCATATTAAATCCCTCGGGCTTCATTCCCAACCTGCACCTGCCTGACATCAGCGTGGGCCATTGATTTCCATGAGGAAACGCTCAATTTGCATTGGTGCCTACGACTGATAAAACAGGTCCCGGCTTTTTGCAAGGTTTGGCATGCTGTCTTGAAATCAGACAAAATTAGCCAGAATTTGTGAATTGGTTATTCTTCGCCTGCTGAAACGAGGCAATGTCTGCAAGCGTTGCTTTGAGAATCTGTTCTTTTTGTCTGAGAACAGATGTCTGGGAGGGGTTTTGGCAGCACCCACTCTGTCAAACAGTCCAGCTTTGACAGTTACTTGCTTGAGGGACGGCTAAAATGCAAAGCATTTCTGATCGGAATATCATATTCATCTGGAAGTTAATTACTGTGTCTGCCTTGGTATAAATAATTAATTATGCAAAACCCACACAGCTGTGGCTGGACAGAGTTAAGTGACTTGCTGTCACTGTCTCACGGTTCTGGAAAGGATGAAGGGATTTAGAAAATAAGCTCTTTAACTCTTGGGCCGCACTACTGTGATGGCCCCTTCTTGATCAGAAGAGAATATGATTGCCACTGAGCATGCTTTTCTTCACAAAAGGACATTTCCCAGTTTAGCCTCTTCAGGCCCCAGCAATAATCTCCTCTTGACGCTCTGGCTGTGTCAAGCTAAGAAGCCAGGCACTGATTGTTTTAGGGGAATGAATTTGCAAAGCCTCTGTGAGTGCACAGTCATGCTCAGAGCAATCATTAGCCAAAGCAATGTCTGTGTCCAAGTGTGGATGTGTGCATGGGAGTGAGTGAAGAGTCCAGGCACATGGATGCAATAATCAACCTGTGTTTTATAGGACACCAAGGTAAAGAGAAGGCCAAGTTTACAGAAATGACAACTATTTTTGACACCAGGAGTCCAGTATCTGATCTTCTGAAAAATGGGCAGGGTTATGGGTTCACACTGTCAAATAAACATTACTTCTGGAAGGCAAGGGTGGAGAAATTGTCTTGTTATACACCCCTTTATGGTATGTATTCTAGAGCAGATCATGGATTTTAAATGTACAAACGGAAGTATCAGCCCAGACTCATTTGCGATAAGTGGTTTTCTGCATGTAACTGATTTGCCAAAATGTTTTTTGCCTGTAGCACTAGTAAATGAAACACAAAAAAGAAAAGCTTGGTAGATGTGTCAAATACCTTGGTGCAGGCAAACACTGCTGAAATTACTGCAGGAAAATGCAACCCAGAGGACATATTTTGTATCTTCAAAGAATGAATTCATAGGATGGTATAGATCTCAACATGTATTTTATTCCTTCTTTTAAGTAATGTAAAGCTGTGTAAGCATCTATCTATTCAAATGAACAGGGAGGGAAAATTTAGTCTGTGAAAATTAGATGTAAAAGATACTTATCTTTCCAGGATTTGGCTATATTATTAAAATGAACTGAGTTTTACGTATGAAATTTTTATATAGAAATTTTCATCCTCCAAGGATCCCAAAATATATTACAAAGTATAGTAGACATTGTAAGAAAATGCAGAAGCAATTACGTGCTTAGCTCTAGTTCAGATATAACCTTAGACATTGTAAAATGTGAAAAGGAAATGTAGTAGGAAAATGGCTTATCCTTTCAAATAAATGCTACAGCCCTCCTACCTACCACCTGGAAGGGTATTTCTGACAGATATGACAGGAAATAGGCTCAAACAAAACAATTTTTTTTCCTAGTGTTCCATTTTCCCCATGTGCTGGATGCAGTCTAAGCTCTGTGCTTGATTTTTTGTTCCTGCCACAGAAATGCAAATTATAGCCAGATCTGTGCAAGGATACTGTCAAATGAGAGACAGTAACTCTTGGGCTATTTCTCCAGCAAGAAACAAGGCTCCAGTTGAAGGTCCAGTCAGTGGCTTGGGATCCTCCATGCCATTTAATTGTTAACATGCACCTTGGCACAGCTTTGGCCCTACCAGATGGTGCGACGACATTTGCTTTCAGTTTAGGTATCACCCTGAGCCCTGGCCTTTTCATAACAGGCAGCATTCATGAGGTGGCCCAGGTTTCTAGAAGAAATCTGTCTGTCTGTGTGGTACCTGTCTTCAGCACCAAAGGATGGACCAGGCTTGGGAGCAGCCCTGGTCCTACTGAAGCCAGAGACAGATCAGTCACTGGCTCTGGTAGAAGTATGACTGCCTATCAGTAGACGAGCTCTACCACTGAACAGAAATGATTGCATGTAAATTGTCTTTAGTTTAAAAATTCAACTACCAGCATTAGCCAAAGTCATGCTAAAACTCAGAGGCCTCATATGATCTCTGCCAAAGGTTGTAAGAAAAGGTGCTAACATTGCTTTAATGCTGCCAAAATTGGCACCTTAAAAACACACATAATCTTTTACATTGAAGAACTCCCTTTCTGAACAATCCTGATGTGTCTGCATGCTGTCATTTCTGACAATGGCAACACCTCAAATACCTGTAAGCATTGTTCAGCAGTCATCTAATTTATTTTAAATGTCATTTGAAATTACTGGTAAGACGGACAGGAAAACAAGAAAGAAAGACTGAAGCTTGAGGATCCAAAAATACAGTCACAGAAAGATTCTTCTTGTTTCAAGATTATCCCTAAGCTCCTTTAGGGAATTAAAAAAAAAGTCAAGAAGCCTGGTTGTCCTTGGTTTGTCAGTGGTGACAAGCATTGCTAACAAAAGTTCTCAATGCAAAGATTATATTGGAAAGCAACTTTTTATCCACAATTTTCTTGAATCCTAGATACCCCATTTTTGTATTGAGTCTAGCAAGATGGAGGTAATTTTCCCCATGGTGGTGCTGTGTTTTGCATTGGCAGTTGGAAAGATGCTGACCTCACACCAGTGCTTTGGTGTCTGGTGCTGGAGCAGTGCTGGAACCACCAGTGCTGCCTCTCCAGCGCTCCACCCTCACTGGTAGGCTGGGGTGGGCAAGACCTTGGGAGGGGACATAGCCAGGAGAGCTAACTCACCCTGATTACAGGGATAATCCATGGCATAGGATGTCTGCTCAGCCATAAAAACCAAGAGAAAAGAGGAGAGGAGGAGGGGACAAACGAATGTCCCATTTGTTTAACTGTGTGTCTGTTTGTCTTCGGGTGCAGCCACTACACGTACTGAAATCCTGCTTCGTGGGAAGCACATGGACATCTCCTGTTGATGGGAAGAGGAGAATGAATCTTTGCTTTTTCTTTGCTTCCATGCATGTCCTTTGCTTCTGCTTTATTAAACTGCTTTTTCTTGATCCAGAAGAGTTTTTTTTAATCTTATTTTCTTCCCTCTGTCCTGCAGAAAAAGGAAGTAATGGACCGGCTTTGGGGGTACTTGATATCTGGCCAAGGTCAAATCACCACTGTCTTTGCCCATTGCCCAATATGGGACATGAGAAATTTGAGATAACAATAGTAATAGGAAGTGGTAACAGGCAAAACATGGACTGAACACATCTAGAGAATGAAAAGTGGGATAATCGTGGAGAATTTCTGCCATTGAGATTGTGATAAGGTAAATTGTCCACTTTTCCTTCATTATGATAATGTTCTTGGATTTTGGTGTGGGGAATTATTTTTTGTTGATGTGAGTGAAGCTTGTAAATACTGTGTGATGAATGTGGATTTTATTGCTAATTCTTAAAGGTTTGATTCACAAATGTAAGGTGTGGTACGTATTGAGTTTGAGTGATTTGGTAGTGAGGGGACCTACAGGGATGACTTCTGTAAGAAGCTTCCAGAGGCTTCCTCCATGTCCAATAGGGCCAATACCACCTGCCCATCTAAGAAGCAGAGTGACAAAGCAGATTTGGTAGGCATCCAGAATCCAATCAGGGTCAACGCATCACACTGGTACTTTCTTAGATTCTCATATCCTAGGCAGATTCCACTAAGATTTGTCACCCCAAAATGTTCAACTTTGCTGTCACCACTCAGCCTACTCATCTTTCTCCTTTTCCCCCATTTAGTCTTTTCACATCTTTTTGTGTCTATGCACCTGTGCTCATTTATCATCTTTCCCCCACCCCTAAGCAGAGGTCTCCCACTATCCCTTCCCCTTAGGGCAGTGCCTTAGCACAACCTCTTTGTTCTCTCATCCTTCTCTCTTGGTTTAGTCCTTCCTCTTTTTCAGACAAGCACCATCCATCATCCATGCAGACTCAGCAATGCCAGACCTGCCTTCTCTGATATCACTGTTTAAATTACACCATCCTGACATCCTCCTAAGTGGATCAGTACTTGTCCCCTGCACACGGATCTTCCTGAGCTACATCCATAACAAAGGCTCTACAGAGACATGTGAAGAAAGGGAGGGTTACAGTGGCAGGTACTGATATGAGTTTTCTGTTTTCTTTTGGGTTTTTTTTTGTATTCTATATCATTGAAGAAATCACAAAGTGTATTTCTATATTTAACATAACTATCCATAAATGAATGTAGATAACTTTCTCACATACAAACACAGATGTATAAACGTATATACACACATATATACGTATTTCAGTATTCCCAGAAGGCCATTTATCTAGTCTGTAACAGGACTCTTGTCTTTTAGTTAAAGAAAAAAGAAAAAGAAATTTTAAAAAAAAGAGATTGAGCTGAAAGTTACTGATGAGTTAACATTTCTGCAGTTTCTAACTTCAGCACTTAAATCTTTCCCATTTCTCACAGTAGATGTCTTCAGTGTTTTGGGGAACTGAGTTCAAGTTCCCCATTTGTACATGATTTAAACACCAAGGTTCTGAGGAAAAACTAAATCTTCTGAATTACTGAGGTGCTATGACAGTAAGGCTGTACAACATAGCCTAGCCAAATAAAAACAAACTTTAGATAGGCAATTCAGTTCTTACATCCTATGTGATTTGGGGTGCAATTTCAGGAGTTTATCCAGAGTAGCATCCATTTCTAAAGCTATATCCCATTTTACTCCTTCTTTCTGATACGTGTTTAAGTCAGTGGCAAAAGGTAAAATGTATAATCTGTGCCTGGGTTAGAAGATTACACATTTGCATTGGGCAAAAGTGCAAGTTCTATGGAGGCAACAGACTTATCTTAAGCACTTAGAGGGATCTCCACTTGCTCAGAGTTGTATGAAAACACCCCTGGTTTCCTACAAGACTTGGGTTGAGGTTGCTTTCTCTCCATGTATTTTAAATCCTTGAATGTTTCCTAGAATGGCCTCAGGTCCTTTGGAATAAGAAAATGTAACCACTCATGTTCAGTCCCCACAGACCTCCTTCATTATGTGTTTCTCCCCCCACACTCTGACCTGTGGAGAGCTTTATCTAACTCACCTCTAAGGGAAATGGTCTTGAATTTACAGGCATCCGTTGTTGTGATGCAGCAGATCAGTGGGTCACTGGAGTGACACTGTCCATGCATGCAGACAGATTAAGTTAGAGACAAGTGTCTTCCCTGAAGTTACATGATGGATAAATCTGCCTCATCCTTAAAAACAACCCCTGGGAAATCCTTTCCATCAGACCCCCTTACCTTAGCACTAGGTCAGAAACCTGTGCATTACAGCATGGGATCTCACTAATACTCACTTATTTCAGGAACATTACCTTCTATTTCCAGGAGCTTCTGATAAAGTGACTTCAGTATGTTATACCTTATTAGCAAAAAAACCCAAAAAACCCACTGTGCCTTCCCTGTTAGAAACCTCAGCTCACAATTCCCAGCAGGAGCAAGGCAGGTCACTGCATCACTATTAACCAACAGCTGACAGCTAATTGATTTTACACTTGTGTATCAGTGCTTGCAAACCATAATTTAAAAGCTAATTTGTTTCATACTTTTAATATCAGAGGCAGTTTTGTATCCTGTCCTATAAAGCCTGAGCTAATCACAGTCCATCATTTTTACTGCTGTTGGCCCCAAAACTGGTCTTTTGTACATCCATACTCTGAGACACTCTTATCTCTTAACCCAAATGTGAGAAAAAGCCCTCCAGCACCAGTTGTCTCACAGATACATCAAGGGAGAGTTTTCAAAACTGAAGCCACTTTAGGGTAGTTTTAATGAGGCTGTGTTTGCTAAAGCATGACTGACAGAAATAATAAGTTAGCATTTCTGAGGGAACCCTCAGAAATTGAGCTACAGCAGGCAAAAAGCCAGTAGAAATTGTTGTGCTGTTGAAAATAAGAGAGCTTTAGAGCTCCTAAAATAGCCCTCCTAGCTCAGCTTAATGCAATTAAAGTTACTGATGTACGTAATATGAAAACTGGGAGCTCTTCCTGTTAATAACCACTGTGTAACCAAGGTAATCAATTTCATTAATTTAATATACACTTTTGTATCCCCTGATAATAGACATATAATTAAAGGGATAGGCTTTGATTCCAAAATCAAAGTTTGTAAAGGACATTTATAGAAAAACAAGGCATTTTTCTTAATTGTTGCTCAATGTCACCCTGGTTAATACTTTTTTATTTTATTAAAGTATGAGTACTAAAATTCAGAACAAATTGATATAAGTATGGATCAATTTTATCAATAAGAAAGCATGCTGCCTGGTGAAGATGGAAAGAAGATAATCAATTATTGTAGAATGTGTGGCTGGTGTGGTTAAAAATACATATTAAAGTTGGAAATGATCCATATTTAATTCAATATTGTATATTATGCTGATGTAAAAATACTAAAAAATATTAATATTATTTTATTTTTCAACATATTGATCAGAAATTATGGCAAAGTTATTGTTATTTTATATTTCTTAAAATCTTTGACCAGAACCTAAAATTATTTAAAAGCCAAGAAAATAGATTTTTAATAGACATACAAAAGATATGTAAAGGAACAATGAAATTGAAGAAGTTATGTTTAAAAATTTAGGACTTTAGGTGATTGATCAGAAAATTATTAAATTGAGGAATGATAGTCCCTCAATTGAGTATTCTGAGAAAAGAGGAAAAATCCAATATTTGTCTATTCCAAATATTTAATATTTTATATGTATATGCAAATACATACTTTTTACAGACATACAAGTCTTGTGAAATTGCATGGATAAGACAAAGAAAAATGTGTGGTGCACAAGCAGGATGAGAGATGAGTGTAACAATAGGAAGATAAATGTGTAATTACGATGAAAATAAAGAGGCAAAAATGAACACTCAAGAAAGACAAATATTCATGAAATTAAATGAGTCAAATAGTTAATTATTAGAGGGGGACTAGATATTCCAAGATTCAGACACCATGGTAGTGCTGACCTGTACAGATTTCAATTTGTGATTATGTAATAGGTGATATTACAAACATCTCCTATTATGTGTGATATTATATCTCAGAGTATATAATGTGATACTATAAAATGTGTCAAGATCTTTGTCGTGAAATAAAAATATTCCCTTGTGAAGATGAGTGCACATGAAGGCTATGTTACTTCTTATACCATCTTTAAAAATCAATAGAAGCATTTAGTATATATTTTTAAAAGCTTTCTTTTCCACAGCTGAATTGAGAAGTAAAAATGCAAGTCTTTCTTTATGGTTATTTACTAGCAATAAACCTTATCAACAGCTTCTGAATAGTGTGGTGGAAGTGTCAATGAGGAAAAAACTGGGAACTAATGGAACTATTAATGTATGTTATATATTTAAAGGTAAACTCAACCAAAATTTCCTGGAATACCAATTGCTTAAGGATCCAGAAGCAAAGACCTTCCTGTGATGGTGTTTGTTGCCTTCTGCTTTCAGTTCAGAGTCTTGTCAAAGGAACTTCCATAAGCCAAGAATAGTGATTCCATACATCACCTCACCTAAGTGATATGAGAGAGATTTTTTCTTATGGAATTGAAAATTATACTTTGGAATAATTAAATATACTTAAGGAATAATTAGAAGTACTTCCTTTCTTCCTGCTGGTTCTTTCCAAATTTTTACCTTTGTCTTAAAGAATGCGAGGTTTTCAAATTTTCAAATTCTGTGTGTTTGTCTGTGCAGGAACCAGGATTACACTGTCAGTGAAGAATTTGGATGTTAAATTCTTGTTAAATTTCACATAGTCAGTGGTTGTCCTGTGCTATCTATCAAGATCTCTCAGTAAAGCCTCCCTCTCGTTGTGGGAATCAACAGCTTTTTCTAATTTAATGTTAGCAAATTTGCATAGTGAGCACACAACTCTTTTATCCGGGTCATTGATAAAATTTTGTAAAGAATTGGCCCTAAAATTGATCCCTGGGGAACACCAGTAGTGACAGTGACTGGCTGTCAGACTGATGTTGCCCCAGTACAGCAACGCTTTTAGTCCATCCTTCCAGCCAGTGACCACCCACCACAGTGTGCACATGTCTAGCTGGATTTTCTCCAGAAGGATACTATGACAGACGGTGTCCAAAGCTTTGCAAGAATTAAAAATAACTTCTCATACCTACTGGCTTGTTGTGTTTTGTCCAGTCACCTGATACATCATGATTTTTCTAGTGCTTTAACCTCGACAAAATCATGATTCAGTTAGGGTTCTTTGGACAACCTGTTTAACTTTGCCAATTAGTGTACAGGAGGGTAAAAAATTTATGAGGTAGGAACTAAAGCTATATTCAGTCAGCTCATTAACTGATATCATTATCAAACTGATACAGGAATCATTAAAAATGTATTGGATGTAAATAGCTTTCAATCTATATTCAGTTGGCTGGATTTACACCAGTAGTGCTAATATATACTCTAAGCCATCTGTTCCCTTAATGAATACTAGTAGCTGTATGCACGATTCTTACTTTCATGAACACAAAGTTGGCATAATAATTAAGAACATGTAAAATGCAGAAAAAAAAAGCATAGAAATTAAAATTTAAGGTACCTAGGTATGAACATAAATTTACTGTCTCTTAGGGATATATTTATCAGCAACGGGAAATTTCTTCTGGATCATAAAATGCCTGTTGCAACTCTACCTTGGTCCCAGGAGAAGACAACCTTGCTGTACACTCCATCCTGAAGCAGAAGAGACTAAAGCACAATTTACTTCAACCAGATGCCTCAAAATCTGCCAGTTACTATGGCTGTGGTCTGACGTGGGCTATATGAGGTTTTGGGTAAGGCTGAAAAGGGACAAGAGAATGGACCTTCCTAAACCAGTAATTCCTTGCCTGAGTCTCCAGTAGCAGGAGGAGGCGCAAACCTACTGACCATCCATCTTCTGTTCCAGCTCTATCTTTCCTTCTTCCCAGCACTACACTTAGCTGGGACTCACACTCAGAAAGGCAAACTGCTCTTTGATATAAATCACTAGAAAGGACCAGCTTTATTCCAGCTCCCCGTTCCTACATTTACCCCAGTATAAAGACACGAAGTCTCCTTCTCATTATCCCCATTCTCTACAAAGAAAACAGAACCAAACAAAACAGCTGAAAAAAATCTGAAAAAGCAAATCCAAGCCCAGAAAACCTCACATCTGGAGAAATAAAGACAGCAGGAAAAACCCTGAGCACTGAGAATTTGGCTTCCTTTTTAAATACAAGCTGCATGATATGTTTTTTGCAGGTAGAAATGATTATTATGTTATTTTGTTCAGCTGGCCGCCTTCTACTTCCACTGATAGGGAGCAGTTTAAACTTGTCCATGCATAGATTTCTTTACAGGTCCTGAATGTGTTATTACTGTGAAACATTTTCTTTCACTTGAATGAAAATAATTCACTTTTGTAAGATTTTTCTATAACAGTTGCTCTAAAGCCCACGTGCTGTTTGGTTGTCAGGTGATGATTTTCCACACAGTAGTACTTACTGTGTAGCATGAAACAGGTGCAGTCTTAGGGGTGTATAAACTGAGAGCATTGGTATTCATCATTTTGGAGGGAAAATTACAAAGAACTGTTCTTAATATATCTGAGTGAAGAATCAACAAAATGCTTGCAAACTCTGGATGTGTCAATGGGTGGAGATAAAGATGAGAAAAACTTTCTGAAAACTGAATTTGGGACATTTTGGCACAGTTGAAGCCTGGGTTTTCATGCTTCTACTCTTTGGAGGTGAATTTTTCCTATGGTGCTGAGATACATCAGTAAGCTGCAACTATGTTCTCAGTAGATTTATAAGTACTAAAGGAAACATTACTGCTGCAAGTGTAGGAGTTGAGTGCATGTCAAGATCTGGCTTTCAATTTATCTGTGCACAGGAATTATATTCTGACTCAGACCTATGGTCCCTTGAAGTAGTCAGTGATAAATAGCAGAGGAATCCTGCAGGTATGAAGTGTGGAAAAATCCCTCTCACTTAGCTTTTTACTCTTCACCTTGAATAGCTAAAGCATGACATATTCTGAAAGAGGAAAATTACTTATTATTTTAAAAATGTATATATGGAACTTTTAATTTCTCAGTCCTTCTATATACTTCATTTCAATGATTTCCTGTGAGTTCTATTGCTTCCTTACCTGCTGATAATTAGCAATGATTACTGAGAGGTGATTGCATGGAAAAGAGTTAGAAAACACAACAAATGGAACTGACAAAAATGCCCAAAACTGTTCTGGTTTTTTTCAGGAGAGAATTACAGATCAGGCATGATCCATTGCATTTATTAGGTCACAATACAGAAGTAAATGCCAGTCTTGGACTGGTATTTATTAGGTATAATACCTAATATCATTGAGGACTTAAGAGTAATCCTTGCAGATAACATGCTTGTGGAGCAAGTGGCCATCTGAGCAGCTGAGTTGCCATGAAGGAGTCACACACAAGTCAGAGCCTCTGTGACCCTGCTTCAGAAGAACGTGTAGATACTGCTAGGAGATCAAGGGTATCTCTCTTCTCACAAAAGCTTGAGACAAAGCAGGGGCAAGGCAACCAACCCCAAAAGAGGGCAATGCTACTTAGCAAGAGAATCAAGCAGAATGTCTTTGTAATAGGCATACCTACTTGACACCTCTGAGAAATAAAGGTCTGAATCTAATTCACTTCATCACCTGCTTTCACTAAAATGGTGGAAAATGTATTACAAAAAGCAGTCAGCTTCAGAAGAATCACCACAAAGTCTCAGACATCTGGTTGCAAGTCCAAACATGCAAAATTCTGTTAGGTATAGCACTTCGCCCTGTTTGATTCAGCAAATCTCTCTCACTACCTAATTAGACTGGAAGTGTTGCAGAACCTTCTTTCCCCACATCATCTTCCTAACCCTAGCAGTGCTATTGGCATCTTGATTACCAGCAGTTCCCTTTCTTGTTCATTTCAGCCTGGAAAATGTTCCCTGTTGTGCATGCTGAGTGGTTCCCTGTGGGGGAAGCACAATCCTCTGCTCTTTCAGGATAGCTCCCCTAATCCCAGGGTGTGTTATAAGGACAAGGTAAGAATCACTTTATCTCTGTGACCCAGCTACAGTCTTTATAGGAACTAAATAGACAAAAAAGATTCTGGTCAGTCACCTGAGGTGTGTATATGACTTCAACCCATTTCTGAAAATATTCTCTGCTTTCTTTACAGAGAAAGGTACAAACAGGCACAGGGATCAATGGCTTGCATATCTGGAACATATTGGAGGCAACTAATTTTCTCATGGAAAAAGCGAAAGCAATTTTCAGCGATCTTCCATAGAAGGCAAAGTCACACACAGAGTCACACACAGAATCACTAAGTTGGAAAAGACCTTCACAATCATTGAATCCAACCCACGTCTGGGATAGGACAGAGAATTGTTGTGGAATAGCTGGTTTGTACTAACTTCTTGATCCATAAGGCAATAACAAACGGCTCTTATGATGTTTTGCTGCATGCTCCTTAACATCCACTGTAGTGTTCATCAAGCACTGAGTTGTATACACTGGGAAGGCCCCAAGATCTAGGGAAAGTATAGGATATGTACAGCCCAAGGCTGGAACAAATGATGAACTAAGAGGCTGGAGTCTTGGCAGGAGGAAAAAGTGATGAGGAGGCATTTTGTGGGAGTCTAGGGTTGGTATGGAGTATTCATCTGTTCTGTGTCCTGGTTTCAGGGCTTGCTAGTGGGAAGTGGAATGTATTGCAAGTGGATAAGAGGAGTGAGGAAATGGGGAAACTGAGTGTCAGAAGGAGGACTGGTGCATGGCTTAGGCCTCCATTTTGACTTAGCAGAATGAGCAGGAGAAGGTGGGAGATTTACAGGGGTACAGGTAGAGATGAGAAATGAAGTAGGCTCTTGAGTGTCAGGATAGTACAAATTGTCTTGTCCTGATCTGCTCAGTTTTTCTCCTATAGAAGAGCTTTCCTATAAGTCATGCCTGGCTCATTAGCCTGTCTTTCTTAGAACTTGGACCTGGCAATTTCAACTGTGCAAAAAAATCTTAGAGTCACTCGGGTATTTCTCTGAAATCAGCAGCTGAATGTGCAGCAGCAGACAAAAGGTCACCATGATGGTGGACATTGTCAGGTAAAATATTCAGAACAAAGCAGAAGACATCATTTTGACACTACATATAGTGGAATTCAAAAAAGGCATAGGGAGAGGCAGCTAAAATTGTCAAGGGTGTGAAGCAGCTGTTTTGGGAAGGAGAACTGAAAGACAGCTGCATGGGGAGACGAAAAAGTTTACAGAATCACAAAAGCAATGGACAATCTGAATTAATGTTGCCTCAGTTCTCACTGCATGAGTCAGGGAACACTCAATAAAACTAAAAAGGAGTAATTTCAAAACAGATAAAAGAGAGTACACCTTTACACACTGGGTAGAAAAGTTTTGGAATTTGTTGCTACAACAGGTTTTAAGGCAGATAGTTATGGCAGAACCAAGGAGGATTTAGACAGATTTGTGGACAGCAGGTTCTGAGATGGATGCTAAAAGAACTAAAAAACGTTGCATGCTCTAATTTCCCTAATACAGCATTTTGACATTCTGGAGAAATATGACAGGAACAGAGAACAAAATATGGTCAGGCTCAGGTGCTGTCCTTAAATACCATGTCTTACTGCTGTTGAACGAATATTATACAAGATAAGCCATTGTGTTACTTATAGCACGTTTATTCTCTTCTCATGTCATTGTTTCTTTCTTTTTTTTCTTATACTCTGAGTACTTCTTTTTCCCTTGTGTATTATATGGAGACCCTAAGTCCATAAGCTGTCGATGAAGGCTCCAGTAAGGCATAAACTACCTCAAAGAAAACAAATATTATTTTTGGATCATTCACTAAACATACCAAACTATGACTCCCAGAGTACAATGAATATAATTACATTTTGCTGCAGCAAAAGGGCACATTGGATATCCATGGACATATAAGATGTTTGCAGGTATTTGTGTGCCTATGTTTGTAATGCACTCTGTTAGCATATTCTCTTGCTGTTACTCGTGTGAAGGTGGAAGTACTCTCTCACAGCAGCCTGCTTTACAAGCTGAATGAACCTGATAACCTTGTGCCAGGAGGTGATGGACAGCTCAGTGGAGGGTGGGAGAGCAGTGGGTGCCATTTACCTTCACTTCAGCAAGATTTCTGACATTGTCTCTGTAGCATCCTTATAGGAAAGCTGACAAGGTTTGGTTTTGGTGGGTGGACAGCAAAGTGGGCTGAAAACTGACTGAGCAGCCAGGCCCAGAGGACTGTGATCATTAGCACAAAGTCTAGCTGGGGACATGTCTGTAACTGGTACCTTGGGCTGGTAACTGATCAGGTGGAAAACCTGGTTACTGTGCAGTCCATGGGAAGGAACTCCATGGTTAGATGATGTTCAGATGCTTTTTTTCCGTAGATGGTTTCCTTTCCAGGTAGTGTTTGTAATAAGCTCTCTTCAGACACAGGAAAAAGATAGAGAGAGGAGAGGATGACAGAAACATGAAGGTCAAATGACTCTTGTTCCAGAATTATAGCAGTATTCTAATTTGATATGAAAAAAAATTATGATGCCCTGGCAGATGGACTGTTCCAGTCACATCCTATCACCAGGAAATCAATTGCAAAATCAAAGACCTTATTAATTTTCTCTGGCATTTAATTGCAGCCATCAATTGGACTGATTATATGAAATTCAGGAAAAAGTACACAGACACAACTGCGTATTACTACTGTACAAGCTATTCTAGGAGCAAGTTAAGTGCATTTTTCTTAAAAATGCAAGGACCAAAGTATGTATATACACTCTGATATCTTTGATTTTCAGAGGGCTATTATTTATGAGGGTTCAAAGCTTACTTGGAGTTAGCTAATGTTAATTCTGTCCTCTGCTGTTTACCCTGTACCTCTCCTGGAGGTCAATGCTCACATCCCAAAAAGACAGCTCCTGAATCAGCGATTCTGAGTTGCCATTGTTTTCAGACTGGAATATTAAAGAAAAAATATATTGCAGCTTCTTTTTTATTTTGTGGAAGTTCTAATTTGGTGTCTGCTATGTAGGTGCCTTGAGTTGGAGGGAAAAGGTGGTGGGCAGCTGCAGAAAGGATACTCCAGGTTCTTCCCAAGGTACACCAACCCTGCTTGTAAATCAGAGACTGAAGTCAAAGCTGAGTGAAAGCTAGCAGAAGAATAAAATGAATAGATGTAAAAAGTGTTAAGCTCTACTCTGAATAAATAGATATCTTTGTAGCTTGGCTGCAGTGCAAGACACATGCTTTGGAGAAGGCAGTTCCCTACTTGAAATAGGTGCTATATGAAAACACACACAGTTCAGAGCAGAAAGGATGAGCAAAGAGAGAAAACAAATGATCTGGGAAACTCTACCATATTACTTCCAGCTTGGAAGAATCTTTTGATTCTTTTTCTATGCAGGCAAAGCTTATTATTGTTTGCAATCACTGAATAATGGATTCTATTTTCCAACATAGTTTTGAGAAGGTTTTTGATTTGATGCACGCTTGTATGATTTAAACCCTGGACTCTGTCAGGCTATGATAAAAGCTGCCATCACCTCACCAGGAATTTCCTGTAATGTATAAACACTTGACTTCACGCTAACCTTCCCTCCTGCCTCTCCCACATCCTTACATGCATATCAATGTCTGCTGAAAAGAGCACTGCTGTGTACCAAGTCCTAGTCAACAGACCAAAATGACCAAGGCCTAAGGATTACTGCAGTACTGCTAATCAATAGATATTGAGTGCAATCCCCTGCTCTAAATTCAACAGGGTTAATAAGTGTCTACAGAAAACAATGCTCTGAAACACAATCTCCTTCAGTGAGGGAGGGGAGGTAGAAATGTTTGCTTCAGCAGCTGCAGATAAAACCTGTGGGAGGCAAAGCTTTAGCTTTTACCCAAATTTGGCCTGAAGCATTCTTGATTTGCTAAGTGTGCTGTGCATTAGAGACAGCTTTGCTGCTGACAAGAGAAATACCACATATGATGACATATTTCTGAGCTCCCGAAAGTCTTCGTTTGATGTTTTACTCAGAGATGGCATGTGAAGCTCCTTATGGTCTCATCTATTAGACCTTTGGTTTTGCTTTCTGTGCTTTGTATGCAAGACTAAGCACATGCAGGATGGAGGAAAGGAATTCAATTTAATAGCTGGCCAAATGCCCTTTTCTCTTTTGAATAGGCAGCGATGCTATCTAGAGATGAAAGGTGACACTTAAACAGAGCAGCAACACTACTTGTAAAAGGTCTGAAATTCTTGTAACTTTTCTTGACTGCAAAAAGCGAAGCCTTTCCCATCCCCCTGTTTTATGTGATTTACAGGGTGAACTCTTAGTACAATTTAAGATCCTGAGTGAAAAACCCAGTCTGAGAGACAGTGTGCCAAACTCTCTGACTGAGCTGGGGTAGTCAGCCAAGTTCAGTATCTGCTGGCTGATGATGAATGGTGATGTCTCAGTGCTTGCTCAACATCTGTCTGCCTCCTTCACTTCTAATTGCACACCCGCAGATAACTGGGAAGGAGAGAATGCTAGATTTCACAGAAGCAGTATAATGGGACTTATTCATGAGTGTGAAGAATTAGGTAGGTATGTCTATGCTGTGTTTTCGAGCACACCTTCAACATATGTCCAGCTCTCTACAGGTTGGCATGCCTGGTTCAGGATTACTGGCTGTCTGAGCCTCTTTGTAGTAATACAGGAAAGTTATAGTTCTGATTGTCACCATGGCTTTACTGAATTCCTCAGTGGGAGGGGTCAGCAGTAATACTGCTTCTTATCAGCCAGAAATGCTGCACTTTTTAACAGATTATGGAATGAGGAGATGGGTGCACCATGACATGTTCTTCACAGGTACTGCTCTTTCTCAGGTTGAGACAAATAAATCAGACTATATGCTGGCACATATGACTGTCACAAAACATTTTAAAGCACTGCAATTATTTATTTTTCTTTAGAGTTGTCTGTTATTTTCCTTTTCTGTTATTATTTCTGCTTTTTATAATTTCATAGGGATTCAGCAAATGACAACTTCTGTCATTCCCCTGTGTTGACCTAAAGCTAGAGAACACACTTTGTATTCCTTATTTCTGCTGTGTTGCATTTTTTTCCTTCAGACTAGAAGCATTAAACTGTCTCCATATACAGGCAAGGAAAATGTGTAGTTGGAAATAGAGTTTGCTAAAACAAGACCCTCTATTATCTGCTATGAAATTGTAGGAAACAGGGACTTCAAGAGGTCATTTAGTACCCTCCCCTTTGTCTCTTATGCTTTTCATCTCATCCATCTCTTTCACCTTTTTACCCCTTCTTTTTTTACCTCTTTCTTTATTTTCTTTGTCTGATCCTCTGTTGTGTCTTATTTAGGCTTTGGGCTGTACATATCAAAGCAGGCACACAAAAAATCCTGACTCACAGACATAGCCACCATGACTGGTAAGGTACCAGGCCACTGTCACTCTAGTTTGGAAACAAATAGGGAAATGGGCTTCATCTGTGCTTTATTTCCAATGCATAATTCTCACAGTGGAGTTGCAATAAAACAGTGATGACAGATTTATAATAGTGGGTTTAAGATTTTTGGTTTGCCAGTATAACTCCGAGTCTGTAAGAACCCAGTTTGGTACTGTGGGGAACTGGAGCTTTTGAATCCCAAGACAAATGACTTCCAAATTGGAACAGAGCTATGGACTCAGGCTCCATTGTGAGGGTTAATTTTGTTTCACTCAGAAATAATTATTGCTGGCTTATCTAAAGTAGCAGAAGCTTGGAACAGGAGAGTACTTCACTCCTCCTGGCACAAAGACAGTTGTGATAATGTAAGTTATATAAAGGGTGCCAAGCTAAGGGAAGGGGTGGGGGGCGGTTTGGAATAAAACCATCAACAAAACAGTGACTTTAGCCACCTTCTCAGTGTTCAGATTATTGTTCCTAATTTTTTACATTTATATTGACTTTTCATTCTAACCAGTAGCTTGCAGGAAATCTTGCATTGTAGTTTTCCACCAGGAAGAAACCAGTGACCTAAAAATCCGGTATATTTTTAATAACAATTATTAAAATTGCATGAAATATGTTAGTCCTTGAACAGTAAAAATGGCCTGAAGCAAAGAATCCTTCTTGAGGGAACTCAGCCCAAAAGCTAATACCCAGTTCTCAGTCAGCATTGATGTAGATTCTTCCCATTTGCCCTAGGAATTCCCTGCTAAAAAATGCATAAAAATGCTACACATCTGAAGAGCATGGCAATATTTATGGAAGCAGCAAGTGCTGAGGTGTTGGGATGCACTCCTTTGAGGGTACACTCTGCCATGTGCCAGCTCCTGTGCTGCAGTGGGTACCTCTCCATCCCACTGCGCTCGGGACTTCCTGGCACTGAGAACAGGCAGATCTCTACCTGGGGCAAGGACTGAATTGGTGCAAAATTAAAAAGGTGACATTGTAAAATAGCAGTAAAGATTTAGGATGAGCAAAAATTGTTCCTGGGAGAGAAATGGCCCAAAGCCATTTAGTCCTAAGCATCTTGTTTAGGAAGACAACTGGTTACCAACAAGCCAAGTAATGAAGATCAGTGCTGGTGATACTATATAGAATGGTTAAGTGGATCAACTGGGATCTGAAGGATAATATTATTCTCTTATTATTGTCTACTATTGGCTAGCCAGGTTTACCTAAACTAGCCACTATCAGTCTACTACTCTTTGTAAAACACCCACAATCAATCAATCACTTGGGGGAAAAAAAAAGCCAACCCAAACCACCAATATCTCTGGAGGTTTGGTCTTATCTTTTCAGTCTAGGCAGACTGGAATCTATTGTGTTGGTCTTCACATTTCCATTTCACATTAAAGCACTGGCTTAGGGCATTTACCCCCATGATTTGCTTCTTTGTTTTACCCCTTTGCTACCTTTCTGCTATCTGTATTCATGAATATAGAGTTTGAGAGTTTAACCAGGTGGTGGCAGTGATGAACTGATGTTACCTATTTCTACAAATTTTGTTGATGTAACAATAATAATAAAGAATGTAGGCAAACAGGTTAGTCCTTCAGGGCTCAATTTTTAAAGCTGTGCATAGGGATTTAGAATGACATTAACTAGAACTGCTTGGTCAAATCCCTCCACAGTGCTCTGACAGTTTATCCTGGACTGGTGAGGGTTCAGCCCTAGTCCTGAACTTTGCATAAATTTTAGATATGTTATAGCAAAGGAGACTGGAATATACTTTGAATATGTTATGAATGTATAACAGCCACAGTGAAGGCTGTCCTTGTGCATTCCTCAGTGACTTCCCTCAAGGCTTGAAAAGAGTTTTAAAAGAAAAATATTTCATCAAATGTGTAAATGAACAATTTAATGTATGTCTGAGTATATTGTAATTACATGTAGAATATTTTGTCATTATTTTGATTCCCAAAATTAATTTCTCAGGTGAGTTGGAGAATAATAATTCCATTTAAATAATAGATACCTGCAATACCTTTTCTTGCAACTAAAATACAAAATGTATAATGAAAAAGATGGAGTTCTTCTGGACTCCCACATAATATACTACAGTCTCTCGAATTCAAAATGAATTTAAAATCTTGGATTTATTTCTACTTATTAATAGCTTTATTTCATGAAACACTGCAGTTCTGACTTTACAAGATGCTCATCATTCTTCACACATTAATGTTGCTCTCCCACCTTGCCAAATCTTTCCTAGGGTTGTGTACAGCAGACGACAAACATCCACTTGCATGAAACCGAGGATATTTGTTTGCAGAGACAGATATGAGCTGTCCTGTCAGATGGAATCAGCACACAGCACCCAGTGGGGCAGCTTGTGGGGCTACTACCAGCTACCATTCCAGGTATCAGTGGTCTAGGGCAGCATCCCATATCCCTCTGAAGGTCTGTCACTGTAGAGAACAGACACTGACACATTATTTTCATAGAATTTAATATGAAGGATGTGAATAATATTTTTAGTCTTCATCCAGGAGGACTAAATTGTAAATTGTTCCTGTTGCTGCTGTCCTCAATGCAGCCTACTCATCCTCCCCAGCCAATGCCTCTGCCATGCTCTAGCATAAAAGAGAGCTTGCAGTCACTTGGAGCTGCACTCCTGTAGGAGTGACTGTCCTGTGTTAATGACAACCAGAGAGATATTTCTTTCACAACTTAGAAGAATGTGCAGGAATTTCTAGAAAACCACAGTCTTTAGGCAGCACTTGACAGGTAGAACTTGAAATGTCAAGAAACCTCCCTCTGGAAAAAGTCAATTATTGGCAGCCATATTTTTGTTTTAGTCTATTTGGAATTATTTTCCCTGAAATAAAGAAGAAAAACAAAGAGGGAAAAAAAAGGTCCTGAGTAAACAGCAACAAGCTTTATGCAGCTCTGGATCTGGACCCTGTTCTGCTGCATAGCTTTGCAGCTTTCCTCTTCATCCAGTCCAGGCACACTACCATCTGTGGATTTGTTTCTTTTCTTCTTTTTTTTTTTTTTTTTTTCCCCCCCAGCAGGGCAGAACACTGACAGAAATAAAATGCGGGATGACTTAAAAGATGAAATTCTTGTCCTCCTTTCCACCCTCTCATTTTGATGGCAGTTAACTAACTTGTACTATAATCACTATAATCAGAGTGTAGTTACACAGTTCTGCTGATACAGAATATTGGTGGACTTGGGGCCAAGAATTGATTTTTAAATCCCCAGAGACTTCAATTATTAGATACAAACTCTGCTGACACCAAGACTAGCACTTTTTCTGTGGGTGGAAATGACAGAAGTGAAGGCTGATTCAGGTCTGTGAGCGTGCTCAGAGTGGAGAGGCAGGATGCCCATCCACCAGGGCTAGCAAAGACTCTTGTTTTCTTTACCAGCTCACCTTAAAATACATAAAAATGGTTCAAGAAGGTTTCAGAATCTGTGCTCTGTTTCACTGAACACCTCTTTTATACAGACAAACCCTGTAATCTACACAGCAGGAGCAAAACCACTGTAGATCTGTAGTTTTAAAACAGGTAAGTTTTTCAGAGAAAGGCAGTTTCTAGAAAAGCAGACAGGCCTTTGGGCACAGGCACTCAAAAACAGCAGTTAGACTGAAGCAATAAAGACGTTTTTTCTAAATACTACTTGCAGGCCCCACATGAACTGCACCCCCAAAAAATTAATTCAAGGCAGGACCACACCCTGCCCTCTGTGAGACATAAGAACTGGTCTCCCAAAGCCACCAAGAGGAGTTCTGTGGCTTTTGCTGCTGGAGGGGGAAATGTGATCCCTGACCCTATCCAGACATTTGGTGAAAACACCCAAAAGGCTGACTGGATCCCCCTGTCTGGTTAGCACTTTACCCATTTTTCTGCAGTGATATTAACTGAAACTAATTTATTTGAACAACCATTCACACAAACATGGCTGTGAACAATTTCACAAAGTGCAGATCATTGCATCCCTATGCTTTGATCAGGTTGACATCTCATTCACATGAAAACCCAAGACAGATATGGCAGGGCATGTTTGCATATTTGCCTACTTAATGTCTTTTAAGCTGTCTTTTGCTAGTTCAAATATCTGAAAAAATGTAAAGAAAACACAAGAGCCAGTCAAAAGTGCAAAATTATTAATCAAGTTGAGCAAACAAATCTTAGTCTGGTGGTTACCCGCAGACACATTTCTAGGACTTGTGCAAATGAAGCCAAGGAGTTATACAAGCTCTGCTTCTTATCAACCTGGTTTATCTCAGTTTCTTGCTTACTCTTCATTAGCTCTCAGCAAAAGATGAAATTGGATTGTAAAGATGCACTAGGCTCATTGTCTGCTTTGCTTTTAATTGCTGACACCGTTCATTAATCAAACAGAGGATACCACTGGGGAGGGAGCAGGTTTGGGTCTACCTAGCTGACTATGCTGATGTCAACCCGTTTTCTCAATGTGCCAGTCAAAGGCACTTGCGTTAATCTGCTGTGAGCTGTTGTGACAATCAGTGCACGGTGACAGCTGGGGAGTCGGCGGTGCCGCATCCCGCTCGTCCCGCCCCTCCTGGGGAGCCGGGACACATGGCCAGGAGCCGGGACACACGGCCAGGAGCGGGGACACACGGCCAGGAGCCGGGACACACGGCCAGGAGCCGGGACACAAGGCCAGGAGCAGGGACACACGGCCAGGAGCGGGGACACACGGCCAGGAGCCGGGACACACGGCCAGGAGCCGGGACACACGGCCAGGAGCAGGGACACACGGCCAGGAGCAGGGACACATGGCCAGGAGCTGGGACACATGGCCAGTGGAGCCTGGGAACGCTGCAGCTCACACACTCCCACACCCTGCCAGGTTATGGATTTCAATCAATACATCGTCCTGGTGGCACAAGGGGGAAGGGCCAAAAAAAAAAAAAAAAAAAANCCTTGGGTTATGCGTTGGTCTGCCAGCACATACCCAGTGCTACAGGAGCAGGGTTCACTCTTAAAGGAATAGTGAGGACAGGTTACAAAATTATTTGATAACTTTAATTTGACTCTGAGAGGAATCAGGGCTAGAGATTTACTACAGGCTTAATGCCATTACAGCCTGTAGCTTACACTAGGGATGATGCTGAAACCAAACATCTCCAGGCTATTAACAATCTCCTAACAGAACAGAAACATTTTAAACTAGTCATATGAACATTCCTACTCTAAAAGCCTGGCAAATACATTACTGTAATGTATTTGAGCATTAGCCAATGAGTTGTGGGGGATTTCTGCAGCCAGGGCTGCCTGGACTGCCATCTTAGAGACACATTCACCTGTGAATAGTAATGAATGGTTAGGAATGGTCATTTATTAATATTTCATTGCTTGAAAACGTATTGATCCATATACAGCCCCTTTTGGGAAGAGTGGGAGCAATACAAAATTAAGATACTTTATTTTTCTTTAGGTACTCTACCTACTTGTTATTCTAGTGGGGGAAAAAACATTTCTTAATTTCATCAAACATATATTTCTGAAATAGAGAGAATAAATACTTGAAATTACTGCATTTTATGTTATAAAAGCTGAGCTCCATTCTATGATCCATGATGGCAAGCAATAATTTTTTCTTTGTGAATACCTTTGTAAGACAGAATGGAAGAAATAAGTGCTTTCCTCACTGCTTTGCAATACAGACTGGTATTCCAGAAAAGTCTGGAGGAAAGGGGTTCAACCTGCATTTCATAAATGAACTACAAATTAGAGCTTTTCAGCATCTGAGATGCTTACAGGGACAGATTGTATGCTCTTGTGCTTCCCTGCTTCTATTGTAAATTAAGTTTAATCAGAAAGGAGAAGAAAATTTAATTTTCTATCAGTTTAGCTCATGTTGTATCACAGCCAAATCACTCCTTCATCTGCCACTTTTTTCTAGCAGGAGAAGATCTGAAGGTTACTGCTGTGAGAAGGGACTGGTGTCACTAGCAATCCGTGTAACACTGATACATACTTCATCTCTTCTCCAGTTTGTACTATTGGTACTGACCTGATAACTGAGGCAGAGCCTGCTTTGTTAATATCCTTCTCATTTGCTGTGGCATTGCTCTTCTGTCTTGAAGACCTGCCTAAAATAAAGAAAAAGAGAACTCAGAAAACAAAGTTAAGGTTTTATTTTTCTTTTATAATTTACGGGGACAAAGTCAGATTTACCACATCAGAAGATTGCCACCTTAAATAGATAATCTTAAACTCTATTTACAGAGCTTCTCACATTCCATTGAGATCTAGACTAATTTTGAAATAGCTGTGTTCCTATGCAACACCTGGGAACACTGGCTGTTCAAAGGGCAGCTGGAGGTCACTTGTTAGGTAGGAGAGTGAGTCCTGGCCTGGAAATCTGGGTTGGCAAGTGATACTTGTCATTAGCAAACAGACCTGCTACTACAGCAGTGGGCTACCAGGAGTATCTTTTACAGTATCAGTCTTGCAACTTACAGCAATGCCATTTTGCTGGACTGGATGATCATCCTCTTTGGAAACTTGTCACCTGCAGAAGCTGTACCCATTTATCTGTCCCAAAAAGTCATTTGCTGCTCTTGCAAGTGACTTTTCCACGAGATGTAACTTGCCTTATTCTGATGGCTGTTTGCTTTCTCGCTTCCATCATGAGCTTTTAGGAAGCTGGGAACCTGGCCTGACGAGGTTAGATCTGTTCAGACTGCCTGATGCCTTCACACCACCTGAATATCTTCCCAAGTAATTGGGTGCCCATTGTCTGGAAAAGAGGGCACACCACACTGGGTCCCTGTGCATGCTGGTGTTGGCTTTCCCATGGGACACACCCCGGGAGGCCCCTGAGCTGCAGCAGAGCTGCAGTGGAGGCAGATCAAGAGAAGGAGTCTGGCTGAGAGCTCCCGCACGGCCCCACAGCCCTGGTGGGGCAGGTGCTCCCCCAGGAGGGAGCAGGCAGCTCCTGGCCCGTTTGCACAAAGCTGGAAGACTTCAAGCTCTCGTCCTGTCACCATAGTCAGGTCTGTGTAATTTCTTTCTTACTTCTGCCTGCCAGCCTATCTCTGGCTGTCTTGGTGGTGCCTGTTGCCTTGTTACTGCTGTTGGCACTGGTGTTTTATTTCTTATCGGTGCTGGGAGCTGCCTGTTTTCTTTCTGGATTTATATAGATCTAAATCCTACATTTATCTTCCTTTTATCAGCAGCAAAGCCTGCAGATACTTCTGCCATCAACCTACGCCGAGTTTGGCTACATATTCACTTGTCCTCCATATAGAACTCATGTTTAACTTACATGGGTCAGTTAAGAAACAACATTGGGATATTTAGCTTTTGAAGTTCTCACAATAGATCTAAGATTTTTTTTTTCAGTTTAATTTTTCCTTGTTTTTTGACTTTGAGCATGAAAAAGAGATATCATTACTAAGATAATGAAGAAAGTCTGAATTTTTCAAAAGTATTATGATAAAAATGACATAATAAGATATCAATAACTCATGATATAATTTTATTTTAACAAGCCAAAACATAGAAGAAAAATACCAAAAGGATTGCTATATAAATGTACAAACACTGATTTAGGAAAATTGTATTTTAAAATAAATATTTTTAATGTTTTTAAATTTCAGTAAAAATTCTTTTCATCGGTGCTCTGCTTTGAATCTTCGAGATATACTGAGAGCTGGGAATATTGTCTCTCAAAATCAGAGGAGGCTTTTTCTGCTGAACAGTTTGCAGAAAAAAGAAACCCTCTTTGGCAGCTGCCTGAAGACAGATTGGATGTTGAAGGAAGCTTACATAAAGGAAAAGAAAGCTCTGGCATAGTGACTGACAAATCTACTCCTGCTTCCTAAAAAATGCTGAGCTGAGAGAAAAGCCACCGTGAGATCTGCAGTCCTTGGGAAGGAAAGACAAATCCCAAATGTGTAAGACTGTATTCTTTCTCTACCTATGGGCTCCAGAATGCTCTATGACAGTTGATATTAATGACTCACCTTTAGCTCATTTCACTTCATTTTTCATAAACCAACCCTCTCAGCTTTTTATAGAAAAGAAATCTGTCTCCTGTTTCTGCAGTCTCTGTCACATGGCAATGTTCATGTTTTCTACCACAGGTGTGACTCCAGTAAGAAAACAATGACTCACATCCTGGCTTTGGTGTCAGTGCTTTAGTGTCATCCATGTGACATCATCATAATGGGTACGTATTTTCTGGAAACTGGTCTGAATCAGCTAAACAAAAGAAATTTTTATAGAAATTGCGTGGACCAGAGCCAACTCCTTTTCTCCTGAGCCGTGGCTCACCTGCAGAGTGAATCTGATGAAGTCTCCATCTATCAGGTGACAAGCAGAAAAATCTCTCTCCACTGAAAAATTCCACAGTGAGGAGATATCCAAAGATGCATTCTCTGTTCTCTTCTTCTGTTAATTGTTGGACAAGCATCCCGGAAACATCTCACTCTTCCACAGTGAGTCAAGGAGCCACGTTGGATATGACACTTCTTGGGGATGTGTATCTTTTTGTCCTTCAAGAAGTGTAGGAGAATTACATTTTAGAATCCTGACTTGTAAATGGAATATCATGTTGAATTTCCTTTCAACTATTTGTTGACTAAAGAATCCTTATAGATACTATAGATAATTCTAATTTGAATTCCAGTTTTAATCTTTTAGACATATTTTATACTTTCTTTTAAAAAATTATCTGTTCCTCTTTAGTTAATACGATTATTGGAGTATCTTTTATATTGCCTAATTTAGTTTTCCTTTAATGTATCGAGAAAAGAATTTGGAGTTTCAGCCTCCCTCAGGAGATCGAAGATTAACTGATTAACAGATAATGTCAGTAATGGAATTTTAAGTCCAGCCAGAGGCAACCCAGACAAGAAAATTTTGATACTTTTATTTAGCTTCATATTTTCTTTTAATCTTTGATTTTGTTTTTCTTCCTTCTTCTTAAGAAGGTTATGAATGAAGTGGCAACTGTTAAGAAAAAACTGTTCAAAGCACCATTGATGTTCTTGAAGAAGCACAACATTTGCAATAAATTCTGTGTATGAGGGAACAAGTGTCTGGAGTTCATCAGTATATGGGTGTTCAGTGTTACTGCCAAGATTAGCACACACACACATAGAGGCTATGTCTGCTCTTGTCAGGATATGTCTATTCAAAGAGGCAGGATATATTAACTCCAGGAAGATTTCATGAGGAGGTGTCAAAACAGCTTTGGTATTGATTTACCTCTTGTTGACTTAGAGCAGAGACAGCAGGGACTCATGGTGCTCTGCACCTAGGCAGGTAGATGTGTTTATAGACAGCCTGGTCATCAGCAGGGAATGAATGTAACTCTCATCATCAGACATATGAATCCTTTTATGAGTTTCAACACACTGTTAATAATCCGGACTGTAAAAAATCAATAGAGAGACATAATTACAAGAGCAGTCAATAAATAGTAATTTTATCCTATAATATCCATTATATTTGAGGTAGAAATATGTGGATTTCTAAATTATTTAATATGGCCCAATACACTCTATTAGGGCTCGTTTTCATGGCTAACTTTATTAAAGCTCAGTACTGAACTAAAGCACTAACCTAAATGGATAGAGGAGCTTCAACTTAATTATCTCACAATATCTCCTGTTTTACACCCATGCTCAGTTTAAGATGCTGCTTGTCTTGACAACGGCGAGTGATGGTAACAAATCAGTCCCTTGCATAGTGCCCCTATTCTACACAACAAAGAAACAGAATATGCCTTAAAGCTGAAGATTTACAAGTGACAACATATCATCTGTGAGAGAGAGGTAAAGAGATGTGGAAGGACTCACCTGAAATATGAACTTATGATGTTAATTTTCCATTCAAGAACCTAGCTTTGGTGGAAATGCAGGCATGTCACACAATACACTGCAACACAGACACTGTTTGGAGATAACCATTTACCAATCAATTCTGTACAGTCAGCAAAATGCATTGCTGTGGGTATTAGCTGATGTTATAACGTGGCAATTGTTTGTGTTGGTGCACAAAACAGATTCTGGGTCCAGGCTTCTGTCCTCTGTACCAGCCCAGCACTGCAAAGCCAGAGGGATGGTGCTTTCAGTGCACCACTGTTGCAGCCTCTGGGCTCAGGGGCTGGACTGTGTTTTTAATTTCTCATGAGCAGACAGAGACCATGAGGAATAGGAAAATTCTGTGATGATTTTGAAATGCACATCTGCCTTCTTGGAGGATTTATTTAGCCAGTAACGTGTAGAGAAGTCCTCAAAACAAAGAGAAGTTTTACACTAATAGTCAATTTTTGATCAGGTGAACAAACAAATTAAGAGAAATACATGGCATTTCTTTAACAAAGTGTTTTGGGTTTTTATTTTACAAAGAAATGAAATTAATAGACACAATTGGGAGAACATATGCTACTGACTTTCATAAAAAAGGACACCTACCCTTAAAGCAGAGCACAAAGTCATATCTGATAGCCAAATGCTAGTTCTGAATTATCAATTTTTATAAGGACTGAAGTATCAATATTTCCACACTTAAAAGAAATAGCATTGTTTACATCTTCAGAGTGTCTTAGGAGTCTGATTCAGCTAAAGGTCATAAGAATCGCACAGCAAAAATTTTGGACCTGACTTTGAAAAGTCAGGTCAAGGGAGACCTATGATTGTGTCAAGGAAGAACGGTGCAGATAAAAGGAAACGTTCACATTAAGCTATTCCTTTTAAATGTCACTAGAAACTGGTTTTTTTTACACCCCCACCTCTTGTCTTCTTACTTTGTTTCATTCCCTTGTACACTTCTCCCTCTCAAATAGTAAACATCTTGAAAGTCCTGGCAAGAAATCTTCAGGCAGATAAACTATCCATTAAAATAAAGTGGAATGCTTTGATTTTTGCCTAGAGGGGAGGAGGAATTGAGCTCTTTTTTGTATTTTGCCAGAAAAAGGCTTACAGGTGAAAAAGAGAATTAAGAAGGATGCCTCTGGCTACCCAGCCTTGTCACTTCAGGTACCTTCCAACCCACGCATTTTGGTCCTCATAAGTGAGGCTGTAAGATTTTTCCTCAGACAGAAGCCTCCAACTTTCTAGCACAGTAAGTCATCTGGCTAAAGTTATTAACAACAGCACAATTACCCTTTTTTGGGCCCCAACTTTATTTTACAGGCATGCACTTAGGCTAGAAACAGTCTATCAGGTTCACACAATATCAATGGTAGTCGTTGTGTTCCTCTTGTAAATGTGAAAACCAATTATTTGTAAACAAATATGAAATGAAGACTCAAGGTCTAGAGGGAAGAATGAAATCAGACTTTTAAAAAAAGTTTTCTGTGTTCTATGACAGGCTGAGGTGAAAAATTTTCCATTCTGTATCTAATTCGCACCAGCTATACGTTTTTGTTTTCTTGGCTACAATAATTATCTTGTGTCTACTGTTTCCTATTTAGGACTAATTTGATTAATTTGTGCTTCTGGTGGGAAAGTAGGAGTTGAATGACAGAACATAAATATTTTTTACATTATATAGTCTTTTAAAAATTAATTTATGTGGTTGTGCATGTGTGCAAACATATAGGTAAAACGTTGGAAAATTTTTCACGGGAGGAATGAAGACTACACTAACACTGTGATAAGCTCAATTTTCAAACAATTAACTAGATTACAATATCTGAAGGTGACTTACATTTGTAAAAACAGCAAGTTGCAATCATCTGATTGTTCTCAGGTACTTTTCAGGGATTTGGTATGTAATTCGTGGGTCTACTGTGGCTGGATATATGCTATAGCCAGGAGCTTGAAAAAATATAAGCTACAAAAGAGCTTGTTGGTTTACTGGCTGACCCAAGAGACAAACCCAAGGGAAAATAAAAAACATGCCTGGACAACTTTTTCATCACAAGTCTGTAGGTGCATCTTATCTTAAAGCCTGATTTGAAGCTCATTGACATCAAAACTGAAGTTACTACGTTTTGCATCACCAAATAATGACACACCCTGAACAGGCAGAACTGATGGGGTTCATTATTTTTGTGGTGCAGAAAAGAGGCCTCCCCAAGGACCTGTTGACAACACTGAGACAAGTGTGAGCTGCACCTGGAATGGCTGGAGTCTGAAATCTGGTGCTGTTTATAAGCATTGCCTCATCAAAAAGAGCTTACAGGAGAGAAATTTATTTTGTATATATTAAACAGTCAACAAGAAAATGAAGAAGGTATGCTGTTCTGCAGGTCAAAATATTACTTATTACTCTAATAAGCACTTAACTCTTTTTGAGAATGCAGCACAGGCAGACAAGGCATTTTTTTCTGCAGTGCTTTAAGTCATTCACTTGATTTGTTGCCATTTACTGCAGTTGTGTAATGGCTATAAAACTGGAAAAAACATAAAACATAAAAGAGAGGTGTTGAAGTCAGCCTTAAGGTACTAAATTCCTGACAGCAGCTTGTAAAGCAGTGGAGATTTAGGTGCTGTAAGATGACACTGGAGGTTGTGGTAGGTGCTGAAGTGATGAGTCTATGACAAACCGGAATTACGCAACTATGAAAAAAGGACCTGGCCACCTCCTGATCCCTGCTCCTTCCTGGGGGCACCAATGATTCACAGATGCTTTCATTTGACATGAATCGTCTTCAAACATCTAAAACTCCTGGTTTGGATATGCTCAGCCTTATCTGATAGCCATTTACAGAGCACTGCCATCAGAGTCTAAAAGTACAAAAAGCCATACAAAATAAAAATGGACTTTTCAAATATAAAAAGTAATACACAAATAAAGAAATAAAGTCGGTCATCTTCTTTCATGTAGTTTTTTCAGATCTGTTGTGTAGACATCAGGGAGCTGAGCTGTGCATCAAGAAAGGACTCAGCATCACATATGTTTTAAAATGCCTGCTACCTCCCACATTCAGTAGTTGCATTCCAGTCAGGCATATGGAGGAAGGAGAAGACCTTGGTTCAGCCCCTCTCCCTTAGACTGAAGAAACTCAGCATTTTCATTTCATCTCTCAGGAAGATTTTCTACCTACCTGGCTAGAGGCCACCTAGTAACAAAAAGCTTTGCCTGTTGGATCTAATCCACCACAGAGCAACAAATTTAAAATGCACATCTGGGTTGCAAAGAACGAGCTTCTCTCTTAAAGCTGATGTATTCAGATGCATTTACAGTAATGCTCATTTTGTGCTCCAGGAGTCCCTGCTCCATGGATTATTTTGCTATGAGAAGCATGAGATTGGTTATTACAGATTCAAGATAAAGCTGTATCTTCAATTAGAGCTAAAATACATTTAAGGAAATTGTCAGAAACTGGCTGTACCTTTCAAAAGACAAGGAAAAATGGGAATGATCAGTCATATTCAAAGGTAAGAAATTCAAAAGCAGCAATAAGAAATAATTTTCACAGCATAAGAGTTATGTTGCAGAGCCTGTTGCCAGCCAGAAAAGAGGATTGAAACTTGGTTATCACAGTGTTCTCAGAAGGGACACAAAACCTTATATAGCCTAGAGTTCAGGCCAAGTTAGCTGAAGTTCTTCACTACTGGTTTCCAGTACCTTAAAATACACTGTTTGCCACTATCAGAGTCTGGGTGCTGGGTAGGTAGGACTGTGATTGTAATGCAGGGTGGTCGTGCCTCTACCCCATTAAAACTCTTTCTATTGCTATTATTATAATTCACTGATGGACTATAAATGCTGTACATATTTATACACTGACATTTATACACATAAATGGAATAGATTTGTTATATTGTGTCTTGATTTCAGGAAAAGCACAAGGCAGGCTGTGGTCAGATGCCAAGAATGAGGGGAGAGGGAGTTATAACAGGTATATTAGATGGGTATAAACTCTCCCCTTCCCTCCAGTAGCATATTTGAATGTGGTTAGTGACTTGTGTTACGTTATGCTGAGCTACTGTGCACCTTTGGCTTTAACTAGTCCTGTCAAAGTCACTCCTCCATGGTTGCCTTTCTTCATACTGAACAGGAGCTCTAGGCACTGCTGTGATCCTACATGGCCCCTGCCTGGTTAGGTCAAAAAAAAGACTTGGGTAGAAACAGAGCTATGCAAGATGATGTGTCTTACATTCCTCTGACTCCCAGCAGTGAGTGTTGCAGCTCATCCCCCTAACCAGAGCTCTGTGTCCTGTAGGCTGAGTTGAGATTTCAAAAGCTTTTGCATTATTCAATCTCTCATTTTAGTCATTGAACACGGAATTAATTTCCTTCAGCCCTGCCTGCTGGATGTCTCTCATATTCCTCAACTGTGTCCTGTTTCTAAATTTCTTTATATCACTATTTTGCTGTTAAATGACAATTCTTTATCAACATTGCCTTTTAATGTACTTAAGGATATGATGTTACTGATGTGAGTTAAAATACACCAGAACTTCAGGATAGCTTCCTTTCATAGGACCCTTTCCATCCACCATCAAATTTACTGCTGATGTACACATATATACCCTTGTGTATAAGGAACTAGTGCACACAGCAGTGCTTAAGATCCTGTTCCATAGCCTACGATAGTCAGCGACAGTCTCTCCTGTGCCTTTTGTGGGCTGTGGATTGAGTTTCAAGTGCCAGCAGCTACTCAAATTACATATAAATGTTGGAGTAAGGTCTTTAGCAATATGACTGTTGGTTATTGAGGCCAGAGTTAGGTCTCAGACTCCCTGCTGAACAGCTGAGGTAGAAAAAATTAAACTGAAGTCAAGGAACAAACTTCTGCTAAAAAGACATTGTAATGGGAGAATGGAAGGGTGAAAGTGGAGGTGTACATGGTGTTTTCATTGTTAGAGAGTGTTGCTTGATTGCCCATGTTGTTTGCAGGCAGTTTGTCATGCAGTATCTAGAAAAAAAATCTCTTTTCCATGGACTAAGCAAAAGGAGAGGGTGAACAATGCAATGCATCCATTAGTATTGCACAGTGCAATCAGTTTACTAAACCCTTTAGGAAAACCTGTCTGACAATATCCAGTCTGTAATAACCATCGTTTTGAAATATCATATTTACTGTATAGCAATATGAGGGAAACCATTTAATAATAAAATTATCCCAAGAATGATGGTCATTTTCAGCTGATATGTCTAAAGCCAATGACATTTTATCACCCTTTTAATTTATGATTGTGAAGTGGCATAAGAAACTAAACCTGATCCATGATCTGGGTGAGACAGATTACTACAAATACATCCCATTAGTCTCTATCTCCTATGGTCATACTAGTGCTCATAGTATGTCATTTATTTTCAAAGCACAAAGTCTTACCTATCCTTAAGTACTGTCATGGTTCAAGTAAAAGCCAGAAGAGTCTAGAAATGCAGAATTAAGAAAAACATACTGGGATGACCTCAGTGGCATCTGAGATGATTAGGTGTTATTCAGCAAAGATAAGTAAAGAATATTTTGTATAACAACATAAGAACATGGAATGAAACAATGAATCACATCCTGGGTAGATGAGCTCACACACTAGAGAGGGTCTTTGTTACTAATTTTTCTTTTAAATTAATACCTGTTTCCTTTGGCTTTTGCAGTGGTGTTTATGGCACAAGGAAAGCTTTGCCCATACACATCAATAAACTCTTCAGGTTCATACGATTGAAGCAATAAGTAGGGAATGGAGTGGAGCAGTTCCAAAGCCAGCAAGGCTGGGAGAGTGGAGATAAGTGAATCTAAGTTACTCATCCTCGCTGAAGTAAATTAGCCCAGATGAAGTATTCATAGTGAATTGAAGAGGGCAGTGTGCAATGTTAGAACCAGCAGGGAGCAATTTTAAGCCTCCATCCTGCCAGCTGTTTTACATGGGTGGTCCCTAAGCATGCCTGGTATGTAATTAACCTGAATCCCTGGGTAGCATCTGTGGCACACACATTGGTATTGCAAGCTACCATTTCATCCTTGCTTCCCTGCAGGTCTGACAAATGATTGTTGTGTTGCAATTACAGCAGACTGAAACCAGCCTTACATTTTCCTACCTCTCTTTAGAAATAGGGAACACTCTTTTCCATTAGCTGCCAATTAAAGCAAAATATACTCTAGGATTAAAAAAAAAAAAAATCAGCTCCACCTGTAAAACAGTTGCCTCTATCCCTGAAAGGAAGTATCTAGAGTGGAAGGAGCACAACTTTTCACCCACTGATGTTTGTCAAGTAGAAAAAATTTTCATCACATTCTTAAAAATCTATCAGGCCTTTGATCTGGCATATTCCTTAACTGATGATCGGTTTTCTTATATAACCAGTGTTGCTGTGCTCAGGTGCTTCCAGTGGAATGGTTAACTAGACCAGGATGTCAGTCTTGCCACACACCAGACACTTGGCTGTGTAGCATGTCCCAAAGTCTGCAGCCAATGGTCAATGGGCATTGGAGTCCATTGACTCAAGACTGAGCAGCACCTAATGCTATGCAGAGAAGATTGCTTCAAAATATCCCAAAGCCCTTACCTTTCAAGCTGATGCAGATTTCCTAAGTCAGGACGTTATTTTAGTGGCCATTAGCTGCAATAAGACATTTACTTGAGCAGGCAGCACACTGTATACACTGTACAGTCCAAATTTGCTGTAAAATGTTGACTTTATTATGCTATGGTTCCACTGATTGTATTACCATTTTAACTACATTTACCATCTTCTCTTAGTTTAAAAAGAATCTGTTTCTCATGATGACAGATTGGCTGGCATCGTGAAAGTGTTTGATATCATAAAATCCTGTGACTTGTGAAATGATGTGATTTAACCTACAGTTACCTATGCCAATTTGTGAAATCTGATTGACAACAGACACTTGTGCAAATAGTGAGATACTTCTAATTGGAAGTACTGCAAAAGCAGCAGAACAGTGACAGTGGGCACTGTGCTATCACTTTCTACAGTTTGGCTTGATCCTCTAAATACCTGACTTACTGGGAAAGTTTCTCCTTTGTCAGGGAAGACCCATGAGGCATATCATATTGGTGAACTCTTTTTTTTCCAAAACACATTTGCAAGAATGGAATTAATGTGTATTGTTTGTGTAGTGTGGGATAATGGGCTTTGCTTGCTGAGAATTCAGGAGGAGTGTTCCTGGAGGACTGTACGACTATGCAGGGAAGAGCTCAGCTCAGCAGACTAAGGCTTGTTGTCTAGTATTGTTATGTATTATCTTGGCTTGAACCTTTTTTGGCTCACAGAGATGATTTCCAGATGCTGGGCCAGAATTTTTTTTACTACTTCAAAAATGGGAGAAGGGGGAATCCGCCTATCTGCATCCCAAAGATTGCACACACTAAGCAAGAGAGATCAGCCCTTTGGACCTTCCCAAATTTTCTCAGGGGCTTAACCATGTACTTTGGCTCAGGAAGAGCAGGGACTGTCTGCCCATGGCTTGAAACACTTATTCCTGGCTGAAGCTGAAATGCTCTGGCATTCTGCAGCTGCATGGGAGAGAAAAAACTCAACCTTAAAGCATGAGTTTTTCTAAGCTGCTTTTACTCACCTTTTCCAAATGATGAGGGTTTGCCAGATATTATGTGCATATATTTGTAATTTTCTGGCCAGCACATGGGTCTATATTCTATGGCATGTGTCCTGCCTGATGCTGACTGAGGCCACAGCTTTCCCACTGGGGGCCCAGGCTGCAGCAGGAGTGCAGAGTGCCTGCCTGCACCTACAGTCCTGGCTCCAGAGAAGGCAGGTGACAGCACAGCACAGAGCTTTCTTCTGACTGACTCTTCTTCTCAGACAGGATGGTGGGGTATCTCTGTGGGGGTGACAGTGCAGAGTCATTGCTTCAAATGGGTTCACTGCAGTGATGGCAACAGCTTTGTGTGACATTTCTCTCCTGGGTAAATTATGCAGCTGTCTGCAATATATATGTACTCTGTAGAACTAAGGCTGTCTGTTTGCCCTGCTTTCTCTCATTAAGATTCTTCCTGCAATAATTCCTCCCTCCCTTCCCCACCTCTAAATTATAGTTGTTTTTTTTTGTTTTTTTTTTTTTTTTTTCTGTAAGGAGAAGCATTCTGTTCTAGAAAATAGAACAGGTTCCATTGTCCTACACCTCTTCTTTTTCTCTTCATCTCCGAAGATTCAATTCATGCTTTAAGAAAGATATGTGTCCTCTGAGAAAGATATGACTGGAGTATGAGTTTTTCTCTCCTGTTATATTTCCGTTTTTTTAGGGCAGGGAAGAGAGTGCTCCTATAAAGTAACCATATTCCATTATGGTTGGTTGAAACATATTTTTCTTTACTAATAGTTTAAGAAGTAGATATAAAAGTTTTAATAATCTTTGTCTGGCTTTTATTACAATATGTTTTTTAAGAAACTGTGGAAATACTCTATTTTAAGTCACATGTCTACTAAAACAGAAGAGACTGAGAACAAGCTGTTGTACTTTTTAGAACCTGCACATCAAACCAAATTCTTCATGGTTCTTTTTATAAAAAAATTGGAGGTTGGTTGTTGTTTGTTTCCCTCCTGCCATAGCCATTTGCTGTTATAATGTGACAATTTCCATGACTGTTTTGCATGTTTATTTAGTCGAGATTGACTGTTGCTCTCTTGGATGCTGTCCGCATAATTAATGTCTCCTATCTGTCTCTAGCAGAAGGAAGAAGATCTTTCTTATCTCTGATGGAAATGGCTGAGAGGCCCTCTGGGGCCAATTAGATCACCAAATGGCAGTGGCATCCTGGAAGAAACCACCATGGTGCATTTTCATCATTCTTTGCAGCTAAGCAGGTTGGAGGATAGGAGAGAGGGAGAGGGAAGGGAAATGTCAGGGTCCCTGATTAGAGCAATAAACTGGCAAACAGACCACATCTTGCTTCCCAGTTGAAGGTGCTGACATGACACCTCTCATTTTTTCAACCTCATTTCTTTCTGGCTAAATAAATTCATTTCATGACTGTTTTGAAAGCACAAAATGATGACAGTCTGAATCCATACCATTTAATTCTAGCATTTCTTGTATCTCTTGGCAGCAAGCAGACAGAAAATACTGTTTGAGATAAATGACATTTCTGTCCAGTTCAAGTTGTAGTGCTTTTTAATCAGAACATTTGAGACAGCATCAAGAGCTGTAGTCAAATTGTTTAGGGTTTTCTCTTCTCACTGAGAAATTTAATAGCATGTAAGAGTCTGATGCTTCTTATAGCATTACTGTAATTTCTGGTTTTAGTGATAAGACATTTAGTAGAATTATCAGCTATTGCAACAAAGCCCTAAAATTCAGAACCACTTAAAATTTTAAGTTGTATCCTGAAACCATCTGTACAGTATAGTGGTAATCTTTAAGTGCAATAAGTTTATAAGCAATACGCCTGTCATGCTGTTAAAATGAACGTGTGTGTTGCCTTGACATTTATAAATGCTAAAACCTTTACCTTGTTATTCAATTCACAGCAGGAGATGATCTTTAAAATGGCAACCTTCTCATGCTTATAGATTATTGCTTAATTTTATTAGTCTTCTTTTTATAAAACAAAGTCACAGTCATCATAATTTCTCCAATGTCAAGGAGCAAAACTGTAAGTTGTTGTATGATTGTAAGTTATGAGAGCTAGCATAGAAAAAACTAAGCTTAAGAACCCATATATCTGATGTTGCTCTTAAATATCAGCTTAGGAAGTGTGCCAATAGATAAGAAAGATGACGTTTCATTATACAGAATATAGCTGTCTTGTAAGTAACAATTGTTTTGTAAATCTTGTCTGAATTCCTCTTAA
Organism: Nicator chloris; assembly: GCA_013400495.1. Taxonomy (NCBI): domain Eukaryota; kingdom Metazoa; phylum Chordata; class Aves; order Passeriformes; family Pycnonotidae; genus Nicator; species Nicator chloris. The sequence goes on from WAAE01003263.1 coordinate 150,899, forward strand.
ATGACACAAAGGAGCAAGCTGTAGCTTTTGCAAGATTTTCTCCAGATAGGCAGGTCAAATATGACTCTTCATGTAGCAACGTCACATGCTGAAGACCAGGTTGTCTTTGTCTTTGAAGTGCTGCCCCTCACACATGTGCTGTGCCCAACTCTTCTCATCATACAAGGAAATATTCTACTGAAAGTTAACTGTACTTAACAGTCTACTGGTCCAACACAGGACATCCATCACCTAAGGGGGCCTGGGCTCTATAGAAGACCCCAAGCAGTCCCTATGTATGTATCAGTACTGAAATTATTGATGCAGCTTGAATCCTGAGTACAAAAACAAATTAATATATGATTGGTCTTGTATGTTCAGGAGATAAAAGCCTGCAGGGACCTTAGCAAGGTAAGGAGGTCACTTTTTCCTGTAGCTCCATCCTCACTCCATTTCCTTCATGTGAAGCTCAGGTATCTACCTGTCAGATTGCAAATCTTTGTGGGTTGCAAATAGGGTGTGGTGCAACCTCTTTACCATTCACTTTGCAGGGGAGCATAAGGTAAGTTAGTTCTAGAGAGTTTCCTAGACAAAGGGTCAAATCTGGCAGAACTGCCCTGTAATGGGAACATTCTGCAACTTACAGAAGTAAAGAGATACTGTAGTTAATTGTCAAGACTGTATAAATACTGAATCAAAGGATTGGGTACATGATGGCTGAGGGTTGCCCAGACTGAGAAATCAGCAGGAAGGTGCCAGCTCCTTTCCTGCTGAGACCTCTGACAGGTGACTACATGTTTCCAGCTCCCACTCCTGCACAAAACCACTCTAGCCAGGCTGCTCATGCAGGAGTCAGGGCTGTGGGATGCACAGCACAGTGTAATCACAGCTGTATAAATTTTATTCTGGGCTAAGACGAGCTCTGCAAGTTAAGACAATCTCTGCAGGTTTCAACATTTACAACAGTCTGTTTACAGGAATTAAAAAGTTGAGAGAAGTGAAAGCTCCAAGAAAAATCTTAAATGTATTCTTGGATACAGCTGCAGCTCTTAGGGGTCATGGGTCCTTGTCAACTTTCAGTAAAATCTCTTTTCCTCTTGCACTGAACACAAGCAACACATTCTGTCCACTGGGTGCTGTGCTGTGTCTCAGCAATATCCAGGGTGGGACTTCCACTGGATATCCCTAAATCTTGGGACATACTTGTGGCAATTTTGCCTACACAGCATACAGCAGGAAACTGGATGGTCCTGGCACCCCAGTTGTCCTGACATTTCAGTAATGAGCTGAATGGTGATAATTCATGATGTAAGTTTGTAGTTTTGCATTCCATTTAATGTTGAGGTTGAATGAAATAGATGTGGGGGTTCTTTTCTGGAAAACATGTTACAGAACTCTGTACATTTATCACCTGTGCAATCACTTTCAGCAGGTTTTTGCTGGTGCCTGGCAGCTTGGGATGCTATTAGAGCAAATAGCAAATTGGTCATATTGGAGCAAATGACAAGATCAATCACAAGGTAACATCCTTTTTTTTCCTGTTTTTCAGGAGTCATCAGCTACAGATTATCATCTTGTCGGCATTATCTATAAAATTAATAATTTCTTCTGCTCTTGTTTTGTAAGAGATTGTTCTCTCAGATCTCCATTGTGTTATGCACATATGCACAAAACCACACTCGTACAACAGAACTCTCAGTTTGGATCTCCCCAAAGGAAAAATGTATTAGAAGATCCACTGTTGCTTAGATAATTTGTTGTTGATATAGACCCTAAGAATTATCACCTTCAAAACTCTAATCTGTTTCAGAAGAAAAGGGTTTTTTCCATGTTGACTGCTCTTGAAATGATAGAAATTCACTGAAATAGTTAATACTGGTATGAATTTTTCCAGTGTAATAGTTTTGGGGTCACTTAAAAATCACTGGAAATGTAACCTCTTGCACTTCCTGTAAAACGCTGAACTCTGGATGATAATCAAGACCTCTAGAAAATTGCGGGCTGCACAAAAATTGCAGATTTTGCAATTTTCTGACTGCTGTGTAATTTTCTGGCACATTTAAATGTGTGTTTGGTTCAGTGCCAGGCTCCTTCCTCCCCCAGACACCCTAAAATTAACTAGGAGCTTTGGGAATTTCATCTGTCAAACAGAGACAGAAGTGTCCAATCAGCCTGGAGGAAGCATGGCTGAACAGTGCTGACCCAAAGCCCTTCTCAAAGAAGGAAGGAAGGAGAAAAAGACAGATGAGGAACAGTCTAGGAGAGAAAAGAGAGGGGGGACAAGATCAGAAGGGGAGACAGGCAAGCTCTGGAGAAAGGGTGAAAAGGCAAACTCGTAAGAAAAAGAAAACAGTAGAAACATTTGGAACAATAGCTTGTATTTCGCTTATAGAGTTGTGAGCTTTTTGCTGAGACTTCATTTGGGGATTGAGAGTGGGAAGATTTTTATACCAAAAACCCCTGGAGTTTCTTCTCTGAAAGCTGAAGCTAGGCTCTTTCTGGCTGGGTTAAGGAAGTGCAGAGATCCTTCAGAAGCATATGTAGTACCGAAATTTCACAGTGAATGTCCAGGCCACAGTGAATTTACAGCTGAACTTTGCACAACAGATGAAAGCTGATAGATAACAGGTGGATTAGGGAACAGACTTATAGCAAAATTGGAAGAGAAGCTGGGGAATCCAGTGCCAGTGCAGCACCTTTATCACCACATCCTCCTGCCCTACACGGCTCATTGCCTTTCTATTATAACCTTCTCACGGTCCTCTAAGATCTTTAGGTGTTGTGGAGCACCAAAAAACGTTTTAGACAGCCTGTATTTGTCCCATACATCTTCCCAGCTTCTCCCCATTTGCTATGCCATCATTATTAGCAACTGTGACTCATTGAGAAATAAAAAATTGCCTCTTCTTGAAGCCCAAGGCAGCTCACACTGGTGAAAGAGGACTCAGTCACAGGACTCACTCCTGTGACCCATTAGGACAAGCTCATGGGCTCCAGAAGCAGCTTTTTGAAAGTCTTGAGGACTTCAAATATTATTAAATTTTAATAGGGAATTTAAATAGGGAAGCAAAAGGATTTGAAAGGAATGACCAGGAGTTTATCAGAAAGGGCCAAGGAAGAAATTAGAGACTCCAGGCATATTACCTGACTTTCCGTGTAGCCTTTGGCCTTGGGATTGGGTCCTTTGATGGGACCACTGTTGTTATATTAGTATAGTGGCTTTGGACTTGATATTTGCACCCTAGGCAATTAATTTCAGAATAGAGTCACACTTTTGTCAGGTTGAGAAAACATAGCCAAAAAAAAAAAAAAAAGGTTGAGAATTACAGGTTCAAGTGATTTTGAGACTGAATCAAAATCTGACTCATTTCTAGTTTAGGGCAAGGTTAGTAGCATGAAAAAAAAAACATGAAAAATTTTCTCTAATATACTATGGGATATGTGGACAAGTCCTCAGTTCTCTAGGAATATTTGTTATTTTTGTTAGAACTAATTTACTCTAAAAACATCATTAGAAGCCCTACATCAAATACGCCACATGCTCATTTTATTTCTACAAGCAAATAAAATGCTTCATCTTTTCTCAAAATTATATACTCCCTGCTATTAAAAAACTTTCTGACCTCAATGGTGGATGGTGACATGAACAGTAGTTCTAAATTACCTTACCAAAAAAAAACCAAAACCAAAACAAAACCCAAAACCAACCAAACAACCACAAAAACAAACAAAAAACCCAAATCCAGAACCAAAGCCAAAACGAAAACCAAAACTGACTGCTCCCCCCCTCAAATTAAAAAGAAATCTAAAAGAAATTCAAACAGTTTGAGATCATAAAAAAATATGCTAAACCATATGTTAGAAATAACTATCAAGCTTCAAATCCCTTGAGCTTCAGAAATTCAAGCATTCAAGGTTTCATATACTGACTGAACGCTTTCTCAGATTTGGAAATCTCATGACATATTCTGTTATTATGTTTTCTAGTTTGGTTAGACATATGGCCCAGCATGAACATCTCTCCTTCCAGTATTTGGTTTCTGTTACTCAGCCATGAAATACACAGTAAAATGATACTTCCTCCAAACTGCAATGCTTAAAAAATGCCTTTTTCTAATTCCAGTTGTGCTTTGGGGTCTGATTTGCTTTTATTTTCCATGTGGAAGGTGTAATGAGTTGTAGTATGGGATGTACACAGCCCAAAATGTTTCATCTTTAAGAAATATCTGTCATTGCACGTCACTGATGTTATACATTTGCAGAAGAGGAGAGTTTGTCCCTATGCAGAACAGTTCCTTTATCATTCTTTGAAATGTCTTACTTGTAACTCTGTTGTTTTCAACCCAAATAGTTAAGGATCAATGACATACCTCAGGCTACTTCCTTCCTTCTTTCCATCCTTAAGTTTCAAAAGGCTGAACGATTTCCAAGAATGAAGAAAGGAAAAGAACGATTCACCCATTGAGGCCAGTGAAGATACAGTATTCTTCACCTTGCTGGTTTATGGCAGCATTAGTATGTTACATTTAGTAAAGACAACATGCACTGAATTTTGTTGCAAAGTCAATTAATTCTATGCAAAAAATGGCATCTTGGACACCCATACATTATTCACATCCCTTGCTTATCATTGGGTCCATGTTTCAAAGCATTCTATTCTCTTCTACATCTTCTCAATAAAAAGGTTGCAAGAATTTCTCAATGTGGACACAACTATGTGTATGGCCTATATCCTGGTCACAAAAACATTATCTAAATAATTTTGTAAACCTTTCTTTTTACATTAGATGAACCCAAGGCAGACCTCTAATATGGGAAATTTCATCTTGTTACTAAAATTAAAAAAAAAACTTATGAGCACTTTGAACATGGATTTTTAATTGACAGTGTTGAACAATCGTGACTACATGTACAGGTATTGTTATGGTGAGTAATGCCAGAATATGTATGGAAAAACCTACACAGCATCTAATTGTAATGCTTTCATATCAAAAAATCATAAAATATTTCTCAGCTAATAGTGATTATTTCACTTATACATATTGAGTAAAGTAAGCTCTCTTATACCACATCAGACAGTGAAAATATTTCTCAAATCCTTTTCATATAAGTACATTTTTTTGTTTCTAAAAGAATACTTTCTTTTTTCCTAAAAATATTTTTATGAAAATAACCAAAGATTAAAAATAAAAATGCCCTAGGGTATTTCCTTTCATGTAAACCTGTAGTTCAGTTTTACTTGAAGGGATTTCTAGCAGCACTGCCTGTTCTTGGCCTCACCTTGAGAAGCCGTCAGATTCTCACTTGCTAAATGTTCTCAGAGGTCTCTCAGCTTGTTAGTGCATTGTGTGACTTCACAGCTTTTGCAGTGACTGCAGACATCATCGTGGCTGTAAATCCCATGTCATGCTTAAAGACTTGGAGAGTACCCATGAACTGCTGAACTTGTGATTACAGCTTCCTCCTTCATCCAGAGATTGTCTATGAGGGAGATTATATTTGGTCTTTCTGTGATAGAATAGTGGAAAGCAACCCACAAAGGCTCTGCTTCAAAGACCTTTCTGAGCAGAAGAATCCTCTTTTCTCCCATATGGCTTCTCCAAGTACATTTTCCTGGAGTCAGTTTAAATTATACTCTGAGGACTCCCTGCACTGGTGGAACTCAGCACAACCCTCCATGGTCTGCATCTGTGAGATGCATATTTCTATGATATGTAAATGTATTTTATTCCAAAGGACTAGAAAAAGGCTGGGAACCATTTTTTTGAGCTGCCTGGGAGCAGATGAAGTCTTAATGGGAATGGCATCAGAATGGTCCAGTGGAGGAGCTTTGAACAAATGATGCACTTTATTACAAGCCATTTGTATAAAAAGGGACATGCTGAAATCTCTGCAAGGCTTAATTATATAAAACATGGAGGATATGAGAGAGATAGCTCCACCTTGCCTCACTGCATCTACCTTCAAGGATCAAGTTTGTCAATAAGAGGGTGACACAGTCTTTAATGGAAAAAAAAAAAGTAAGACATAGACTAAATGCACTTTGGGTGCCATCCCATAAAATATTCACATAAATACACATGGAGGGGTAAGACTTTCAAAGACTTCTGTCTCACTTAGCTCACTTCTTTCCTCCTTTGAGAGCAGAACCTACATTTACAGAGGTTCAGGAAGATCTAGAGAATGTCTACAGTGAATGCTCATTTTCAGTTACCTTTGAATAAAAAGAAGACTTATGTAACAGGCAGCAAGATAAAGTTGGAAAGCACAGATATAGGAAGGCACCTTCTTCCTTAGTCTTATATAAAGGTGCACAGAATCACCTATAATAATTCTATATTTATTACAAAACCTGGATACCTTGACTTTTCAATGCACTTTCCAAATAATCTCTGCATTTCTTTCAATTAATTTCAAAAAGTGTGTTGTTATTTCAAATAGAAAAACTAAACAAATTTTAAAACCCAGCAAGCTAAAACACAAACAGATGAAACAGACATATAATCTTGTTTCTTGGACTTATATCTATCCATTTTTCCTCAGCCCCATAAGCCGGAATCTTTTCTACTTTAAAGATCTCCTAATTCTTTTCCTTTATCCTGGCCCCCAATATTTCTTTTCCCAAAAGAACTGAGTGAACTCACATTCTCTGCCTTACATTAAATTCCATATAATCTTCCCCATTGTTAAATGAACTGTAAGACTTCAAGGCACTGTATTAAAGACTACTTCCTGGTAGAGTAGACAATACTGTGTTCAGCATGAATTTAGCACATATTCTTTGATTGAATAACTAGATAACTAATAACCTGTTGCTCCTCAATCTTCTTACTGTCTCCTAAAACTTAGAATGAAGTGAAATGGTCAGTCTGGAGTAATATCTTTCAATAGCGAGAATGAGAAGAAAATGGAAATATTCATAGATAAAAATCTATCTTTCTTTCTTTCTTTCTTTCTTTCTTTCTTTCTTTCTTTCTTTCTTTCTTGTGCAATCATATTTTGGTCACTGTTGTGGTTAACATCGACAGCTTTGCTGGGGACATTCAAATGAAACTCAGGGAAAAAGTAAACATAGATTAAATTGCTATACATTGTAATGCAGGGTTATACATCATTCATGATATCTTCTTAATGCAATACTGTTTGGATGTTTCAGTCTGGAAAGGAGCCCAAGTGTTTCCAGGCACACTAAGAGCACATGAAATTATGATTGGGGACCATATTTAAACCACCTACTCTAAATGCCTAATTTAGGCATTGCTACTAACACAGTGTTTAAATTTAAGAGTGAGACGAGTGATCCAGGCCCGCCAGATCTTGCCTCCACTATAGCTGGTGGGAAAGAAATAGCTGTGACTCCTAATTTGAGCACTGGAGGTGGGATTCATCTCACCTAACTTATCACACAGGAAAAATCGGTGATTAAATCTGAGCTGGCAGCCCTTCTTTCAGTGGAGAGATGGAGACAACTCCACAGTGTCTCTTCTGTTATCACCTGTTTCAGAAAGGGGTGAATTTTTCTCTAGCAGTCCTTTTTCCTATTTGATAAACTTAGTCAAGTCCCTTCTGCATATGTGACCTGAGCTGACTACACTTTTGGTGGTCAGTCTAAGCAGGAAGGCATGGCCACACCTTGCCACCAGCTCCCCAGGGTGATGAAACTGCCTGGGAGCTGCAGGGTCTGGTCCACAGGGGTAAGGGAGCCAGGAATTGGGGTGACAGCCAGGCTGGACAGACAGGACCTAGCTGGTCCCAGACAACTTAGAAATTAGATGAAAATAAAACTTTATGAATAGATGTCTGGATTTTAAATGACAATTTTAACCCAGTCATTCACATTTTTCACTTAAGGAGAATTTTCTGTATTAATAGAATTATTCCTCTGAAAGTCCTGCCACTTTTACCAGGTATTAGGAAAGCTCCTGCCTATGTGAATAATTTGTGACCTTGTCATCAACTTATACCCAGAGATTAAAGTGCAGGGATGTGAGAAGTCTGACAAAGCTAACAAATTTTCCCTGGAGGTGTTTTGATGAAGATGCACTCTGAATTAGTAACTTTGACTACTTGTGATATGACCAGCCCTGGGCCAGCACCTGGGGTCTGTCCCATCTCTGCTCCCAGACAGCACTGCTTGGATACAAATGAGCAGGGACATGGTGCCAGATTCCATTTTCCTACAAATCTAACTGTATTTAAAAATTTGTGGTGAATGGACCAATCAAGCAATTCTCCTACATTCCCAAGTGATTTTTGAACTAACACATATGTGAACAAATTTTCTGAAAGACGAAATTTTAAGGGAAATCAAATAATTGTGTATTCTTTCTGAAACAGCTTGTGATCTCATGGCAAATGTAAACAAGTAAGTCCTGAGTGTCAATTTCTTCTTCCAAAATCTACCATGGCTTTAATCTCCCATGGGCTTCCTTTGCTTTTGCTGATTCCCAGAGTTCAGGTTCTACTTTGAACAAATCAGTTCATGTATTACACTTTGCTGGAGCCCACAGATTTTGCATCTAATGTATCAATCATACATAAACAAGAAACTTAATGAACAATAATAAATTCAATTAAAATGTAAACAAAATGTAAAACAGTAAACTGGAGCCAAATAAATCAGCAGTAAAAAAAAAAGAATGTCAAAGCAGAAAAGAGCAATATTCAAAACCCATAAATCACAAATTACCTTGACATCTATCACATTTGTGCTTAATATTCACTTGTATTAGGTTCTGAATTCCTGGAAACAGAGAGTAGAAGGAATAACCTGTGTTATCTTAGGGAAAAATTCTATATCATTTTCCATGCTACGAATACGCTTGCCTCCAAGCTGATGAAATAGAATCTCACAATTACTTAACAATGAGTAAAAAGACAATTAGGAAGGAGGATGTTGAGACCCTCATTTAATGAATCACATTTTGAGTTTCTGGCATGTCTCTTTTTTTTTGTTCTTCCAAGTGTTTTGATGGCCAATGAGATTATGGATTGTCATTTCAGAGACTTGACATTTATATTCTTATTTCCAGCATTAACATACTCCTTAATCAGATATTTTCTCAAGGCTGGTGAATATTCCCCTTCTCATTTGAGTGAATGAATAAAATATTTATTTTATTGCTCTCTGGAAATGATGGATTGAAAATTTTATGGTTAAGAGACTCTCTAATATGTTGCTTTTATAAACTTGCATTCTATATTTTTCTAATAGTCTTGTTATAATGTATGTGTGGATATTTAAAAAGTGTTAACACTGTTAGGCACCTCAATGTGTTATACTTGTGTCCATTCAATTCTTCACTAAAATTACAAATGAAAACTCTAGCTATAAAAATTTACAATTTCCTTAACTTCAGTTGACCTGTTTTGCTCACAGGGCACAGACATGTACAGTTTGTAAAGTCCTCCCTCCCTGAGGAACTATGGTAGCCACTTAAAATCTGGATCCTTCATTAGCAGATTTTGAGTAAAATTCTTACTTTGCTCTGTGTGATGTCACTGATAGTATTTTATGCTGAGGCAGCTTCTGAAAATATTTTTTGATTAGCCATAGTTGTCGTTTTCTCCTGTTGCAAATATATGTGTGACAGTGATTTAAGTGAAATCTGAAGGCTCAGTCTGGTCCTGTCGCATCACTAAAGCTGTCATTCACATGTACAATGGAGAAACCACCCTCTCCAGATGAGCACTATTGCAAATTGCTGTAAACGTGCCTCTTGGTGAGGGTAAAGAAACATCTGACAGCTGCAGGTCTTTGATCCCAGTCTCTGACCATAAGGTAACAACTTAGAACCTTGGAGTTGCAGTAACATATTTCAAGCTAAGAAACTATGTAGAGCCTCATTGAAAATTTGGGAAGCTCAATTCAAGCACACAGCTCTGATGTCTGTACATTTTGAACACAGTCTGTAGAAGGTCTCTTTTCAGAAACATAGTCGCTTGTAAAAAAAATAAACTGATGTCTGAAATTAGGTAACCAGTAGATGCAGCAGTTTGTGCAGCAGTTTCTGGTTTCTGCTCCCAGATCTTTCATAAATGCTTCCTACAGAACTTTTTGAGGAATTTTGGGGTGTCTGTTACCACTGGGAAAGAGTAGCAACAGTGAGCTGGGTTGGCTAGCAAGCTCTAGTAACTTCTAACAAGCTCTGTCAGATGTTCTTGATCAAAAGGTGTTTTTCTGTTTGCTGCTAATTCCTGATTTTGGAGAGCCAATGCACCCTCCCAGGAGGTGCTAAGGAGGGTTCTCCATAAGGAGGGTTCTCATAGCTGTCTATGCAGAAATAGGCACGGAAGGGTGGGGGAAGCTGTGCTGTACACAGTGTATGGGCGTGCTGACAGTGAAGTGTAAAGAGCATGGTCCCCACTGACTGCTGGAATCCTACCTGGTGTGCCAGAGTTGAACTCAAACTGAGCTCCTGAGGGAGGATGCAGCCCTGAGTCCTGGGTTTGCCAGGATGACAATCCACTTTCTGGGGCTGGGGAAGATGTGCTCCTTACCTGCAGGAGGTGTGCGTTGGGAAAAGGGCTGTGCAGTCAAGTAAAGCAGCTGTGGGAGGAGGTCACCAGGCAGTGTAGCAACAGAGAAAAACACTGACTGAATCTTCTTAATGAGTGCACAGATCTAACTGCATCCAGAGGAGTAGACCAACTCTGAGCTTACTATAGATTGCCCTGATGGTAAAGGCTGGAATCCTGTGGCTTGTCATACTGGGAGGATAATTCCTGCCTCGTCTGCAAGTCTGTAGCTACAGTGAGGGTTCAGTGCCCAGGTTGCACATGAAGGGCTGAGAGCTGTGTCTAATGAAGCACCTGGGCAGGCTGAGGCTAAGACTTGCAGCAATGTCAGGAGGTAGCACAAGTATGAGCTGTGGGAAACTCCCTGCTGCCAGGGATAGACACCAGTATCTGGTCATCCGATCCTGGTCTGACCTGGTGTCTAGGGAGGCTTGCAGCTTGTCAAGAATTTGGATCTAGGGCACCAGGTTGCCAATCTGATCCTCAGATAATCCCCCACTGCTGCTCTTCTCTGTGGGCAGCAATACTGATAGGGAAAGCCAAACTGCAGCAGGCATGACATTGCATTTGAGGTGGAAGCCAAGGGCCCAGGGGCCCAGCTGGCATCTCCTTGATTCTTCCAGTGAGAGGGAAGGACTTGATGAAAAATGGATGGGCCCCACGGGTCAACAAAGTGTTGTACAGCCAGTGTTGACAATAGGGATAATCCTTTACAAGTTTGGGATCCCCTCTGAGATAAAAATATCACTCACATGACCAGTTGCAGCAAGTACCAAGGGGTAAATGATCTTTGTCAAGAGGCTGGCCAGCCTGGGGAGGAGAGTTTTAAACTAAAAATAAAGGAGCAGGCAGGGGAGATGGTGATGACCCTAACCCTATTGAAAAGGTTGTGGACTGGATTGGTAAGAGGGCACAGAGTAAAGGCTGGCAGAAGAGACCTTGGAAACAGGATAAAAGAAGGGTTCTGAAGAGCCCCTTGATTTTAAAGGATCATTGATTTTAAAGGATCAAACAAGCTCAAGTTTTATCCAGCCTTATGAGCGTTCAAGAAAAGACAGCAAGAGACCTGCATGGATGATCAAAGACCTCTCAAGTTAAACATCAAAAACAATTGAACAGAAGCTGGTGCTTCTCTAGGAGAAATATGACTTAGAAGGGATACAGGGGCACTCTCTGAGTGTGTAGAGGTGGGATTAGAAAAGCCAAAGCCCATCTGGGGTGAAATCTGGCAAGAGTCATAGAGTGGCTGTAATCAGTAGGCTAGTTAGATTGGGACTCTCTGTGATAGACACTACAAAACCAGAGAACACATGCTCTTGAACCTAGGAGTGCTGGTAAAGAAATAACTGTAAAAAAATTATATTGTATTTAGTCATGTGTGGGCTCCGAGTTTTTGCACATAAACTCAGACTCACCCAGCCCTGGATGCATTTAAATCAGGGGTGGCTTTAAGCTCCAATTTGGTCAGCATACAGTAGACAGATACTTTCAGAAGATCACTTATAGTTTGCATAGGCTGACTGGTCATTTTGCCCACTGACAGCTGACAGAATCATATCCCTGATATCCTTGTTGATTTAAAAAAATTAGGGTAGATATATGTGGTCCTGAGTATATTCCTTTGAGAAAGAAAGTAAAATTGTAATGCCTCTTGGTATTTTCCTTCTGCTATTTTTAGACAATTTGAAGGGATGTGATCTTCCTTCAGTTGGAGAAGGATGTGCGTAGGAAAAAAAAAAGAAGAGGGAAAAAATTAAGTTCTAGGTAGATGGAGCCAAAGGGAATAGAAAATAGGGTTTCTGTGGCCTCAGTCACCTGCAAAAGTGTAATGCCATCTCAATTACCCCTCATCTAAATCTTCCCCAGGGAAATGGAAAGCACTTGCCTCCCTCAAAGAGGATTATGTGTTAAAAGGATGGCAAAGGTGATGATATTTTTGCTTTCTCCCTTCAGTTAAATCTTGGATTGCACAGTAATTGTCATATTTTACTTGCAGGCCTCTGGATAGGCTGTTTTTCTCTGTCTTCTGCAGGTCAGCACTTCAGAGACATGCTGAAATATCCATGAGACCCTAAAGTGTAGGAGTCTCAATGTGAGCAGAAGGCTTGGCATGTAGAGGAGTCTAAGAACAAAGCAGCCAACATCCTATCTCCAGAGACAAAACACATTTTGTCTGTGACATTCTTAGTCTCCATCTGCTTGGGAGAGGGAAAGTTTCCCATATGCTACTGCAGTGGGATAGTGATTCACTCTATTGACTCACTCCACAAAATGCACAATTGAATGTTAAGTAACTCAAGTCAGCTTTAATGGATACAGCATATGTATACTTCATGAATGCAAAATATGTAAACTATTATTATGTCACCTCTTTTTGTGCTGTTAGTACTGCACGGATTACTGATTGATTCCTAATTGCTTATTGATCGGTTATCATTCTCTGAATGACTTGTGTTTTGAATTATCAGTTTAGAATCAAAATTAGAAACACATCTGTTTCTGCCATGTCACATTATATTTTACATTTTTCATATTATTTTCAGGAATATCTCAAGTAATTTATCTCAAGTCATGTTAGGTAATGAAGATATTTTAACATCAGGTTTAGATCTGATGTGAAAGCTTACGTTTTTAGAAGAAAGGATGACTTACAGCTAGTCTTGTTCATGCATCACAATTTCTTTCTGTGTTTTTAAAGAATATTGATTTTTTAAAGATCTGTGAATGTGGAGACCATTAATAAGACCGTTTATTATGAGCTAGAACAAGGTTAAGCAACTGATGCCTATCCTCAGACAGGTTCATGATACCATAGTGATCTTAGTTAATGATGTGCAGGAAACTGCAGGACAAGAGAGTTTTGAGGGCAAATATTCTGTTTCTGACAAGGATGTATTACTAAAAGCTGATTAGTCAAGTTAGAGGATCATTCCAGAGTGGTGTAACAGTGACAGCGTGTCTCAAGTAACAAAGAGAAAATAATGTCCAGGATTTCTGGAGAAAAGATTAAGCATAATGTATAGTTATGCTAGTGCTTGGCTTTGGGATGCTTTAGTGTGTTTCCTTGGACAAGGGAAATGTCTGTCTGATCCATCCAAGCTGTGAAGTCTGGTGTCAGTGTGGAATGGACATAAAAAGTAGAGAGATTTCCTTGATCATTAAGTTTTCAGTCATCTTCCCCCTCACTTCCTTAATAGTTGCTATGAAGCTGAGCAGTGCTGGGTATAGACACCTCTTTGAGTGGTTTTGGAGAGATTGCCAAGCACTGAGGCCTGTGCCCTACATGTGCATGGCAGGGGTGTTCACCAAGGCTTGTCCATCTCCTCGGCTGGGAGGATCCCAGCTAACGCCGTCCCTTGGGCTAGACTGGCCGTGCCTGGTCCGGCGGATGGGCTCCAGCTGCAACCCAAGCTGAGGCAGGAGGGACCCTGGCCAGCTCTGGAGCACCCCAGCAGTCAGTGTAGGCACATGCACTGAAATAAGTCCAACTAACTATGCACAGCTTCAGCAGACAAGGCAAACAAAACAACAACCTGATTCAAATTCGGAAATTTCTGTCCTCCATTCACTAAATAATCTGCAAGTAATCCAGCAAAGTCAAACATCTGCCTGTGACACCACTGCTTATAAAAAACTTAACATACCTCTCTTCTCAGGAAGACAATTTTTTTCCTCTTTATAAAGAATTTACAGAATTTGCCTGTTCCATACAGAGATGTGCTCTGTTTTACCCTCTGTATCAATGTAAGTCATGAGAAATTTCTGGTAAAAAGAAGTTTATTTGGTTGTGAGGGCACTTGCATTTAGTGGAAGAATTGCTACAGCTTTTTAGTAAGTAATTGCAGAATTGTGACTGACTCAGTGTTTAAAAGAATGGTTTGTTTGAACTTGAGATAAAAATCTGGTGCGATACAGCCAGCTTCAAGATTGATATCTGGAGTATTGATAAACTGTGTCTTGGGGAAACTAGGAGAAGGAAGGAACAGACTGCTTTCCCCCAGACTCAAGGACTGAGAATAAATAAGGGAATTCAACAAAAAAGACCAAAATTTAACACATTTTAACAAAAAAGACAAAAAAAGTTCCTTTTATTATTAAATGGGCATTCGTGGTATCCCACCCTTAAGTGGAAGTGAACACCCAAGATTTCTAGATGCTCATGGTTGAAAGGAATGACAAAAGTCAGAGGGTGTGCAAAATCCTGAAAAAATTTATTAGTAAATTATGCACTTGGTATGGAAATTGATATAAGTCAGTCCCTTACATCTCACTATAAGCACACAGCAGTGGGTTTCAGGTAAAGGGGTAGGGTGAAAGAGAAGAGAGAGTCAGATGAATTAAAGAAAGGGAGACAGAGAAAGGAAGAAAAGCAGAAAAAAAGATCACCAGTCCTGGCTCCAGTATTGATCCAGCTGATGGAATTTGTGGGGTATGTATGCTCCTAGGCTGGATTACTTTTTTATAGATAAGTTTTCCCTACCCTAGAGATAAATTACTTGCTTTCTATGTAACTTAGTTATCATGTGCAGTCCATTCTTCTAGGCCTTTCTGGAAATGGGTCAGAGGACTACAGGGGTCATCAGTGGTCTTGATTGCCTTCTCCTCAGGATTTTTGTCAACAGCCTGTAATGACCGAGTCACGGGCTCAGATCGGCAGGGAACCTGAGACCTTTATTCAAAGCAACGAGCTGGTTTTATACACCTCTTCAAGACACAGTATTTCCTTACATTGTATTTTTCACTAAGCGACCCATCACACGCTGCCACGCCAGTCACACACTTCCCTGACGTCCTCACAGGGGTGGTCACGCCGTGCAGACACCCGGCAGCTTCCAGCAGGCTCTCCTTGGACCTTATACACTTGGTATGGAAATGTAAGTGTATAGGACCCTCTCCTTGGGGCATCCTCCAGTGGCACCTCCTGCCACCAAGGCCGTGTGGGGACAAGCCCTCTGCACTGCCATGGCGCTCTGCAGGCGCAGCCCAGAGCCTGCAACCCAGTGCCACCCTGTCTCTCTGCACAGCAGCCCACACACACGTCTCGAACTCGTTCTGCATGTGCACGGTATTGGGCTGTGTTGAGTCCAGGAGCCAGCATAAGGAAGTGCTGCCCCACTTCTGCGTGGCCCTTCTCCAGCCACATCCTGTCGTTCTCACAGCATGTTATTGCCAGCAATCCTTGGCTGCAATCCATGCAATCCATGCGCTCCATGACGGTCTGGTGTCGCGCTGCCACACTAGATGTACTACACAAACTCTGACATGGGTTCAAGTAAGAGGACTAACTTTATTACATCACTGACTCCATATATATAGTATAGCAAGAAGACCAGTGTGATTGGTAAGCAAGGTCAACACTTCTCTAACCACACTGGTCAAGACAGGTGTCCATCAAGAGAACTCCTCCCCCATGAAAGAATGTAAACAATCTACAGTCTACAGAAAATGCATGAGAAAAGAATTTCTCAAAGGTAAACATCAGAAGGCTGGAAAAGCAGGGCGACAGTCTGGCTATCAGTGTATGAGACAGGCACGTCAGTCTCTTCATCTTCTAGGCTTCTACAGCACTCAAAGTTTTTTAGAAGTCTAAAATAGCATAGCTGTTGCAATTCAGTCATTCAAAACATCTTTTTTAATCTATATAAAATTTGAAATAATTTACAATCCTAAAATTAAGTTTAATTTAAAATATGAAGCAACTGTAATTCCACTATAACTAGAATGTATACACTACATGTATCTGTAATCCCCTTGATAATATAATTATCATATACTTGATAATGACTGTATACATGAGGATTTATTTTTTCCCGTCTTTTCCGTTGAAATGTCTTTTCTTAAATAGTTAAATTATAAAATTTGAAGCCTCTTTGATCTCAAGGTCATCCTTTTTTTTTTTTTATTAGTCAAAAATATTATATCCAAGAAAGAATGTTCACTTTGGTTCATAAACATATCTAGTAGTGCTTCCTTTGTAATGAAAATTTTACACAGTGCAGTTCTTCAGGAAAGAAATAAACCTAGTTTTGAAGAATAAATCACCAAAATGGAACACAGTTTTTTCCAACTTTTTTGTGGAGTGGATGGGAAATGCAATCACACATTTTATTTTTGTTTTTCCCTGAAGTTTCAACATTTCCAGGACTTGCACCTCTTTAAGAATGTGCACTAGCTTCTCTAAGCTTTGCTAGTGGGTCCCCTCAGGATTTCTCCTCCTGAGCACCTGGATTCTTGGTAAGGATGCACGATGAAGTTCTGTGTTTTAAGTTTGTGCCTGCGTGAGTGTGTTTGGGCTGTTGCACACACACAGCTGGGTGGTGGTGGATCAGCTGATCTGCTTCCTACCAGCACTGGCTCTGCTGAGGTGGCTGGGCATCAGCTGTGGGCTATGGGCCCTGCCACAGCTGAGTCCAGGAACCCACCTTGTCCCCAGTGCCCTGGTCCCCCTGAGCCTGACAGCCTCCTCACCCACCCTTCCTCAGTTTCCTCCAGCAAGAGGATGTAAAATATCTCAAGGAAATTAAAAATTATTGTGGTCAAAGCATCTGGATTTCACCAACTCTCATCTCTTTAGTGAGACTTATTGAGGTTGCATTTGTTTCTGCTGAAAAGGTGTCACATTAAGGCTTCTTTTTTGCTGTAGTTACTTAATTTAAGCTCCATATACAGATTCTATGGTCACCTTCAGAAAATTTTTGTTCAGAATACCTGACACTCATCCTTCCACCCTCCTCACTCCAGTTAGAAGGATTTGTGGGGCTCCAAAGTGCCCCATTACCAGAAATTGCCTCCAATTTCATACTTATATCAAGTTACATAAGGTTCAATTCAGAAAAATAGAATAAAGTATTGAAATAATGAGACCTGTTTAATTCACAAAATTCACTATGTCCCAGAAAGTCAGTTATAGGAGTTCTAGCTCATATTTTTAAATAAATAAAGCATGCAGTGGAAAACAAAGCAAAATAAAACAGAACAACAACAAAAAAAAACCAAAACAACCCACCAAAATTGATCCCTCCTGCTAAACAACAAATCTGACCTCTTTTAAAGCTACCAGCCCATCTGTTCTAACTTGCTGTCTCTCTCTGGTTTCAAATGGAAAGAGATAAAGGCAGAGGGTGTTCCTCCAGTGTCACACAGGCTCACACTTTGGTGACATTTAAGGTGTGCAAACTTGTGAGCAGAGATTTAGAGTATAAAGGGAAATTAATGCTTGAAGGCTGTGTTTTTAAAACAGCAAACCCTCCCCTTAAGTTCTGGTGAGATTTTGGGCTGTGCACCTTGTATACCAGATGGGAACACTTTTCTGTTTGCTTGGTCTTGGTCATATTTCTCTGTTTTCTTAGCTGGTTTCAGGTTTCTGTGTAACAACCTTTGCCTCCATTTAAAAAAATCCAAACACCTGAACTGGGCTACACATTAGGAGGCCTGTTTGGTGGGAAGTGAATGCTGGAATGTTTCAGTTTCCAAACTGTAAAGATTCAGATTTATAGTCAGTCTGTTTATACTCTATCATATCATGTGTGGTAGCATAGGATATCAAAGCAAGAAAGCCTACGGGGATACCACCATTTGAAATGAAAAATATTTCCTATGTATGGCATAATGCAGCACAGATGGAAAGTTGTGCTTTTCTGTTTTACTGTTTCTGAACATTACTCAGGCAATAAATACTGGACAAATCAAGCAGTCATTTCTAAGGCTCCATATAACCTATTTTACCAGTATCAGCTGCTATCGTTTTATATTCCCTAGAGAAAAGCTGCCTGGGTTCCCAAGTTTTATAAGGCATTTCAAGGAGACCTCACAAATAAAAATGGATGGAAAATGTGGCCTGGCTTTTAGTAAGAGTATAGTTAACTCTGCATTTTCTTATGATAGTCAAAGCTCTCACTAGTGTATTGCAGCCTTATCATTCTTCAAAGCAGCATTTATTTCATGCCTATTACTTTCTTATTTCATCTGCTATGAATTTTACATCATTATTTCAAGGGCACAGCACAACAGGAATACACTATATCTGTGTCAGTTCTGGGCTTCATAAACTGGGAAGGGTTATGCCACTTCCAGTGAGGCAGACATGCTCTGAGACCTTCTCTCTGAAGGTGGCCACAAAGGATTCCCAAAGCACATTTGGAAAGCCAAGTAGCCTAATAATATTTAAAGCAGTGCCTGGGCTCTGTGGGACATAGGTTTGAGGAGAACTTTTGCTCTGATCCAAAATGCCTGAGCTATGAGGAGGCTCAGGATAGGGAAGTATGCCACCCTCTCTCCATCACCTCTGCTCGTGGTTAGAAACCACAGAAAAGGCACCCGGTCACCCACAACTGCTCATACAGGTGCTGACCCTGGGCTGTTGTGCTGGGAACACACAGGTTTGTTTTGATGGATTCTTTTCTCTCGCTGAACTGAAAAAGAGCTGTAGAGAAAAGAAAATGACCTTTCTCCAGAGCAGGCACACCTGCCTATGAAAAGTCTTTAAAATTAAGGGCAAGATATCGTCCAAGAAAAAGAGACACCTCCAAAATAAATACTGAGCAAGCTGTGAGACCTCACACAGGATCACAACTGCCATGCTTTACACAACAGTAAAGCAACAGTATCAGTATCTTTTCTGTGGCTTTTATATCCTAACATACCAATTAAATAATGGCCCCACAATATAGAAAATCAACTTTCTCTGGTTTAGTCCTTTTAGGACTTCAAATGACATTACCTATATCCAGCCAAGGTAGTTGCCATATTTTTTCTTCTTTTTCAAAGTACCAGTATTTTCTTTTTCACAGGAAATGTTAAAGTAAAAAGGAAAAATAATATCTTAGCAATATTTGTTTAAATAGAAAAAATAATTACATATGGGAGTTTGCAAGATTTTGCTTGTAGGCTGGATGGAAAAAACCCTTGATATTTGTAAAAAAAAAAAAAAAATCATAGCAATTTTAGTTATATCAAGCTTCCTCTTCCATGATACAAACTGACTTTTGTCCACTTGCCTTTTCCACCTCCCTGGTGGAAAATCACTCCTGTGATTTTCCAGGTGTCATATCACTCCTGAAGCTGAAGCCAGTTCTGCAGATAAGGAAGAAAGTCCAATTTCAGCATCTGACAACAATCAGATAACTGATTAATAACTTAAGATAACCTTTGGTGAGACAGAAAGTAATTTTGTCAATGCTGTGTAATAATTTCAACATTTTTTTAACCAATAGAATGTGGAGGGACTCGGTTGTGAATGGTCAAATGCTAATCAAGGAAAAATGACTCTTTAGTGGGTTGTATTTGTTAATATGTTTCATATAACAGATATTAATTTTTCCCTATTTTCAAAAGTATTAATTCCTTATGTAGCACCTGTAATTTATTATTGTTACTAATTAATTTTTAGAATGGTTAGATATTTCTTTTCAGCTGATTTCCAGAATCTAAATTTTAAAACATTCCTAGTATTATAGAATAATGAAATCTTTACGGTTGACAAAGACCTGTAAGATCATTGAGTCCAACAATTAGCCCAGCACTGCCAAGTCTACCACAAAACTGTGTCCCCAGGTATCCCATATCCACATTTTTCAACACTTACGGGGATGGTGATTCCACCACTCCTCTGGGATGCCTGTTCCAATGCTTGACAACATTTCAGTGAATACATTTTTCCTAATATTTAATCTAAACCTCCTCTGACACGAGACCATTTTGTCTTCTCCTAAAACTTTAAAACAAAAAGATAAAAAAGGTTAAAAAGCCGCCAAAGCAAAAAACCAACACAAGTTGAATTATGTATTGAGTCAAGGATTTGGGTTGGGGTTATGTTCCTTTAGTTGGTTTATTTTTGTTTGTTTTTTTTCTGAGTGTCTGTTTGTTGGTTGGTTTGTTTTAAGATAGACTGCAGGACTGTGCTGAAGGAAACTTCACATCCAAGGCTGAGTATTTATAACCAACTTTACTTAAAGTCAAAAAGAAATCGATAGAAAATTCAATGTGGCCACAAAGGTTACAGCTAAACTAGTAAACTAAACCAGGTCAGCACATGGACCTGAGTACAGAATGAATGCAATCATTCATAATGTGAAAAGTTTCACACAGTTTTCTCTCAGCCAAGTAGTGCAACAGTGGGGACAATCTGGGAGCCAACTCAGCCCAGAAATGCTCTCCATGGGCAGTTTGAGAAAGGGTTAAGAGAATTAAACTGTATAGATGTGAGCCTTTCCATACTCTTTGTCCAAGAGCAGTCCCAGGATATTTTATTTACCTCTACAAATGCAGTTAGGGATGACAGGGGAAAAGGAAGTTTTGGGAAGGGGAAGAGGTTTAGTAGGAAACTGCAGTGCCAAAGAAATTTGTTGCACTTCGAGGTCAACTAAACCCACCTTTGGCTTAAGGTCAAAATACCAAGCACCATTTTGAGCCTGCAAATTTCAAGAATCTCAGATCCTTTTCTTGTTCAGGGTTGGAGACATTTTGGAAAAGGTTCTGGATCTCTAACACAAAGAATTAATTCAGTCTCAGTCAACTCGTCTGGACTCAAACATTTTCAGCCCTAGGTTTAAAGTTCCCTTTCCCCATGTTTTAAGCAGAGCATTACTGTTTTTCTTTAATTTACTTAATGTAGAGGGGTTTTATTGTTGTGGTCTGCTATTTTTATTACAATAGCAAAAATATTTTTAAAAAAACAGTTATTGTTTCCAAGCTTCAGTAGTTTTTATAAGCAGAAAAACCTATAAATGGTGTCTGACAAAAATCTTGACATGAATAAGGGAGTATGAGGCCCTACCCAGCGAGGTACTGAGCAGCCTTGGGAATGTTGGGCCAGATGGCTTCGTTAGGGATAAACAAAAAGAGTGAACAGAGAGCAAGCAGTAAGAACCATTTAAGGACTATGGATACAGAAGAGACTGACCTCTGCACCACCTCAGACTGAGAAAAAGGTGGGTTTTTTTGTCAGAAACCATTCTGTGACTCAGAGGAATATATGATCAAGAGAGATACTCTTACCTAGGTCCTTACTATGCCTTTGTGACTTTTAAAAGACTTTTTAAAATAAGAAACCTTTTCTTATCCCTTCTGTCTCTCAATTCCTTCTTTGGCAAAAAATCCGTTTCAGTCTCATCCTTACATCATTCTGCCCTAATGCATCCCAGCTGGAGGGACTTTCCCTTCATAATCATTTTCCCCAGTTTGAGGCAGATCCACTACCCCTCCTTGACCTGCACTTGTCCTGCTTGAATTGGGGTTGGAGTTAGCACAGGATTTGGGCAGCCCCCACCATGTCGATGCTGCAGTGCTTACCTTATAAGCATCTTATAAGGCCCCAGAACAACATCCAGAACTCAGAATTAATCAAAAGAAAAACAGTAATAGAAATTCTGCACATTGAATGAGGGTCACTTAAATGCTAATGAAGAGAAATGCTCAGAACAGATGGGTAAAATTTGTCACTTTTCCAGTCTTTGAGTACCTCAAGTAAAGACTTTAAGCAGGCATTTATATCTCCTGTAGTTCAGCATCTTGTTTTGAGGAAAGACACCTACAGCTGCTACAGACCATAGACCACTGTTTCCAAAATTACTGCTTTACATCCTTGTTTCTGCGGTTTACACAGAAAACCCTTCAAATAATATGTATGAGTTCCCCTTCAGCAGAGATCAGATATCTGGATTACTTCTTCCAGTTCAGACTCCATGATGGAATTGGCCTTTTTTTCTCATTTCTGGCCCCTTCCACAAGCTGTGAACGTTTTGTTGCTTAGAAGGACAGTCCTGCCAGAAGGTCAGGGAGATGCCCTGCTACAGCCAAGAGCGTAAACATTTTCCTGGGAATGAGGATGTGAGCATCAGCCCCTTCTTAAAGAGACATTTAGAGAAGCCCTACAGAAGACGACTTTTACAAATACCTGTCATAATTTGGAATCAAATTCTTTGCTCAAAACCAGGAATAAAATGGATTTGCATGCAGGTCACTATTCTCTCAGATGAATTTTTCAATTTCTGGAGTAAGAAAAAAAGATCCCCCAACTGTTTCAGCATATTTTTTTTTTTAATGGGGTAGAGGTTGTTGGGGTTTTTTAGTTTGTCTTGTTTGTTACTGGGTTGGTTTGAGGGATTTTTTTGTTTCTTTGGTTTGGTTTGGGGTTTTTCTTTATTTAGGTTTTTTGGTTCTGTTTCTTGGGTTTTTTTTGTGGAAGGTGAGGCATTCTGTGAGCATAGCTGGGGAGGGGAGGCAAGGGTGGCTTCAGCTGGGGTGCAGCATCAGCTCATCAGCTCAGCCAAGGGTGCAAGCACTGGCATATGAGCAAGATGCTGCAGTCTGAATGTCGACACATGGTCAAATACTTCTCAGTAGCCCAAGTGTGATGTTTAAAAATCCCTTTGTGGCTAATGTCTAGTAAAAGGATACATTACTTGGCCAGAACAAAGAGTTTTACACTACAGACAGAAATGGAACATCTCCAAGTACTCCTGTTGTGCTGTACAAAGCAGCATCTCTCTCAGTCTATGCCATTTTCCCTTGTGAGGGAAAAGACTTTTCCTGATACAGGGGCTGCAGTAAGCTGTGCACATAATGCAACAGCAGAGAGAATTCACAGTAAGATTTTGGCTAGGCTTTGGTCTGTGAGAATGGCTTAGTTGGGTTTAGGACAAGTTTAATTCTGTGCAGTGGGTCTTGTGCCAGCCTTATTACTGCACTGCCATGTGGAAAATACTGGAAATAAAAAGACTGATCCTTTGAAAAATGCTTTAGTGGACTTGATGAGACAGAATAAAAGAAAGGACAAGTTATGATGGATAGGCATAGGCGGTGCTTGCTGACTGCCTGCAGGTCATTCCCAAATCAGTTAGAACAGCTGCAGAGGGGAAAAAAGCAAGTAAAAAATAAACAAAACAGATTTGCACTCATTACAATCACTGCCTTTGCCAGTCTTTGCACTCAAGCCTGGCTTCCTGGAGTGAAAGAAGAAAGACTTCAGATTTCACAAAGGAATATTAATAGAAATAATAGATGAACTTAAGAAAGAAAAACTACTAAGATGAATACAACTTGTTTTTGGTGTGAACAGATGGGTCATGGAATAGTCTGAGGGGTAACTAATGGGACATTGATGCCTAATTGAACAAAGTAGACAATTAGCAGCTGAAGAAAAGTCTAGGGAACAGTAAATAATGCTAAGATGAGGCCAGTTCTACAGAGTGATCTGAGATTCATTATAAACACTACTTAGCAACTCATATTTTAATATATTCAACTACAAGGACATTGGTCATACTTATAGGGCAAGATTTTGTTTTAGAAATCAAGGATGCTGCAGATGATACAGGGTCACTGTAGCAAACCTACTGAGCACCCATTTCCAACACTATTAAGCATGGAAAGACCCCATGGGAACTTTTGAAGTGGAAACAAGGAAAATTATAAAGCAGTACTAGTGTGGCTCTCCTTGGCATTAATGAGAGTATTACTGTCAGTTCTGGTGTCTGTGTTAAAGGTTATTAGAAAAGGCTGACAAGAGTTATAAAAACCAGTAGCATCCAGGAAAAACATGTTTTGAGTTGGAGAATAAAAAATTTTGATTTCTTTAGTGCATCCAAGAGAGGGCTAAAAGGTGACTTGTTTGTAATGTACAAGTACAGCCTTTGAGAGATTGTTTTTGAGTGAAAAAGGCTCTTCATCCAAACAGATAACATACAATTTAGTAGTTTGAATGATGAAATTTTAAATAAAAATGCCTTCTCACAGCAGTTAATTTTATAGGCATTTCATGCATTCATCATCTCTTAAGTTCTTCAAATAAAGACTGGATAGCTTTCAAAAAGACAGCTGCTCTATCTCAACCAGGAATTATGAATTTTATTCAGGTATTACCAAACAATATTCTCCCTTTTGTGTTGTGTTGTACATTAAAGAGAGCAGGGATAGCAGTCATTTTGGACCTTAAAATATAGGTCAGTACTGGGAAAGCTCCAAGTACATTGCAAACATACAAGTAGCAGCAATTTCTAAGAATTCTCACCAAAATGTCAGTTGTGCATAACAAGCATCTGCCTCTATTGGGTTTTAATAAGTTTTCAAGGACTTCATTTTAATTATTTTGAGCCTCAGAGATGAATAATGAGAATCCAGCTTTATTTTGCGCTGAATAGTTCTGCTCTGCTAAAAAGAAAGTGATCTTTGCTTTATCTTTCTGCACAGAATGACACAAGATCTCCATCAAGTACATTTCTCACATTATTACATGAAATCCCTTGACTAGCCCTTGCAGGCTCAGGAACCTAGCAGGCTTTAAAAGCCCTCAGAAAAAAAACACCAGGAAACCTGAATCCCTCTCCTTTTTATCATTTGGAAAGGAAAAACATTCTCTTGTCAACCCATCAAGAACCATGATTTAAGCATTAGCTGTTAAACCAAGTAAAGGCATGAGCTTAGGTGATTATATACTTGAAGGTACCAAATGCTCATCGTTAAATGTAAGGACATACCTAAGGAGCTATGTAATCTAAATAGCACCAAGTCCTTATGACCATCCAGTTGCCCTATTTCTTTCACATTTGATTTTATTTTTTAATAATGCTGATGCCGGAGGTGCTGCTTAAGAAGTTCAGAGAGGCAGGAGCAGCAAGTTCCATCAGCTTTATAATAAATGGGTGTGTAAGAGGAAACCAGCCAAAGGGCAAGCATTTGGAGGTGAGATATTGAGAACACCTGCTCCTCCCTCAGCACACTTGTGATTAAACATTTTACTTCGTATGTGAACTGAAATGTGTTATGCTAAACTGGGGTCAGAAGGCACAATGTAATTACGGTTGTTATTACTACAGCGGCCAAACAGAAATCATCTTGGGAATGACTGTGTGTGACTGCAAGAAGGAGTAAACCTCCTTGGGTAAGGAATTGCATTTTAGGTGGGGAGGATAAAGGACATTTTACTGGAATTCCCCAGATCTGTAATAGTTAGGTTTCTCTTCAGGAAAGCGTCAATTGCTGTGTTCTTTAAACCTCTCTTAGTAAAACACAAAAATAAATTACAAAACAAAACAAAACAAAAAAAGGAAAAAATCCCCAAAGCTCTTAGTCCAAATCAGCATTCTTTAAGGTATTCTTATTTCTTAATGCATTCTGAGTATTTTTGTGTGAGTCTGTGCTGAAGTGTTCCTTCATTTCCTAAGAATTTTTGCACCTTTCCTTAAGAACTTCCTACAGGGTAGGTTTCTCACCTCAGGGCTGGATGACCCATGGCTATTGTGCCTGAAGATAGATGATGGAGCACAGACACACAGACACACAGGCACACAGACACACACACACGCTATCTCAAAGTCATGCAACTGGTCTGTGCTTAAACATCTTTAATAATCCTCGATCATTTCATGATATATATTTAAAGATTCAGTCCATTTTTTAAAAAGCAATTAATGAAGCTAGGCTTCAAGATGTAATTTCACACATTTCTTACTGCAACAGCTGCACAGTTTGGACCCAGTGCTCTCATAAAGTGCAGAAGAGCAGGATTTAATGTTCTGGTGCAGTGTGGTTTAACCCCAGATGATTGCTAAGCACGACCAAGCTGCTCACTCTCTTTCACCTGAAAAATGTTGAGTTGAGGTAGAGGCAGTTCAGTAGGTAAAGCAAAAGCCAAGCATACAAGCAAAACAGGTCAGGAATTAATGCAGTACTTCACATCAAGCAGGGAGGGAGCCAGTCATCTCCGGGACAGCAGGGCTTTGTTGTTCAGAATGGTGGCTTGTGAAGACAAATGCTTCAGACAGCTGGGGACAGCTGCCACAACTGTGTCTCCACACAGTCTCCTGTGCACCTCCAGCCTACTGCCTGTTCAGGAAGTGTAATGAGAAAAAAATACCTTGACTGTGCAGCTCAGCACTGCTCAGCAATAACTAAAGCTATCTGTATTATCAACACTGTTTTCAGTACAAATCCAAACCAAAGCCCCATACCAGATACTGTGACAAACAGTAATTCTGTCGCAGAAAAGCTCAATACATTCTTCATTCTTTTTCAGCTGTATCCATTGGATTATGTTTTTTAATATAAAATTAGTATTTGCATATTAGTATATATGTACAAGCTCTTAATATTTGTAAGAAGACTGAACACTCAAAGTAAACTAAGTATAATAAGAAACAATGACTAAAGCTCTCAATAAATATGGTAAATAAATGCAACTGCTCCCAGAACAATATTTGAGTGCATCTTAGGGAAGTCAGCAATTCTGGTTTCTTACCAGAAACTTTCTTCAAAGTTCAGGGACAGTACGTTTGTATTTTATGGACTTTATTCATCTTGAGCAGCACTTTACACAGCAGGACAATTACTGTAAGGGGTGAAATGCCAGGAACTTTTTTTTTCTGTAATCGGTAGAAATAATTATAGAGAAAGGCAAGTATAAAATATGGTAGATATTAGACCACATCCCTAAAGGCTCACATCCTGAATATTTCTGTACCTGATTTTTAAAGAAAGGACACTGTAATGAATTTTGACTATTGAGCAGCCTTGTTCCTGGAATCAGAAAAGAAATTTTTTTTCTGAATTTTACCTGAATTTGACTCCAATACTTCCCTGTGGTGATGTCTTACCCAGACTAATTGCATAATTTATAGTTTAAAATACATTTGTTGGTTTTGAAGCTTAGCCTTTTTTAATTAACTGAAAGGTCACTTGCCTATGTACTATGAGTTAGGTTGTGATGCCTACTATCAGTCCCATATGTTGATTGAAAGGCTTAAGTTCCTTAAATTTTATGACTTTGTCTGTTTGCAATTAAAATTTTCCCTGCCAGGTGTCTGCCACAGTTTGATTGTACAACAAAAACCCCAAACAAACAGACACACAAACAAAACCCAGTTAAAACAAGAAAGCAGTTTCTTCCAGTGACATATACCCTGTGTTTTTAAATGAAGTTTTTCGTATGACTGTTTAAACTGAAAAACCTGAGGAGTGCTTAGCTTTTGAGCAGGAACTGGAAAATTAAAAGGCTGTCTTGATGTCAAAGGTGTGTCTTTATCCCTCTTGTCATAATTATTGCAGTTATGATGAAGTTTTGAATTTCAGGGTTTAAACCAGCTACTCCTAGTTAACTCATGCTCTGCAGAGCATATTAACTGAATTCTTAACATACCATCCAGAATTAAGTACAGAAAGTTGCAATACAATCTCACTATTGCAAAAATACCAAATATACAAGGGTTACACGGCACCAGAATTGAGCTGACACATGGAATTAGCACTCTCCTTTTACTTGTGTAATGATCTTCAATTCTGTAACACTCCACTTTTTTTTTTTTTTTTTTGCAACCTTTAAAGCACAGAGGAAAAGTAAATCAAATCAGCATAAACATTTAACTTGTCTTTTCATTCATCTTGCTAAGGTCAGCATAGCCCTTTTGTATGAGTCCCCTACAAGTATTTCTCATACTCCCATCATGTGAAATTTACTTGCTCCTCAAATTTCATCAATTAGAATAGGACAGTCTGCCACATATAACTGTGATATCCTCACTAAAGAAACATGAAAAGTCATAGGCTCATCCTAGAGTGTAGAATCTTGACTAATCTGTTGGCCTAGTCTGTGCTGGAGTGACGGTGGCAGCGCTCAGGGGATGTCATCTACATACACGTCTGTAAGGCCTGATAGAGCCTCCCACAACATTCTTATCTCTAAACTGTGAGATATGAGTTTGATAGCTGGATTTTTAGATGGATAAGGAACTGACTGACCATGTCTGGAGAGACAGTCAATGGCTCAGTGTCCAAGTGAAGAACAGCAATGAAGGGGATGTGTCTCAGGAGTCCTTACTGGGACCATTCCCACTTGACATCAGATACACAGACAGGGGGTCGAGTGCACCCTCAGCAAGGTTGCAGATGACACCAAGCTGAGTGGTGCAGTTGGTTTGCCAGAGGGAAGGAATGCCATCCAAAGGGTCCTTAATTGGCTTGAGGAGAGGGCCCGTGTAAACCTGGAGACCAACGAAGCCCAACAAACCTTTGGTGGAATAATGTCAATAAAAACTGTGTGATGAACTGACTGAGACTCATTATGTAACTCTTTCTATGATCCATTTAAGCCAGATTTTTTTAGACAGTTGTGTAACTATGTTGTTCTTATGATGCATCTGAATTCCAAATTAGGGTTTTAGAGTTAATTTCATCAAAAAAAATTGGTATGCCATTAGTGTTCCATCAACATTAAACTGATAGACTCCACAATAAATACAGAAAATATAACCTAACCTCATATGGAATTAAAATATTCAAAAAATCCACAGATTAATATACTTAATACCAGAAAATAAAAAATCCTCTAAATAAAACCAATATTCTCAGGCATTTAGATGAGTCTGAAGATAATACTGCACCTATTTTTTAGAAACAGTCACAACTGCAACTTTACCAAGACAATAAAAAACTCTTAGCAGGGGGCTACTTCTCTTACTGAATAAATTTTAATTTATTCAGGTCATCATATAATCTTGTTGCAAGGAAAGAAATACTTCAATAATGTACACACCTGTGGATCATAGAACAGTCGATAATGATGAAATCTATAGAAAAAATAATCCATACATTTTCATTTACTCTGAAAGAAAATTATACTTTTAAAACAATATGATTACAAATCCCCCTTTTAAAACATCTAAATATAAAAAAAAATCTTCTCTAAAATCACTGTCATCAGAACTTCTAATAGAAATATTAAATAGATCCAAATCTTGTCAAAAGTACCATCATCCCATATGGCTTAAAAGTAAGTAGGTATTATTGTGATTGTTGGAGTGAATTCTTAATGAATAAATGACATCAGTGTAGAGATGATCCATATATTTGCAGGCTGGAAGAGAAGATGGAATCAAGAGCTGAAGGAATTTATGTTTTTACTGACCTGTGTTGCTTCCAATACCTTCATTGATACTAACCTCTGGAATCTGCTGTTTCTTCCTGAAAGATGGTGAAGTGAACCAAATACACCCCCAAAACTCATCTGCTGCTGCCCCCAAAATCAACTGGAAATTCTGACTTCACGCAGAATGGTCGATAGTGTGCACAGCAGAAGAAAGGAAACCGTGCTGCTTGCTTCTGTGATGGTATTATTTTATTTTAATCCTCCTGTTCCTGTTCCAGACACCATGTAATTGTCCAGTGTCTTTATATTTGTGCTTCTTTTTCATCTGTGTACAATCCTA
Organism: Nicator chloris; assembly: GCA_013400495.1. Classification (NCBI taxonomy): domain Eukaryota; kingdom Metazoa; phylum Chordata; class Aves; order Passeriformes; family Pycnonotidae; genus Nicator; species Nicator chloris. The sequence continues at coordinate 180,592 of WAAE01003263.1, forward strand.
AGTTCTGAAGTGTCATAAAGAGCCCTGCCTCATGTAGGTTTCTGTTAAATCAGAACATTATATGATTTCAAAAGCATGCTGGAACAGGGTTCTGCTTTGGATTTAGGGAGAGCAAAAGTTTGATGACACACCAATATTTTGGCTGTTGCTGAGCAGAACTTGCACTAAGACAAAGGACTTTTCAGCTTCTTATGCTGCCCTGCCAGTGAGAAGTCTGGGGATGCAGGAGGAAGAGGATACAGCCAGGACAGCTGACCCAGACTGACCAGAGGGATGTTCCCTACCAGATGGCATCATGCTGAACAAAAAAACTGAAGGGAGTTGTCTGGGAATGGTGGCACTCTGCTCAGGGACTGGTAGGGCACTAGTCGGTGGCTGGTGAAGAATTGCATTTTGCATCACTTGCTTTGTGTACTCCTTTATTGTTATTATTTTCCCTTCATTTTCTGTGCTATTAAACTGTCTTTATCTCAACCCAAAATTTTACCCTTTTCCTTGTTCTATTCCCCATCCACACTGGAGGTTAGTGAGTGAATGGCTGGGTGATATTTAGCTGTTTGTCTGGTTAAATCATAACACTGGTGAATTATTCTGCTCAAATGAATAATGTCATTGGAGCCAGCAAGTCTTGGAGGGGCTTAAATTTAGCAAATCACATGTCTGTGTAGACTGGAGCCACAGCTTGTGTAACAGAACGTTTCTAATATTCCCCAGGACCGGCATGAAAAATTGACTTGAACAAATCTTTAGATGGCCATAGAAAAATGACTTAAGGATGTGACCCTCACAGACCCGATTTCCTGTAGGCTGCATAGGAACAGTAGGGCAAACACTTAGAATAAAAGCTGTCTGTTTCTCTAGCCTTTGGAAAAAAAGTTTGAAACCATTTTCTTTCGCTTGTGTTTTTTACTGGAAAAGGTAGCACAGAAAGATAATTCTTGCCAAAATATCTGCAGGCTTAAACATTCGAAACACTCTGTTGGTGATTTTTATAAGGTCTAAGTACTACAGTAGGATACAGATAGAGAAAAAAAGTTTGCAACCAGTTTCATGTACTCCTATTAGCAATTTGAAGACTGTTATGCAGAAAATACACCAGTGATGTCAATGTCCTTGTAATATTCATAAAGGTGCTGTCTAGGTTCAGTTGCATTCTGATATTTGTACCCAGGAGCTATTTTTTCCCCTTATTGTTATTTTTGCAATTCTAAAACATGAATCACAAAAAGAGCCTTTTCCAGAAGCACATTTCTATCCACCAACAGCAGCTCGTTCTGTTTGCCACAACATTCCCTCAAACCACCTATTGTTATGAGGGTGCTGCTGTTGGTTAAATGCTTTTATACAAATAACATTAATCATATATGCCTGCAGTTAATTTTAATTACTCTGCTCTCTACTTCTCTTCTTTCCCCTGTCTTTCCTCCAGTAACTCAGCAGAGGAACTGAAGACCCACTGTTTCTGTGCCCTTCCTGAAGACCAAATGAAGAACAAAGTAATCCCTCTGTGAGCTCTGACAGCAGTTAAAGGGGAAAAAAAGGTGCCTTCAAGTAAGAGAAATGAGAATCCCTCATTAAAAAAAAACAAAAACAAAAACAAGAAAACCACTGTTTTGAGACTGCATTGACAGCAGGAGCAGTATTTAAAGCAGTGTTTTAACTTATTAAAACAACAAAGCTCACAGGATAGCTGCTGCTGAGGGTGGCCATACACTACCCAGTTGTGACAGACTGGTGGGTTCAAAGGTTAGTGCTGAGGATGTGGGGATGTGGGGAGATGGATCTGAACCATCACTGGGCCCCAGTTCTTTAGGCTTAAAGTGGTCTCATTGCTCATAGTTCCCAACAAGTATGTATATTGAGAGTGACCACAGCTTCTGCCCTCTGTAGCCAGGTGAGTGCCCTCCATGTGAGTTAATTTTGAGCAGATATACTGGATCTGGCACTCTTGGGAAGCCCAGGCACTCAGACACTGGTGGGGTGAATTGCTGTGTCTGCATCAAGAAGCCAAAATCTGTGAGCTAGTATCACTTGTCTCCTTTTACGATAACTTGTCTGATTAATGCTACTCCTGGTTTTTTGGTGTTTTTTTTTGTTTGTTTGTTTTAATCTATTGGTAAAGAGGTTAATTTTTGTTCTTTGATTATTAAGAGAGAGTCAAATGGCTTGTTTGAGACACTGGTAGTTCATATTAAGGATGCCTGCCATGGGCCAGAAGCATCCAAGCCTTGTCTGTGTATGCTGAGCGTGTCTGAGTGTCCCTCCACAGGATAAAGAGCCAATCACCTGGGCTATTGACATGTAGGATTTAAACTTTTATAACACCAGTGAGTACCATCAAATCAGTCACTAGAATTACAATATTACTGTTACTGTCTTCTCTCACAGTCTTAATGCATCCTTGGTTCATTTCTTGCACACTGAGCCACTTTCAGTATGTTGACCACTCTGACATCTGCCCAGGGGGTCAGAGTGAAATCAGGGATCAGTTCCTTGCAGAGCTTTGTTTCTTGAGGGAAGACAGCTTTGTGTGGATTGGACTGAGAACAAAGCCCTCTTTCTCTGTGGTTTGCTTCTTGTTGAATTCTGTGTCCCTGCAGGCTCATCTTTAATGCTGAAAGTTTGTTCTAAGTTCGTATTTTGCTTGGAGTGTTTATAAAAAATTGGGGCTTGACAACTTCAGAAGGCATATAAATACAACCATGTACCTTAATTTTCTTTCTGAAGTCAGTTCAGACCTATGATTTTACACCATCCCTCCTGCCAGGTCTGTAAGATTTTCCCCCAGATTTCTGCTGAGGAAGGTGGCTGAAGAGTCAGAGACACATCCCAGTCTGAAGAAGATATTTATTTCTGCATGTCTTTGTCATGTGCAAATAGTGAATTCAGGCTGGTTGTAGCTCTCATAGAAGCTAGGTAACTCCTTGACTTCATTCTTGAACATAAAGAATTATGCCAGGTCTCCCTCAAATGATCGAGGTGGCTTTTAAAAGCTTGGCTTTTTTTTAATAAGAGAAGATTATTAGATGTTTTGGTGCTAAGATAGTTATGTTGCTAAGATTAGGCAACAGTAGTGCCTAGGAGAGACAAAGTGATAAGATTTTTGTTTTTCAAGCATAAAATTAATATTATTTCTAAGATATAGAGGAGTCATAACTGTGGATGAATTAACAGGGCAGAAGAAACTGAGTTGATTTTTTTCAAAGGTCAGCTGTTTTCACCAATTTTTTCCATTTTGTAATTAGTGTGAGAACCTGCTGTACAAGGACTCCATCTCAATTTCCTTCACCTACTGCACTTAGCAGATCTATTCCATTCATGGCTCACCTGCATCCATTTCCTCAAGTGTCCATACAATCAGGCAGTGCTCCAGCCAAAATGCTTTCTGAAACATTTGTGGTGTCAAGAAAATGTTTGGCACAGAATCACCACAATACTGATAACTTCTTCAGATAATCTAGTCTGTTAGTACCTTAGGCTGATATAAATATCTAGAAATTTAATAGAACCTCTTTGTATACGTGTTTATATGTGTGCTCGTATATATGTAGCCCCTTCCCAAATAAGGGCAAAAGTCAGCCAAGCCCCACATTCTCCCCTCCAAATTCCCTGGTTCCAAACAGTCTTTTGAAAGCACTGGAAACCAAGTGCTGGAATCAGGGTGCTGCTGTCACAAACAACAGGCTGCAAGAAGCAAAATTGTCCTATAAAAATACACTTTGTTATTTTACAAATATTTTGTTCTATAGTTTCTATTACAATTAAGTTCTAACACTGCTCAATTTTATACAAGCATTTTTTCTAATATAATTTATTTTACGTTCAACCCAAACCATTGTGCACCTAAATAATTAAATATAATAAAATTTCAAAGGTGCTGGAGTGGCCAAATGTGATCCTTAACTGTGCCCTTATTTAATTAATGCACTCTCAATATTTCAAATTTTGGTTTAGCTAGAAAGAATGATCTTAAGCTACAGTCACAAATATCCATTCTGCTTGGAGTGGCTTCAGTTTGAAAGTGATTCATCCCAACTTGATCCTCCTTTAAGTGGGAAAAGTGCAGGATGATTTAATGCATATAAATATTCAGCTAGGTGCAAAAAAGTCACTGACCTGTCATACACTACTCTCCAGTCTCTGTGTTCAGTGAAATGCTTAACTTTTTCAACAAGACAGGTGACCTTCCCCTAGCTGGCAGTCTCCAGCTCCTGAACAGCACTAATCCCTTCCAAGGGATTTGGCATGAACAACTCCATCTCAACTTTGTGTCCCATCAGTCTGTGTGACAGGCTATGGTTGTTAAAGGATGAAGATGTGGTGTTAAGGCACAAGCAAGGAGAAAGGAGATAACCTGTCTTTATACACACCAGTGTTTGATCTGTGCTGGAATAAATATTATTGTTGGCACACTGAAGGCCTCGAGAGCTTCGTCAGAAAATTAAATGCATTAATGATAGGCCCATATCTCTGTCCAGAGCTGGATGCTCTTGGAGATAAGTGTGCTAGGGAAGTACTCAAGAACCTTTGTAGAAGGTCAGATAGCAAGCAGCTCCAGCTAATGCTGTGTCCCACCACCAACTAAAGGGCCAAAAGGACCATGAAGCCCTGACTACCACAGAGAAATGCTTGTGAAATGTGTTTTCCCATCTCCTAGCAATGTGAGACCCTTAGAACTTCTGAAGCAGAGGTGGTGACTCTGTTTTACAGTCCTGCCCTGACCTACCTGGTTTAGCAGGCCAGGGGTGGCGGCTGTTGCCCTGCTGAACCATAGTCTGGAGTGCCAACCTGAGTAAATGTCTGAATGATTGGCCCTTGCTGAACTCTCTGGCGTTATTTGCAGTGAATTAGCAAGATTCAGGTTGGCTGTGTCTACACAAGCCACAAGCACCATCATACCTCATGTGAGGTAGTGACAGGATCCAGAGACAGATGACTGAACAGCAGTTTCTGGAGAAATATGGGTGAAATCCTGGATTCAAGAGCTCATTAAGTTACAGACCTAATTATGGCCATTTAAGGTCACTGTTAACCACATCCTCATGGGTGCTTTCAGCAGAAGTCTCCTATTTGGGGGATTTGGGAAGGGCACAGACAGAATTATATTTTGTCTTTCTTCATATTCTGCTCATCACTACCAAGGTACATCATCCGATGTGGTACCACTTCACAGGCAAACACCACCCTGGGAATATTTAAGGGCAGCTCTCTCAGAGCTCCCCCAGCCCAGATGCCCAGGTTAGAGGGACTGATGGCTTTTCTGAGCACAAACTCAGCTGGAGCATGGCAGGCACTGGCCAGGCTGCCCGGGAACACTCCACTGTCCTTACACCAGAAGAGGAAGGCTCAAGCTGATGCCACGATGACGCAGCACTGCTCTCCTGCCTTTTAATGAAAATGTTGAAAGCTCTTAGCCTTGCTCTGCAAAATGGAAACAAAGTCTTAAATGTTGACATTTTTGGCAAAATGAAATTATTCTTTCTGAGCCAAGCCCAGGCAGGACTGCACACAACATTTTCTCCCTAAAGAATATGAAACTTTTCCAAAATTCTCTTCCCTTTTTGCTGTTTTCATTCACCATGGAGTAGGTTCATGAAGAGCTGCTGACACCATCATGTTTTCAAGTAATACAATAACAATCTAAAACATATCACTGAATTCTCCTCATGACAACTTTACAAGCACAAAAAAATCAGAACAACCTGTCCTGGGGCAGTGCAAATTTTGGTGCACAATTTGAAATGTGATTTACTTGCATTCAATTATGCAAGTATAGGCTTGATATATCTAAATCAAACTAAATACATTGATTTTCAGGAGTAAAGATGATCAGTTTTGAATATGGAGCATGTGGAATCAATGTTCTTTAGAAGTCACAGCTTAGTAACTATATTTACTTATTTTAGGAACTAATAACCTCTCTCAAGATAATGGCAGTGTATTTGTCATGTATCAGTGTCAATTTTTCTGGCCAGTTTAGAAATCCAATCCTTCTATTTTTCACTGGAAACCTACATTAGTAATGCTCATGTTGTTCATTTATTGCATCCAATTATAAATAAGGGGAGGAGAATACTTTTGCTCTAGTAAGGGTTAGAAAATTAAATTCTTTAGTATTCATATTTTATTTATAATTTGAAGAGAACATCAGCAAGAAAAGTGCAGTGTTATGTCTTACGATCAAAGATATGTTCTTCTTTTCCAAGGGCTGCCAGTAATCTATTACTGACTAAAAGCATGTGAATTCCATGTTCATCTTGAAGATACAATATACAATATTTCACATCTACTGCACTCAGATTTCAACAATCAGATTCTTTCAAAGACACCCTGACAACTCAAATGGTGAATTATTAAGTCAGGATAACAAGGACAACATTCACTTTCTTTGTGCAGCTCCAGCTAGAGTAGAAGACTCTATTAATTATCAGACCAGAAATGGGCTGGGATTTGCTTTGTACACTGCTAAGCAATTTAACTGGAAGAGATTGGTTATGTATGGCAATAAAGGACCTTTCTAAAAGCTTGTTTTTCCACCAACTGCTTGTGTTGAAACCAATTGCAGAAGTCATTCAAAATGAGCTGTTTATTGCTTCCTAAATGCATTTACTGCATGCCAGATGTCCATTTCAAAACATTCTTCTGTGTGCCTTTTAACTGACCCTACACTGAGACACAACTGCCCATAGCCATTACCCTGGAAATGCTGCTCACTTAGCAGTGGGCTGCCAGCCCAGCAGGCTCTGGGGCAGACCCTCTTCAACACCACAGAGATTAGGAAGAGTAAAAGCAACTCCTTAGAGGAGATGAGTCCATGTCCTGCTCTGATGGGTGATTGCATCCCAGAGTAAATCAAACTGTCAGTGTTATCTCACTAGCTGGCTGATAACAACGAACACATGGCAGTGCAAACTCCTGTCATGGGATGCTTGCAGGGTTCCTGAAACTGCTTCCTCTCTTGTGCTGTAGAGTTACTTTTTAACTGAGCTGTGTTTTCTAGGGTGCCTGTTATGCTGAGTACTTCTATTTTGGCTCCTTAAACCCTTTTGCCATGTTCCTGGTGTTCACCCTCCTGCCCCACAGCAGCCACCAGTGGCAAGGCTTAAATACACTTACCCTCACTTGGTGCCTGCCTTTAGGTGTGTGCTCTCTGGGATATCACAGAGCCATAGAATAGTTTGGAAAAGGTTGGAAAAGACCCTTAAGACCCTTGGGCCCCGCTGTTAATGTAGCACTGCCATGTCCACCACTGAACCATGTCCCCAGGCACCACATCTGCATGTCTTCAACATATGGAGCACTGTGCTTGGTAGATGCTGGCCAGAGGAGCCCCCTGGGAGGGATGAACATCTTGGGCCCAATTCCCCACCTACTCACATCAATGCACTCAGCAGAGCACTGAGAGTAAGAGAACAGCAATTCAGCAATTTCTCCCTTTCATGTTCCTCAGCAGTTTTGTAGGTTTGCCACACCTTGAGAATACAATAAAACTTTTCTTAAATTTTGCTTTAAAATATTCACCTGGTCCTTTAATTAGGCATGATTTATATATGGAGGTTAGGTGGTCAGTTTGGTTAGTTTCTTCACTATTCAATATTTTTTTCTATTAGCAGTTTTTAAAAGGTCATTTTATTGTTCTGTCATTTAGGCAGTTGTATACTAACTCCCTCTGTTAATATCATCAGGGATTTCTTATAGTACACCTTCTCATTCCCTTAATGGTACCCTAAAAGTGAGGCTTGGATAAAAATGAAAAATACATTAAATTAAAATAAATTTTCAACCTAAATTAAGATTAAAAGACAAAATTGGGAAAGTTTTTCACAGTACAATATCAAAGAAATTAAACTCATAATATTCTAAAATTGTTTTGAGTAACTTTGACATTTATAACAATCAGGAAGAGAAATTACTTTTTCATAACTTATTTCAGTCCCATGTAAAAATTAGGTGGTTCTTTTTCTATAACTGAATGTTAGTACATAAGAAACCAGTATGAAATTGTGAAATAGAATGTCTTTATCAAATGACAGGAATTATAGCAAATGTGAAAAGTAAAGAAAATCTATCATATTTTTTTCTGTAAGACTGAAAACCTTGATACTCAATGCATCATGAAAATGTTTTGGTTTTGATGAGTGGGAATTTTCAACAAAGCTTTAAGTCCTTCTCCAGTTGTATTTGTTTAATTTCAAATCAGTCATACTGCAAAGCACGGAAGTTATCTCCTACTTGCTTAGGAGCACAGAGCTCATACTAGGTATAGCAAGGCCACAGAGAGCTCTTCAAGCCCATAAGTTACTTAATGTAACATTATTTCCACAGTTTCAAAATATGATTATATTCTTTGCCATACCTTCAATGCTTCTGACAAAAAAAGACAAAAACAGAAGCAAAACAAAACCAAACAAAAAAACCCACATAACAATTTGAAATAAAGCATATGAAAGTAATTAACTATGTCTAAATTTCTCTTGTTTTCCCTCAATGTAAATTCAGTTAATTCCTGAATTTGAAATCAATCCTGGGCTAACTAAAATGTTTTGGCTTTAATGCAGTTTCATTTGTAGTTGTAAAGAATGAAGAAGAATGAGAAAAGCAAGCATAACAGAAACATGCAGGAAGTTATTGCTATAGTATTGATTTTTCCATGAACATTAGCTATATGTCAGAGGTGGATTCTCTTATTTACTTAGAAATAAAAATGTGCTACTTATCTGTGTAAATGATATCATAATTAATGGTAGCACATAGAGTATATTTTTTGCAACGATAACAAGTTTAAGTGAAGTATTCAGAGTAAGTTTGCAATTGAATTGAATAATTTTAACTTCCAAATTCTGTTACTTTCAGTAAATGCACAACACAATTCTTTTGGTAAATTAGCAGTGTTGGAAAGAAAGCAGTTACACCCACGGTGGCAAATGAGTTTTCCCAGACTGCTAAAAAGAACTAAAATTGTCAATCACTCAAATCAGGCTGCAAGGGCTGAACATTGTGCTGGCATGCAAATAAGAGGAGCCGTCTGCAAGAGTAGATCTGTTCTGCAAGATTAACGAAAGTACAGGAAATGGTTTGGAACTATCATTAAAGTATAAGCCCTGGAAATCATATCAAAGGAACAGTGAAAAAAGCACATGGAGAAAAAGCAATTACTCCCTGTAATTCATGTTGATTTTTCCATGGTGCCTGAGAGGAAAAAAGAGATATACCTTAATAAAGTGACAGGGAAAGATCTGATGTCTAACTGAAAATGCAGCTGGAAATGTTCTTCTAAATAGTTGCTATCAGTAAACACTGACAGTCTGATGAGGTCTCAAAAGAGCTGCTTCCAGACACACCTTTAAGACACCCAACATCCAATTCTGTGGCAGGCAGTGCTTGTGCTTGCCTTCATACTGAAGATTTTGCAAAGTGACTAGTCTAAAAAATGAGTGGGAAAACATCTCTTTACATCTCAGAACTAGTCTGTAATCTCTTTGCATACTTGAACTACCATTGTTCCAGCTGAGACTGGAGGGTTTTTTTCACTTGATTGTCATTTTGGTGTCATTCAGTGTAACCTATTCTGAGGTCTGGCCATCACTTCAGCTGTATACAGCTCCCTCATTTTCCGGCCAGACCTGGAGTCTGAAATCCTATGGATCCTGACAGCAATTACCCCAGCACCTCTGGCATATCCATCATCTGGATGACTCCTCATGCTGGGAGCAATAGCAATTATAGTCAGAGAAGCAACAATCTCCTTAAAGCAATGTATTTGGAACAGAAACATTTAGGAAAAACAAAAAAAAAAAGTTTTAAAATAAAAATCTAACTTGTCAGCTAACTATGTTCCAGGGAGATGCTGGCAGCACTGAGATCTTAAAGACCCTTGAAATATCAGCTGATATATTCTGTTCTTTCAATCCATGAATCCGTTCTCACTTCCACCATCTATGTTTGAGGCTTCTAAGGGTCACTTTCTTTTTATCATGTTCTTCTTTGCCAAGACAAAGTCACTGTTTCATTACCCTGACTTCTTGCAGCCCCAGCTTTAGCAATGAGGCCAGTAATCCATTGGAAATCTGAGGTAAAAGCCTTACAGAAGGTGTTTCTTGTAGTGATTTTTTCTTGAGCATTTTTGTGGGAAATAATTTTTTCCTTTTTTTTTTTGAAACAATCCTCACAGTCCAATGGATGCTAATTTTACTTCACAAGCATGGTGATGTAAAGTGAGACTTTCCTCACCTAATTTTAGCTGCCTACAAGTTAATTGTCTAATTTAGTCAAAGAGAGATTCCTTTTATTATGGGCAGAAAGAAGTAGGGGTTCTCAGAGGATAACACGTTCCTTATCTTTGAAATTTACCTAAGCATTGGACAGCTTAACTTTTAAGTATCTAAGGTGGTAGAAACCCATCCCACCTGGAGTATTGATTAATTCTGTTCTTTTTAAATAGCCTTTTGCTTATTATTTGCACATTTCATACATTTAGACATTTGAGTAATAAAAAAGCAACAAAATGCAACTCACATTTGAGAGGAAGTCTTACAGGCCTGATGACTTAATTGTTTTTAAATCACAAACATTTTCTTTTTTGACGGTGGTGGTGGATATTCAGATTGACATTTGTGCCTTGTGGTACCTGTCGGTCTCAGCCCTGCTGGGTGCCAGGACATGAGGGGATGGAATTAAACTGAAAAAGCCTAGATTTGGATTAAACATTAGGAAGAAATTCTTTACTGTGAGGGTAGTGAGATGCTTGTACATGTTGCCCAGAGAAGCTGTTGATGCTCCATCCCTGGAATTGTTCAAGACCAGGCTGGATGGGGCTCTGAGCAACCTGGTCTAGTGGGAGGTGTTTCTGCTAATGGCAGGGGTTTGAAACTAGGTGATCTTTAAGGTCCCTTCAAACAGAAACCAATCTATGACTGCTTCTATGATTGATTCTATGATTCTATGATTCTATGATTCTATGATTCTATGATTCTATGATTCTATGATTCTATGATTCTATGATTCTATGATTTATTCAACTGCGTTTTACAGTGTGCAAGGCACATGCTGTCATTGGTTACAAATGCTTTGCAAACCAGATGATTGATTTTATGTTGCTTTAACAACTTTGATTTATAGAAGCCTTAAACATTCAGGTAACTCTTTTATTCAAGATATTCTCCAGGTTCTTAGCCTAGTAGCAATACATCTTCTGGCACCAACTCGTGCTTTTCTGGTTCCTCCTTCAGGTCAGCATTCTTTTGTCATTGTTCTTTTTTGTCCTTGTTCTTCTGTTGTAAATTTGGAAAACTGGCAAATGCTGACAACTGGCAAAATACTGGCAACTTGGGGTTATGATGTATTTTGAGAAGCTGAGACTGCAGAAGCCAAGAGTAAACCCCCAAAAGAGGGTGTGTAATGCTCCTGTGTGCAACTTGAATCCACTGTGAAGCTTTGTCACCTCGTCATGAGACTAAGATCTTGCCTAAAGAAATAGGATTGATTGGGTTTATCTTCTGGGGTTTTTTTTCTGTTTCACCTAGATAAAAAGGATGAGCGTGCATGTGGATGTATTAGAATAGTCCAGTAAGTAGAAATGCCAAACAAAACTGTCACATTACTGCTATTCAAGTACAAGGAGGAACAAGCTGGAATTTTACCTCCATATTCTAATTTCCGTGGAATCCAAATATATTCCAAAATCCTTAATTAGATGTCATCAATTAAAAAGAAACTGTTAACAACCTCTGGACTTGGTGGTGGAACACACAAGGCGTGGAGGTGACTGGGTAAATGTGTCAGGAGGTAGAATTTCCAGTATTTCTGTCAAACCTCTAGAATTTTTTTTTTTTTTTTTTTTAACTCAAAGACCTTTATTCTCTTTACTTCAAATTAAAGGTCCAAAGTGACAGCTCCTTCAACATTTCTGTCTTTAATCCTCTACTGGTCTATGTATTCTATCCATACATGCAAGGTGAGAATGTAGCAGGAAGCCCAGAGCAGCTATTTCAAATCCTACGGCAAAATTCTTCATCACATTGTGCATCATTTAATTGTTTCCTTGCAGAATAATCAAGAAGTTATAGTGGTAATCTGGGAACCCAACAAATCTTTTGAATATTTATCTGCTGAGGCTGCAGATCTTTATATCTGTCAACAAATTGATAAGAGATTGTGGGACTATTTATGAGGGAACAATCTGGTTTCTGCTGTAAAATACCTGAGCGTGTGTTTCCTTGAAGCAGCAGAAGCTATTCAAGTGGTGCTGCTCCAAGGGAGATCGGTGTTAGTTCCTTAGGAATCCCTGTACTTTGGCAGAAACTCACATCGGTTGGTTGTGGAAGCAAGTGGGAACAATGGAAAAATAAGCACACACTCTAGCAATCAGGGGACTGAAACAGAGAAATATAACTTTTCTGGTGAAGCAAGCACAAACAGCTGAAGATTTATTGATTGTAACCCATATTGAAATGGTCCCTGGGCTAACACTTTAATAAAACCACGGAAAATGACAACCCAAAGGAGCCCCAGAAAGCATAAATTTCAGTGTACGTGCAGAATGGTGTGGAGAAAATAATCAGCAAAAAGCAATCAACTCCATCTCAATTTGGAAGCACAGAAAGTGTCATTCGGGGAGGACTGAGGTGTAGAAAACCTTGGAGTGTTCAGTCCTGCCTATTTCAGACGGCAGCCAGCACAGATGCTTCCAAAAAAACATGTAGGAAATTCCACAGCAGTCACATGGGGGATAATCTGTCCCCATCTACTTGCCAGGAAGATCTCATGCTAATCTTTAAAATTAAAGGTATACTTCCAACTTGACACATCAGGTTTTATATTACTCCCAACATTCCATTCAAATGTTAACCGGTATAACTGGATAGTCACTCTTTTTTTGAAACCTGCTAAACCTGATTTTTCTTGGAATGTCTTTACAATGCAATATATGTCTACTTAGTTTTAAGGAATACTCCAGATTTATTACTCTTATTTTTGTAATGATCTGAGCTAATCAAATTTTGTCCAAGCAGCCATTACTCAGTGCTCAAAATACTAGTACAAGAATTATAAAAAGAATGCACTTCCCTCATTTTTCAGGTTGCAGCCTACACATCTTTTTCTTGCCTTCCCTCAGTATCCAAAAAGAGAGTATTGATTTCAGGGATGTGGCTAAGTCTGTGCCTGGGGTAGGCTTTCTATGTAGGATCCAGTTTCCCTAACTTGCTCCAGGTTTTTGAAGATGTAGGATACACCTATGCTAGTAAATTAGAAGTTTGGGACAGGAATTAAAGTACTGGGACTTAAAACTTTATGGAGGTTAATTGATGGAATGATCCTAGAAATATTTTCCTCTGAAAAGTAACACTTTTTCAAACAGAGCCCTTGAAGAATTTGCATGATGGCAGAACCTAGGTGGGATAAAAACTTGCCATTGGTGTTTTAAAGGAAGCTGCCCAGGTTTGGAGGGTAAGAGAGCTGACTGCAACTTGCACACAGGCTAGTTGCATTGTCATTAAGCTTCACTGACAGAAAGTTGTCCCAAACAAATCTAATCCAGTGTAGGTATGTAGCCTTGAGAACCCACCTTCCACAGGCAAGTACACCCTATTTAATCAGTAAAGGCAAGTGATCTTGAACTCCCTCCTGAGAGGCTGTCTTGTCTAAACTGTGCAACAGGGGTTTTTTTGGGGGGATATCTACTGATCAGACACAGATCTCCATCTATTTTAGCCCTGGTGCTTTGTTAGCACCTGAAGTTACAGTGCAAGTCTAATTAGGTGTTGTGGATCTCATGCTTTATTGGCTAACTCAAATAACTTTCATATCAGGAAATCTACAATCATATTTTCCTTTAATTTTCAATTTTCAACTTTGTATTGAAATGAATAGAGAAAAAGTAAAAACTAAATCTGAGTTTGCGAGCTTTTATCTAAGTGAAAATGGAAGTGGGCTTTTAAATTGATTTCTTCTTTTAGAAGGAACAAACACCAGTTGGTTTGTGTTGTGGTTATACCTAGAGGTGTCAGTTAAAATTCAGGTGCCTCTGAGCAAACATGCACAATAAAAGGGCTCCTGTCCCATGGAGTTTAACCTGGAAACGAACCAAATCATCAAAGAGGGAAGAATAAAACAAAGGCCTGGAAAGTACAGTAATGCATTTGAGATCAAGAAACTGACAAAAATGTGCTTAAAATTAAGAGATTTAGAGCAACAGAAGAATTTAATTAATCAGACTGTCAGAAACAAGTGCCAGGTAAAATACATCTGCTGATAGATGTATAAGTGGTAGCAAAACACATTTTCAGCAGCAGAAAAGGAGAGGCTCTGGAGGAGCACTGGCTGAGGTGTGCTCTTAGTTACGTTGCTCAGGCACCGACGATTCCATATCATAAGGTGTGTGTCAGCACAGCCGATGAGCAGCGAATGTTTAATTAATATTTAAGATGACACATACTCATAATCATGTTAATCCTAGGTACTTTGTAGGGGGAAACAAAAGGTACAGTATATTTAATGGTTTCTTGCCACTGCTGCAAAACACCACTACCATGTGTGGCATGCATACGATGCTTGGGCCACTGCATGAAGCACTCAGCTTCCATCCCCCCTTTTGATATCACCTGTTTTTTAGTTTTTTAGTTTTGCCTTTTTTTACACTTTACTTGCAGATCTATTAGGATTTTGAAGACTGTGTTCCTCTTATTCTTAAACTTTGATGACTGTTTTCACCTGAGATTTTACTTTGGTTGTCCTTTGTACTCTGAAATCTTCATGAATGTGTAGCCATCTGGCAAAGGTTGTTATTAATTAATCAACGGCTTTAAAAAAAAATAAACAGTGGTGTATCTGAAATTGAAAAGTAACATATTCTGGAGTGTATTGTTTGTTTGTTTGTTTGTTTTAAGAGGCAGTATTTTGTAGTATTGTTGGGGGTTAGATTTTTTTCTTTTTTACTTATAGAATTTTTTCCCATAAGTTGCTAGGACACTAACTACTGGACACTTATGGGTGCTTGTCCAAACAAAGAGGTGGACAAATGCTGGGAGGGGAAAGATAATGGAATTTTGGGGGCAGGAAAATGACAGGGCTGGGGACAGCTGCGCTGTCTCTTACTCTCTGCGTTGGAGGGAGGATGGCCAGGCTGTTTGCTTGTTGTGAGAGGAGTTCACTGTCACCACCAATTCCAGCCCTGGAAATCTACCATCACCTGTTCCTGTGCCCAGGAATTCTGAGCTCATCTCCCCCTGCCCTGCTGGAGCTGGGCTGGCCCTGTCCCACTGCCACCACGGCTCCTTCAGTGCTGCTCCTTCTTGCTGCGCTGGCCCCGCACCCCCTGCCCTGCCAGGACATCCTGCCCCTGCCTGTCAGGGACATTTCTGCTGCTCCAGCCATCACCACAGAGCTCCTGATTTATCTCACCCACCAGCCCAGGATTTCCCAATGTTCCAGCTTGGTGCTCTCAGAATCCCTCAGGAGCACCGAGATCAGAGTGCCCCGGGCTTTGTGAAGCAAAGCCCTCGAGGTTCCTGGTTCTGTTTTGTTGTTAATGCTGTAGTTGTTGTTATTTGTTTTACTTTGTTATACATACTAGTAAAGAACTGCTATTCCTATCCCCATACCTCTGCCTGAGAGCCTTTTAATTTTCTAAATTATAATAGTTTGGGGGGTGGGGGAAGGGCAGGTTGAATTCTCCATTCCATGGGAGGCCCTGCCCTGCCTAGCAGACACCTCTCTTTCAAACCAAGACAAGCATCTTATTCTTGGACAGACTGGGAGGATTCTGCAATGGTACTGAAATTAAGAATCAGTTAATCAAGCATTGCTAGTAGATACTTTAAAATGCTTGAAAGAGGGAAAGAAAAGAGATCACAGGTTTACCCCTAAAGCAGAGGAAAATTTGTTTTAACTAGCAGTTAATGAAGAGAACACCCTTATCTGAAAAAATCTAAGTAGTTATCTTAAATAGAGTTAGCTCTTGAAATTATCGCTGTACATGCAATGGATGCTGATCATAAATCCACTGACTATAATATCTATAAATTTCTGTTTCTTGCCCCCTGGCCACTGCATTCCCATTACACAATCAACAACCAGCAAATGGAAATACTTCAAAGTTTAGCATTTTGAGATTCAGGTCTCCTTCCATTTTAGCAATCTTGCTGCTAATCTGTGTAGCTGGGCTGGAGTTTATTCATTTTTTTTTCTACAGCGTTTTCATTCCTGGTTCAGCACCTCAGCTTCTGGATGAGACATGAGGGGTTCTCAGGTCTAGATTTTCATGCACTTTATGGTTAGGAAAATATCCTGTAACAAGGGATGTTATATGTATATATAAATACACTCTTAACTGTTACCAAATGTTGGCTACACGTAAAAAAAAGTAGGTCACAATAAGAGTCACAAATTATGTTAATTGTCGGAAAAGCATCAACATATGTTGTATGGATTGCAGTTTATTATTTGAAAAACATGAAACACCTGTAAAAAAGTAAAAGGTTATGATAATTACCCAAGATGAACATCAAGTCATGGAAAGTTTCTGCAAAAACTGTAATACTCATCGGCTTCAAGAATGTTTCCCATAAGAATAATTTTGAATCCTGACTTCAGAAAACATCAGTATCAACATCTGTATATCTTTAACAGAGTGTATGTTCTGAAGCTATTAATGAGATTTGATTGCTGAATATCAGGATTGGGACAAAAAGAAAGAGAGAGAAAAAAAAAGTAAAACTGAAAAAAACCTTGGACCAGTGAACTTCTGTCCTGCAAGTCACCCTGCAGTATCTCAGAAAACTTGAACGGATTAAAATATACATTGATTGACTGTAAACAAAATTAAATTCTGCTTGTCTAAGAAAACCCCAGCATCAATAATTTGAAGTGAAAGTTGCTTTTAACTAATACACAAAAATATATAAAACTAGTAAAATAATTATATAATAATTTTATTAATATTTACTCATCCAGAACGCTTTTCTTCAGGGCAAGCATGCCATTCCTGAAGTGCACTGTAAAGGTATACACGTCAGACAAAATTGATTGCAAAACCATTGCAGAGAAAAGCTGTGTCTCAAACTGGGAACACTGGGCTGCATTGGCTGGTTAGAGTCCTCACTATTTGTGCTCCTGCAGATTGGCAAGGGTGAAGGTGAACAGCCAAGGAGCTGAGCCACGGCACTGCAAGTGTTGGTGGCAGGAGAAATTAGAATTGTCCTTCTTCAGCTGGCAGCTGGCAGTTTCCTGCATGGAGAGAAAGAATTTAGGAATCTGTTATTTGGGGTTCTGAAAATTTCTCTGCAGTGGTTTATATCTCTATCTAATTATTTCACTAGCTTGCCAGAAGTTATCATGCCTGTCACAATCGTAACACAGGAGGATTTGAGTTCACATTTAACAAGTCCTGTTTGTATTCTGTGTCTTTGTCCAGACTGACCTTTGCCCACGCAATGGAAATTCAGATATCAGCTTGGAAATTGTTGTGACTAGTGCTGCTACTCCTCAAAACCTGACATAAGTTCTGACACAAAGGTGGAAAGGGCAGAAACACCTAAATCAAGGCCTCAAAGTTCACTTTCAGTTTGTTTCAAGGCAATTTGCCTTCCTCTAAGCAATCTTCAGCCCTGGCAAGCATCAAATGGACATCTTCAGAGCACTTCCTGAAGTTGATGTGACAGTCCTGCTTGTAGTGCAATTGTCCTATCTCCTTATTACTCATTGAGACATTGCAGAAGAATTCTGCTTACCCACTGAAAATAGATTGCCTTAATTCACAAAGGCAAAAGTTACACAAGCAGGCAAAAGTTTCAAAAATGAATGAATGAACTAGAGGTTAATTTTCAAGCATTCTGAGTGCATCACTCAAAAGATGGTGACATTGATTTTTACTATGTATATTCCATTAGGAGTAATTGGGTCAGGAAGACATTTATGCATTTAATATACTTGTATGACTTTCAGTGATGAAACTGGGAGTTGGGTTCAGATTTGAGTGTTATTGGAAGTGCCTCTCCACCAGGTCAGCTTCTAAGAACAGTAGAAAAAATGTGGCTTAATGTGTGGCAGTAAATCTCACATCTTTTATTGACTCTAAAATTCTAATGATATCCAGGAAATGCAGACTTGAGAAAAACTGCTGTGATGTAACAAAAGTTTCTTCTATAAAAGTTATGAAACACATATGCATTAGTGTTCAAAAAGTTTCTTCATTGTGACTAATATTCAGAATATATTTATATTCTCTAAGTAGATTTTAATGGACCTTTGAAAATCATTAGGGTGTTTTAGTCATCCTGCCAAATTAAAATTAATGTCTTCTGCCTAAGGAACCAAATCCTGGTTGTGGATCATGTTGCAGTAGGCATGTGGTGGGTCTTTCAGCTACAGAAACCATCTGTGCTCTGAGTTCAGCGACACAAGAGACTATTGACCAGGTGCACAAAGGAGTGAGACATATTGCTTGACCACAGAAACCTTGGTTTCCAATTTCCAGAATGATGTTGTGTCAAAAATGCCAGCAACAAAAGGTAGAAAGTGGAAGGTTTCAGGGGGAGGTGGGAACTGGTGAAAGGAATTCTCTGTATTTTCCAGACAGTCCTATGGTGACCATGGTATTATCTTCCTGAAGTTATCCCTGAGAGTCAAGACCCTGACACAGTTCTCACACATCTGGGCTTTGCTCTCAAGCAGGATAAAATGTTTTCCAATGTAATAATCTGAGAAAAAAGTAGTTGCAAAGTAACAGCTGCCCATCAACATCTAGGAACCAAATCTTGAAAGTTTTCTCCCTCTTTTTGTAAACATTTTTAAGAAAATAAAAAAAAAAGAACAGAAGAAAGTTTTGAAAATATTGTAATATTTTGTATAAATTCAGTCAAGAAAAGGAGCTCACCTTTCAGTAAGATACTTTGTTTCAGTTTTTCACAAATATTGAAAACAATGTTTACATTTTGAAACTGAAGAGCTTTAAAAATAGAATCACAGAATGGTAGAATTGTTTATCTTGGAAAAGACCTCTAAGATCACAAAATCCAACCGTTGACCCAGCACTGACAAGTCCATCAAAAAATCATGTCCCATATCTCCAGGGCTGGTGACTTGAGCACTTCCCTGGGTGACCTGTTCCAATAACCCCGTCAGTGAAGAATTATTTTCCTAATATCCAATCTAAACTCCTGGCACAACTTGAGACGATTTCTTCTCATCCTAACTCAAGGCCTATTCCTCTTGTCCCAAAGTACTTTGTGTCCACTTTCACCCTGCCCCATTCAGCAACAGTCCCACGTTTCCCTTGTTCCTCATTTTGTTACTAATACAGAGATGGAAGTTCTTGATGCCCTCAGTATCCTTTACAAGTCTTATTTTCAGCTGGGATTTTACTGTTCTGTCACCATTCCCACACAACCATGTAATGTTTCTAAATTCTTCCTTTGTAGCCCACCTTTGCTGCCTTTTTGCACTGAAGTGTAGTCATGAGTTCCCTGTCAACAAAGCTCTTATCCTGCCAGGTCTACTTGACATTCTGAGCATTTTGATAAACATTCTTGCTGATGGAGGAGGTTTCTAGTCTGTCACTCCACTCTAACTGGAGAGATGGCTGGACCTAATTTCACCATTGCAAAATACACTCCTGTACCTAAGTAAGTCACAGCAAAACTCTTATTAGTACTTTAAATAATTCACTAATGAAACATATTCAATCTGAAGAATTTTTTATTTTAGTTTATATATCTATAAAACTATTGCTACTAATACTACCATAGTGTCAAATCACTAAAATGCTATTTTAGTTACTTGGGCCTAAATCTGGACAAGCCTAGGTAAAAATGTTCTGTTTAACACAGGAAGACTTCATAAAAGTACTGTTTCTGCTTGTTCCCAAGAGTGAGGAGGAATGTGTATTTTGACTCTTTCTTCTCCTCTTCCAAGCAACATAGATAATAGGATGTGTTGGCCCAAAACTCATCTTTTCACACACAGCCTGTTAATATCTACTTCAGCTATTCCATCTAGTGCAATTTTACCTCTATTTTCTTCTCCCAACTGAAATGTCATTAACCCAGTCAGGATCCCTTGTTGTTCTTGTGCCAGTGCTTCAAGGAGGGATTTCACTGGTGTAATCCCAGACATCCTGCTCAATCTGCATGAGCTGTCCCACAGCTCCTAAAATGAGCCCTTCCAAATTTTCTCTCTGTAAGGGAAAAAATAAAGAAAATTTGGAAGTATGTATCTGTTACTTTGATATTTATGTTCTTTTGTCAGATTTAGTAACTTTTACCCTCACAAATGAAACCCAATTCAGGTAACAGCTGTATGGCAGCAGAGGTGATTACAGCCAGGAATTGCCTTCCTATTAGTGACTCTTCTCTTTCTGCAGAATTTAAATGTGCCATCTGAGGCTGCCGGCCTTCCAAATCTTTCTTATCCTTGTGTCAAAATTTGTCTGTATTAGTAGGTGTATACTTCCAAATGTAATGTCAAAGAGAGTGTAAAAATAGAAAATGAATTACCTAGTGTCATTTTAGATAGGATATTAGGATAAAATTCTTAAAAGAGAGTGTTGTCAAGCGTGGAACAGGCTGCCCAAGTAGTGATAGAGTCACCATCCCTGGAGGTATGTAACAGATATGTATGATATGGTTCCATGGTGGACTTGGAAGTCTTGGGTTAGTGGTTGAAGTGGACATCTTGAAGATATTTTTCAACCAAAATAATTCTACAATTCTACAGTTTTAATATTTCTGGGTCAGCATGTCATCCAGAATCCAGGAGAGCAGAGTCCACTTAGACCTGTCCTTTCATAGTCTCAGTCTCCTCAGTATCTCATCTCCTCTTCTTTTGTCAGTCTCCTTCCTCTCATTTCAGTGCTTCTGCTCGCATTTCACCCATGTTTTGGACAATTTTCCCATCTTCCAGTCAATCATCCACTCTCTTTTTGTCCTTCTTAGGAGAGTCAACTGTGCTCTTAATCAATGAGCACTAACAGCTTCTGTCAATAACAAAATCCTGGGCTTGTGGTCTGCTCCACAGGGCAGAGCCCACAGCCATTCTGAGACATCACTGTTACAAACATCTGAAGGTTTTGGTAATAATAAACTTCCAATATTGAACAATTTCTATGAAGTAGGTGTCTGGTGGTTTTTGTTGTTGTTGTTTTTGGGGTTTTTGGGACTATGTTAACATATTAATGCTATTAGCATCCAGAAGACCACTTGTTTACTGCTAATTAACCACCTACAGAGCAGATGCTTAACCTGAACAACATCTTTCAAGGGAGTATCAAGAGGCTGAATATACCAGGCACCTTTATAAGGACCTACATTTACCACTGAGTAGTAGAAAATTATTTCAGAAATGTTCTAGGGTGAGGGAAAATAGCTAGTGGAAATAGAATGTTAATTAGAGCCAGGAAGTTCAGGGCCAGAGGTTTCATGGCAGGGAAGCATGCTGTCTACATGGTAAGGTATGGGAGCGATGCACTGTGAATCTGTTTGTGTAAGTGAAGGATCCTGAGGCTTGCAGAGGTGTTTACTCCTCCAACAGCTTTGTCAAATCTCCTGTGCTTAGCTTTGCAATTTACCACGTGTTTGGGTTGCATTCAGGTGGAGTGGGGATGCTGCATAAGTATTCCTTCTTCTTGTAGCCATTTCTTGAGGTTTTGACATTGAACCTATAACCTGTTGTGCTGGTTTTGGCTGGGGTAGAGTAAATTTTTTTCCCAGTGGCTGGGACTGCATATGTATGAGGCTGTGTTTTTTATTTGTGCTGAATACAGGGTTGATAATACAGAGAGGTTTTTGTTATTTCTGAGCAGGACTTACAGAAGAGCCAAGGCCTCTTCTGTTTTCTGTACTCCCATCCTGGCAGGGAACTTGGAGGCTCATGGGAAGTTGGGGATAGATGCAGATAGGACAGGTGACCCAAACGGACCAAAGGGATATTCCAGGCCACATGACATCATGCTCAGTATATAAATTGGGGGAAAGAAGGATGAAAGTGTGTGTGAGAATTTTTAGAGTGATGGTGTTTGTCTTTCCAAATCACTGTCACATGTGATAAGATCCTGCTCTCCTGAAGATAGCTGAACACCTGCCTGCCCTTGGGAAGCAGTGATTTAATTCCTTTTTGTTTTGTTTTGCTTGTGTGAGTGGCTTTTTCTTTCCCTATTAAACTGTCTTTGTCCCAATCCATGAACATTCCAGCTTTTACCTTCCCATTCTCTCCCTGATCCCACTGGTGGGAGTGAGCGGGTGGCTGCGTGGGGCTTGTCTGATGGCTGGGGTGAAGCCATGGCACCTGTACAATATTGTCTTATTGGAAGAGCAGCTGGCATTAATGTTCTAATGAATATGACTACTAATGCCAATGCCTAACCTTCACTTTTTCTCCATCTACAGAGTAATAGTGAGCCTCATAATTAGGAAGATTTTTTTTGTAGCCAAAGAATTTCTGGTTCAATGTTGTCCTACAATGCTGCTCTTTTACCTGAGTTCTAATTTTTTTACACCTGCTCTTTGTCAGTAAGAATTATAATTCAGAAGACATAATGCACAATACCCCAGCAAACAGCTCTCCTCTTCACTGCTCTTTTACAAAAGAGAAGAGTCTTTTTCCAACAACAAGGCTCAGTGTCTTGAGTTACATTTGCATGTGTAATTTTTTGCTCCATTGCCCCTAATGTGCACTTACAAGGTATTATTTTTGAGCATAGCTATAACTGATTGGAGCACAAACCACTGGGTTTATCACCTCTTGGACTCGGATTTATGTCTTATCCTTAGACAAATGCACACAGAAAACTTTGCTCACTGCATCACATATTGCAGCTTGCTCCCCAGATGTACAATACATAATTCAACAGGGTCTGGTGTAGTTGTCAGCTTTTCCTCAGAAAGAAACTAGCTGTTTAAAAGGCTGAAGGAATAAAACATTTTTGGAAGAGCTTCCCCCCATGGATTTCTACAGCTCCTCTCAGCTCATATTACTAAGACAGATACAATAACAAATTTACAGAAAAGAGCTGAAATCTGGACTTAAAGCCAAATGAGGATTTCTGCCTCCACTGACTTTCCTCACTCTCTGATTTATGGTTATGCGTGTGAAATGGAGTGAAAGAGAGCAGCTTTGTGTTTCTCGTGTTAATTTACACTTTCTGTGTCTGGATTTCTCAAGGACCTTTGTGTGATGATGAGTGAATCCTGGAGACACAGACTTATAAAAGTCATTTCATACACCCATAACATGAAAATCTAGAAGGTATTTAGCATACACCTTCACTATCATATCAGGAGGGAATCTCTGGCCCCCGGTGCAGTCAGAGCATCTCATATGTGTCCTGCTCAATGACTTTACCTTCTGGAACAGACTGTCTTTCTTCATGTGGGGTATTCATGTCACAAGTCTTTGTTTGATGGCTATAGCATAGCCTTTTCTTTTTTTTTTTTCTTTTATTTTTTTCTTTTTTTTTGTCTCTCTGCACATACGCCTTCACAGCTCTCATAATTTCTACATTTCTGTCCTACCACAGTTTGTGGTGGTGAGAGTGTCCCATGTATGCATTCCATGCTGGCACATTCTGTATTATGATGCTTCATGCCACACATGCTGAAAGGCTTTCCTTAGTGTTCTTCTGTGCTAAAGTCAAATTTTTGCACATGGCTAAGAAAGCATAGCCAGAAGCACATTTCTTGAACTCTCATGGCCATCAAAACAGCTGCTAAACACAATGTAGACAAATATGATGTGTAAGATATAAAAATATCCTTCTGAAATCTTCCTCACACAGGCTAAAGAACAGATAAAGTTCCTTACTCTCCAACTCCTCTTCCATGTAAAATGCAGAAATATGAATTATGTTTCTCCTCTGTCTTCCTCTTGTATTTCCCTACTATAAAATACCATGCAGATAAACTGTAAAGTAATTCTCCCAATTCTCACAGCTATTAAAAAAATAAATACATGAATTCACATCTCTCTTCCTTCACCCACGTGTGCAATAAACAATTATATCTCTTTAAGACATCCATTACTTTTGTGAGACTTAGGAGTCTTTCTCATCTATAATATCTGTGTTATAACTGAGTGACGCAAGCAAAATGAAAAGTTTCTCTAAGGCCAAACAGTTAAATTCCTTATGTGAACAGCCATAAACTTACAGCAATTGTTACCCTCCCATAATTTTGTTACCTAGATATGAGACACTGAGATAGTCTGTGTCCTCCATACTGTGTCTGTGAGAGAGAAAAATATCCAAGGACCCCATCCTCTGATGGGCATATAGAGGACCATTTTATCATCAGAAATAGATATATATTAAAATAGATATATATGAGATAATTTAAGTGAGAAACCACTCTAATGTAGAAATATATATGTGATCAGTCTGACCGTAATTTAAAGAAAGACCTTCTGCTCATCAGTGTGCTGAAGAGGCACTTTGTTGACAGAAAGGAAGGGAAAAAATGTGCATATGCTTCTACCTTCTCTGTTCAAGGCTGCATTATGACAAATGATCCTTAGGATAAAGAGATGGTATCTTATTTGGGGGTAGCACTGGATCAAGGGATCTTTTGGGAAACTAAGGACAGGGGAAAGACAGAATCATCATAAGAAAGGCTGCTGTCTCCTTCTGTAGCTTCCTAGTCAAGATGCAGAAAAATCTAACAGGACAGGAAGATCATGGACCAGCAACACCGAGTGTCAGTCCATTCCCTTCTGCTTCTTTTGAAACAAAGTACTGACATGCATCCTTTCTGCACAGCTTGTGTTCTGGCAGCTGAGAAGCATGTCCATGATCATGTACCATGTGGAGCACCTCCTCCAGAAGAATTTGGATGGATGATGGTGGTCATGCTGCTGGGTAGCAATCAGCAGTGTCAGAAAATGGTAACCAGAGTCTGGATCTCACCTTCAGATGTATCTGTAAAATTACCACTTAGACACATACAAGATGTTGGACTGCTGTCCACCACCTGCTTCCCAGGAGTTTCTTTCCTGCCATCAGCAACCAAATTGTAACTTTATTTATGGGTACATGAATTAGATATTTATTTGGCAATCCCATGTGAATCCTCCCAGGCAACACAGGCAGGAAAGACTGTGATACAACCTAGGCACTAAATGAGCTGTTTGCCAGCATCATGATTTTCATGTACCTGAGGGCAGAACTTCATGGGGAGTCATAAATCAGAAAATTAAGGTATCTATAGGCTTAAGATTAGACAACAAAGTTGGAGGACAGTAATGTTGCTAATCTACCTTGTGACTGTCATGCACCTACACAGAGAGCTAAAAAGGACCAGGGGTGTAGCTGCATAAACTCCTCTCTTCCCTGCTCCAGATGAACTTGCAGAAAATCCAAGCTGAAAGGCATTGTTGTAGCATGGGTGTGAACAATATCAGGACTTTTCATCTAGAAACAGTGGAAAAACTTATAAAATTATGTGGTTTGGTTTGGTTTGGTTTGGGTTGGTTTGGTTTGGTTTGGTTTGGAAGGGGCCTAGTTCCAGCCCTCGTGCTGTAGGTAGAGATGCCTCCCACTAGACCAGGTTGTTCAAAGACCCATCCAGCCTGGCCTTGGACACTTCTGGGAATGGGGCATCCACAGCTTCCCTGGATGCCCCATTCCAGACAAGATCCCCCACAGTTCTAGCCTTATCCAACTCACAGTAAAGAATTTCTTCCTTATACTTAGGCCTATCCTCTTTCAGTTTGAAGCCCTTGTCCTATCACTACATGTCCTTGGGTGCTGCAATGCTGAGCATAATATATGGCTTGTTTGTATTCTGCTTTTCTCAACTATAAAAAAGACAAATACAATTGAACATGACTGCAATGGTTGACTTATTCATGTTTGTGCAATGTTTTGACTGAAGATACAAATTATCAAGGCAGAGAGACTCTGCAGAGGCACTCTAATAAATTAGAGGGCTGGGCAATCACCAGCCACATGAAGTTAATAAGGGCAATTGCTGGATTCTGCACTTGGGACAGGGCAGCCTTGGATATACAGATAGACCGGGAAATGAGAGGCTGGAAAGCAGTGCCATGGAAAGGGCCCTGGGGGTCCTGGTTGATGGGGAACTGGGTATGAGCCAGCAGTGCCCTGGCAGCCAGGAGGGCCAACGCTGTCCTGGGCACATCAGGCACAACATGGCCAGCTGGGCAAGGGCGGGGATTGTCCTGCTCTGCTCTGCTCTGCTCTGCTCTACTCTGCTCTGGGGTGGCCTCACCTCGAGTTCTGGGGGCAGTTTTGGGTGCCATAACATAAAAATGACATTAAGCTATTGCAGAGTGTCCAAAGGAGGGCAGCAAAGATGGTGAAGAGCCCTGAGGGGAAGTCGTATGAGGAGTGACTGAGGTTGTTTGACCTGCTCAGCCTGGAGGAGACTGAGGAGAGACCTCACTGCAGTAACAACTTCTTTGTGAGGGGAAGAGGAGGGGCAGGCACTGATCTTTTCTCTGTGGTGACCAGGGACAGGACCCGAGAGAATGCCCTGCAGTTGTGTCAGGGAGTTTTAGGTTGGATACTAGAAAAAGGTTTCTTCACTCAGAGGGTGTTTGGGCACTGAACAGGCTCCCCAGGGAAGTGGTCACAGCACCAGCCTGACAGAGCCCAAGAAGCATTTGGACAATGCTCTTGGGCAACTGGTATGACTCTTGGGGATGGTGCTGTGCAGGGCCAGGATTCTATGGACTGTAATTCTGTGCTTATTTTTGTTAAGATACACTGGGATTCCTGTTGTTCTAACCTTTACCCACATCCACTTACAGTGATTACATTTTATCAGTCTTAAAAAAAGATAGCCCATTCTGAGATATCACTGCCATTTTCAATATATCAGTAGTCAGACAGGCTTATCAATTACTTCAAAGTCAAACAGCTTAACAGCAAAAAATAGAAGTAGCAAGATTTAATTTGAATCCATCCAATCAGACCCTACCGGGAAAAGACATACAACTTTAATGTCTTCTGGGACTTCATTTCTGCTGCTGGATAGGTTGTTCCTGGAGGAATATATAAAGACAAATTTTGCTTTTCATTGCTTCATGCAGTTCCATTGACTTTAATGAGACTGGAAAGATTACTTCAGAAGCAAATGTGGTTTTTAACTTTATCTTCTTTCCATTAGCAGACCATACCACTTTAATAAAATATAGGGTGAAAGTTCTTTAGGAACTGCAAAGCACCTGGACATTCTCAAACTGTTGTCTCTGCCTGACTGCATTGGTAGCCATTATTTTCACTCAAATAATGTGAATGATGATGGGTGGCTGTGGCAAAAATCTGCTATGTCGATTATTAAATTCTTCATATTAGAATTATCACTTTATGTTAACCAACAACTTAATAGTGTTTTTGCTGTATCTCTTACATCTGTCAACATGATACTGCCAACTTTCCCTCTTAAATTAAATTTTTGAGACCATTTCTTCTAGTTCAGATTCCACGCTTGCTTAAAGTATACACAAATTTTTGTTCTCCTTTGTACTGTGTATGAGGCATGAAACATCCTCCACAGCTGTGAAGAATGGCTTATACATCTTACTATCTTCTTGCTAACATTTCTTTTTCATTAAGGCCAGATTAAGCATGGATTCTGTGAAATAAAATTCTGTATCGGAGCATAGCTTATCTATAAATCTATTCTAAGTCAAATCTACAGCAACAATATCATGTTAATACAGATACACTGAGGAATTATTAATACTGAAAAATGAAACATGCATCTGTAGTGCAAAGTTTCTCTCTGGTTTCTGAGTTTTTTCCTCTCCTCTGCTTCTTACTTGACTTTAAATAAATTGCCACAATAGACTTTTCAGCATTTGGTTTGTAGAAACTCATAAAAGTGACGTGATTGAAATTCTCCAGACATATCTTGGCTTCAAGATGTAAATAATGTTCTGATACTCATTTCCAGAAGCTGACTAAAAACATTAAATTTGCAGCTTAACTGTTCTGGGGGAAAAAAATTTTAGAGAAAAATGAAAAGAGAAAAAAAAAAAAAAAGAGGGGGAATAAAGAAAATATCATTCAACAAAGGGTGAACATTAGTAGTCTCAGCAAGTTCAGTCTTTTAAAGCTTTTTCCCTAAAAGACAAGTTTAAGTTTGCCTCAGCATTTTCCCAACTGTTTATGTTTGAATTTACTATGTCTTAGCAAGATTTTGCAGTCTATTCATTCCAAGCTCGGGCTCAGATATCAACCAAAATAAATACTAATGGGTAATATTGACTGGAGGTCAAAGTAGCATGAAATAATAAGAGCAAGCTTGTTATATTATTGTTTCTTATATAATTATTATTTTTGCTTACCCTTGCTATCCATTTAAATGAGTGGCAACCACAAAAGGAGGCTACACAACTTCAAATATCTGACAGTTCTGAGGATTAAGAGAATAATTTTGTTTATTTTGACTGCCTGAGTTGCTTGATCTAGCTGAGATATGGAGTATGTGTTGGGTATCTTATTTTCCACTGGAATTGCTCTAAGTGGGCCAAGAGGGCAGAAAGTGTGTTTCACTAAGAACATTCACCACCATTGTCTGGAGCAGGAGGAAAAGGAGAATAGTGATGAGTGAAAAATGGGAAAAAAAACCCAAACCAAAACAAAAAACAAACCAACACCATTTTTTAAAAGAAACTTATATTTCCTCTGTAATATATCTCCAAGCAATGATCAAATTTTTTGTGACTGGTTTCAGAGTCGGCATGGTTATCTATCGGGTTGTCTATCTCTAAAGAAAGGGCAGGCCAACATCATCCAAGAAAAGATCTGTGTAGCAGGTTGGGAGTTAGCCCAATACAGCTGTCCACACCTGTCCTTCAGTTAAAATGTAGGGACGGGTCACCTGGGTGTTGAAAGTCCATTGCTGTGTGAAAGGTGACAGACTGTTCAAACACTTCTGCAGGGCTGATATTGTAGATATCTTTAGGTCTTCCTTTTTGCTCTGGTGCTCTTGTGTTAGAAGCAAATTAACCTGGAAAGGTAGAAACCTCCAGTGAATTCTCTCCTTCCTTTTATCCTCTTTCTCACTTTTGATTGTTCCATGAAACTTAAATGAGCAGTGAGGCAGAGGTATGAGTAATGACATATGAAAAGTGTTTTCAAATATGGGGTAGTCTGACAGTCAGTGATATCTGGATGTGCTGAACTTAGTGCTTACCTCTGAGCTCCTGATTTTCTGTCACATACAATCTTGTTTTAGTATATTCATGAGTGCCGGTGAATATCAGTCACTTGCTTTCTTGCCTGGAAGCATTCTGGATCCTGTTGTCACTTGCTATGTAAAAACTATCCTCACTGATGAGACAGCAGTGAACCCCACACAGAGACTTTACATTGCTAAACCTACCTCTGCCTGTGTTTTTACTTCTGTTGCTTAAACTGGGAGGTAAATCTCTGGGTATGGCTACACCTCCATTTGCTGAAGAAACAAATTCTGGGTTCCTCCTCAAGCCTAGCTTCTTGCATAGAACCATCTGACCAATGATGAAACCTACAATGTTAATGTTAGTGACTGGACAAACCTTCTTACAGTACCTTCAGGGTATATTGTTTCCATGATGTGTTTCACTTAATCCTAAACAAGACACCAAAGTAGGTTAAATGAGTTGATGCTCTACAACTGGTTGTTTCTGCCCACAGCTCTAACAAGAGCCTTCTGCTCTGACCTCATTCCTCTGCAAGAGTTCACATTTAGGCTGATACAAATTGCACCAGATGTGCTTGCATCTCGTCTGTAGGAAGGCTAAATAAAGATTTTCAGAATCTCTGTCCTTTGGTAGGTAAATGGAAACTTCCAGCAGGGAATTCAGACCAACCTGATGAGCAGGTGATAGAGCTGCCATCAGACCACACACAGAAAACCAGGGCACACACACAGGAGTAGGAGGTTTACCTTAAAGTGCTCTGTGGAGAATAGACTGCACTTGAATTTTCCCTTGGCACTGTGAACCAGCCCTGGGGGATTGTCCCAGGAGGTAGGTAACATGAGGAGCCTTCAGCTGGTCCTTGCTCACAGACAGGGCTCTGCTGTTGAGTAAGTTCTTCCTTTTCAAGTGTAACGAGGACACTGAACACAGCAGACATTGCTAAGGATGAGGAGTTAACACAAAGTTCCTTATCTTCCCAAAGAACTGTTTATGCCATAAAACTAACGGGTTTAGGGAAAGTGAAGAAGCAGATATCATACTGTAAACAAATTGGTTTATTTTTTTTTTCTTGGGGGGATGAACTATTGGCAAAGTAGAAACTTTCATTCACAGTAGAAACTGGAAAAAGTCTATGTTTTTCTTTCATGCAGGAGGTATGTTTTGAAATAATTCTTTCTGAAGGCAAACATCACTGTAATTAGAGAAGAAAAAAGGATTAAAAGTTGCCTTATAACTGATGTTGACATTTGCTCATTGTAAAGTAAGAGAAATAGAAAAGAAGGGTCTTTTTCTTAATGTCCTTCTCTTTCATCATTGATATTAATTTTATTCCTGCCATTGCTCCATTAGCATGTGTTCATCTCTTGTTAATATCATATCAATACAAAAGCAATAGCCTTCACCATGTGCTTCAGTCTCTAATAGCACTAAAAACAAACAAATCCTGAAACTTAAGATTATAGTGGGGAAAATGTACATATCTGCTAAATGTGTTTATTGTGGGTGTACTAACTTTTCTCTTTTTTAACAATTTTTATTTGGGGTTTCTGCACTGGACCACCAGCATACTTCCTTCCTGTTTTACTTAATCTTTCTTTTGCCTTCCAAACATAATTCTTTTCAAGGATCCTCAAGCGCCATTCCTCTGCAGCCTGAAATTCAGTATCTGACTTATATCCTGGGGATTGCAGTGGTATTATATTGTCAACAGGGCTGCAGCTGTTACTATCATGTGCAACACATGTTTAGAGTACAACTTTTTCCTTCTCTCTGTTGTTTGGGTTTGGGTTTTTTATCTTTTGATGGCTTCTTGGGAGGAAAAAAAAAAAAAAGAAAAAAAAGAGGAATTAACTGAGATCCCCAAACCAATAAAAGACCTTCAGATGAAAAATATTAAGTACTTCTGTTCAGCACTGAGTGGGCAAAGATCCACATTAAAAAAAAGACTGCTGTCACCACTGCTCTACTGAGAAAATGTAAGAAAGACTGAAGGAGCCTGGGGATGAACTATGAATGTATCATTAAGGAGTCCAGCTGAAGTGCTCAAACTGAGCAAGTTACAGCACTCCCAACCCCACTCCCCTTTGGCTTTGTCCCTTCCTGCTTTCCAGTCCAGAGCAGGGAGCATGAAACTTCAGCCCTTGTCATGTTACACACCAGCACTCCTGTAAAAATGAGTTTGTGGGAACCTGATCATTTTGAAATGAATACTAGCACAAATGGAAGTATCTGTGAAGCCAAGACAGGGTTCCATTTAAATACTAAGCATGTGGAAAAAGGGACTAAGAGATTACTTTAGATTAAAAAAGTGAAATTCTCAAACAGCAACTCACTGCTATAGAAGTTTATTTTTCTTACAGAAAAGTAATTTTTGATGTGTGGTCTACCAGCAGTCTGGGAGTGGTTTCTTGAGAAATGTGAGAGGTAACTAAAAAAAAAGGAAAAAAAAGGACATTATAAGAAAGATTACATTTGTTTTTCAGGCATTCATGCTTAAAAAAAAAAAAATATTTAGTTGAAAAAGAGTGAAAATCACTATGACTCAGTAAAGCAAAGCATATAATATATGAAGTCCTTCTATTGTGATTCCCTGAAATAATATCTGGCCAAATTTGTCTTTATTTTCTCATGTGTTTAGTTCTAATGGCAAGAAATTTCTCCCTGGCATGGAGAAGACTTCAATGGAACTGCTCTGACACTGGTGAAAGAGACAAGAAAGAAATAATTTTTTTGCAGAAATAGTATGATAAACTTGAAATCTGAAAATCATGTAACTGAACAATAATAAAAGTGTTGTGGGCATGTGACTGGAAACCATATCAACTTTTAAAAAACATACATAAACAAAAATAACATCTATCTTTCCAAATTCTGGGTTTGTTTAAGCCAAGATAAAATCAGAATAATTGTTTTCTTGCAAGACATGGTGGATGTCAATCTAACTGTACAAAACCAGAGTCTATCTCCCTCTATCAGCAAAAATAGAGAAAAAACAAACAAACAAACAAAACAACAACAAAAACCCACGGTGACAGATGATCTCTTATTTAATTTCTCAGTGTTAGGTAAAAAGGCTGAAATTCTAGAATGCAGGGTAAGAGCTCTGACATGAGCCTTGGCTTTCTGAAAGCAACCAGACAATAACATTTCACTAAGGCTGTGAGGAAGTAGCCTTTAATGAACACCAAATTAATTTTTAAAGGAGGCTTAAAATAGAGTGGTAGTTCTGAGACACTTAGAATCCTAACAAGACTCTTAGAAGCAGAAAGAGTTATTTTCATGCTATCCAGATGGATGAGTGAAACTGCACAAATGTAGCTTTCTTTTAAAGAAAAGATCTAATCATAGATCTAATCCAGAAGTCTATTGCTCAGTTTGAATTCCCCAAGAACTCATCTGCTGTGTCTACCCCAGGCTCACCAATGCACTGAAGCAGAACAACCCCTAGAGATAAGAAACATGTATTTATTTATTAAAACACACAAAAACCCCACAAACAAAACTGAAATAAAACAAAAAACCTATATTATTTGAACCATCAAGTTGCATGCAAAATTAATGTATGTAACTACAAGATTTTATATTTTCTGCTGTCCTTCCCCACTACCTTGAAAAGTCACTTTTATTTTATGGACTCTGCCTGTCTCAAATGTTTGCATTTCACACCAGTTTGCAATAACTATAGGAGAGAGAATATGATTTTTTTCTTTCCTGAGATGGATTAGAAATCCCCAAAAATGGGACTTTGGGCTTTTATGGTTAACAAACATATGGTTAACATTAGTAATGATAATATATAAGACACAGGAACTGTCTGGGGAGCTATATTCTTTATTTAGTGGGGTTTTTTAAAAGAAAACCTGAAATAGATAGGAATTAGGAATCATCAAACTGTTTAATGACATCTATTTATGAAAACCACATAGAGGAATATTTTATTGTAGTGAGTTAGTATTGTAATCAGTAAGTAATTATTATGCATTTTACTTTCATTGGGGTTCTGGTGGTGACAAAATTGGACAGCGGTGTTTTTTCAGACAGTGAGCTGGATCTCCTTTTGGCTCTGAATGTTGGAGTCAAGAAAATTAAGTTCTTGGCTCAGCAGGCTGAGCTCTCTTAGTCTCCATCCACTCTTCAGCTTTTCCAAGGAATTCTCCTGCCAAATAAGATAAAACCAATATTTCTAAAACCACTAAAAACTCATTTTGTAATGTCTGTGTAGTAACAGATTCAAGCACTTAAAGTTTTTCTTTCACATTTCGTTTTCTCCATGCAAAGCAGTTCACTGGTAGAAATGGTTGAAAAAATGGAAAATGAACATCAATGAGTCTACACTGAGCCTACCTTGAAGCCAAAAACTTAAATGATCTTTTCCATCTCTGATTCTTTGAAACTCAGCATTGTATGAGTAAAAACTTTGGGTTTTTTTCATTGCAATTAATATAACTATAATTAATATTATTTTCTGTAATCTTGGTAAATAAAGGAGATATATCTTTCTTCCAAACATGAGACCTCAAAGTATTGTTTATATATTTACTGATATACCTAGTAAATAATCTTTTGAATTGGTTTAGGCTAGAGCTTGTGTGTAAAGACTTCAATGAATAGACTAAAATTACCAAAAAGAAAAAGAGAAAACTGATGGATTGGAACAAAACTGATACATATGGCACATATGGTGTTCTTTCTTCATAGCTTTAGACCCATTAAAGGTCTGTCTGAAAAAATAGACGTAAAAGAAAATCTGAGGATGGTCCTATTTCATCAAACACTAGGTGCATTCAAGAAGATGGGACTGGCAGTGCTGAGCCAGAACTAGAACCCAGCCACTCCAAGGAAGCTGCTCTTGGCTGTCATCAGTAGTGCTCAGGGAAAGTTCAGATCTGGCTCTTGCATTCAGTAGCCCCCCGTGAAACTGTCCTCCATAAATTGGGCCAGTTTCTTCTCAAAAACATTTATTCTGTGGACTTTTACCACAAGCTCTGGCAATGAGGTCCACAATTTAGTTATATACTTAGAAAAAGTACTTCCTTTGGTTTATTTTCAACCTGCTACCTGATAATTTCATTGACTGTACCTGTTTTTTTGACAATGCCAAAACTATTAGTTTTGACAATTTTTTCACTGATGTCAGCTGTTCTTAAAACTAGAAGAAAAGGTTTTTCAGCATAGACAAAGAAAAGAAGCCTTCCTGAATTGGAAAAAAAAGTGATTTTTTTCCCAACAGATAACAGTTTGAGAGAGGAGAGCCAGAGGTACCTAGACTAATGACCAGGTTAACATGGAAGGAATCTGGCAAGACATAAATACATGTCAGTTGCCATTTGGAATTCCTCATCTTGTTGCATTTTTCTTTAAGAGGTTAATTCTTGTTAGCTGACAAGAAGGTCCTTTACTTTCAAGGGCACTGTTCACTACATGCCATTGTTACAGATTGGAGAGTTGCCTGATACCAGAAAATGCAGTGACTGAACATCATAGTTTCACACCCAGTATGGGTCCAGCCTCAGGGAGAGAATTCAAATGTTTGACTGCCACAGCACGTCCTGGAATTTGATAAGATCTATGGAGAGAAACCAAATAAGAGGGAGAGAGAAGATAAATTTGCAAGTAGAGCAGCAACATGCAGTGAAGTGTAGTGTAGACTTATGTGTGTACTGAGGTAGAAGAAATTTTTATCTCTGCTGCAGGTTATCGTGATCCTGAATACATTTAGACTTCTGACTGACTCATGTTTCCTAGGATACAGTAAGGAAGAACCAGACTAATGAATTTGCTCCCTGACACAGGTTGAAAAGTAACATATGACGGGATTTTTCATATTACTCTTTTATTTTATAGTCCCAAAGACTGTGTGCATTGAAACAAACTGCTGAGTACAGCAAATGATGCTCAGAGAGCTGCTGTGTTTAAAACAGAGCTCTTGGATTTTGCTCTGTTTGCTTTTTATATCAATTAAAAAAACCCTTTTTTGCAACATTTGGTTATTTTTTATTTTTGGGGGTTTTTTTCTGTTTAGGACACATTTCAAAGGACTTCACAGATGTTCACTGAGAGATTTCTATGTCTATTTTTGTCTCAGGAATATATTAATATCAGTGACATGAGTACTTGGGCACAAACAGTCCAACTGAATTTCAATACTGCTTCTCATTTATTTGCATGGGAAATGTTCACTACAGGTAAAATTACCTGCTAAAAAGTGTTTAATCAGTGCTTCTTATACAAGATGCACACATCAAACCTTCTAGAAAACAACCTTGCTCATCACTTTTGGGTGCATATCTTAGGACAGGATGAACTGCTCCTAAAAAGGGCCTTTTTCTCCTCACCAGCAGCAGGGTGAACTCAGGGTACCACCTTCCACAGTATCCAAACAGCTAAAGGCAGCTAAGGCAACTTCTGTCCCTTGCTCTAATTTCTCCCAGTTCTCAGTTTTCTTACCAAGAACTCTTAAAAGATAATGAAACCAAACTGGTGAAACAAATAAAGAATTAGGTTAGCATACAAGAAGTATGACAACTGCTTTTAAAAATGTCTTTTATATTGTCCTTTTTTTATCATAAGCTCAAAACCTTAAGAAGCAATCAAACACAAAGAGCTTCATATTCTTTGTATATAACAGGAGAAATTAAAAACGTGCTTTCAGTTCCATCCTTATGTTGTGGGGCACACCTTAAAATCATGACATGCATGAATTCAAAATCCATTATCTGTTTTTAGGAATTCACACTTGAGGTTTTGAAAGGTCTGAGTGATCTTTGACTCATAAAATAGGTGGCCTCCACATGTCATGGTGGAGGTCATTGTAGAAGACTTCAAGGAGAGTACTGACACTAGAGATCTATCTATAACAACTTCTACCTACTTCTCCATCACTGAAGGACTTTCTTTCAGTAGTCCATGGAAAAGATTAAACTGAATTCTTAAAATGTTGGAACAATGCCTTCACTAAATTTGTTTCTAAGATGTTCTGTTGGGGTGTGGTTTACTTGTTTTCAAAAAGAAATCACTTGGGGATGTTGCAAGCACCGTGATGTCAGTCTGCCCGAGACAAGTGTATCTCTGTAAAAATATAAGAAGGGACAATTATCATGGAAACATTGCATCTGAATTTACTCCACTTACCAATCATAATTCTCAGAAATGCAATATCCTGAAAGAAGCCTTTGATTTAATGACAAGGCAATGTATCTTGAGAATAGCCTTATGTATTTTTCATCACAGGTTTGAAACAGTTTCTCTCCTATTTCTTGTAATTCCATCTCTTGAGTGGAAGGCAGAGCCATTTCCAGTGAAAGCAGAGCAGTCGTGTGATCTGTGCAATTATTTACATTTGATCAATGTCAGTACAGGCATGGTCCCCTACCATACAAAATTTTGGTGAAGGGTTCCTGATGCTTCCCTTCTTGAGGAACTAAGGCTGCCACACAGACAGCACCATGCAGCCACCTCCTCTGCATTGCCCATCCTTGGCAAATGCAAGGAAACTGCAGGTTGGAAATGTCTGGAAATGTGCACTTTGTGCTGTTAAGAGCATGATTTTAATTCTTTTAACATTAAAAATGGATTTTTAAAAGCAATTCCAAAAAGAATTCTTTTATACATTTTATTCACTGTTTTGAAGACAGGAATATCATTACTGCAATCAGCCCTTCACCTGCAGTCACACAGTAAAAAGGGGGGACAGAAAGAAGCTACATGAAGTGTAATAGTTACAGACTCAAGCAGACTATCAGTAGCTGCAAGGTTAATTACACATCTTACCAAAATATATTCAAAAAAAAAAAAAGAAAATGAAAAGAAGGGAAAAATCTATGCTTCAGAAATAAAAGATAAGAAATTCTTTAGAGTAATTATAGGCTGTTGAGGCCTTATGGTAATAATAAAGAAAAACATCTGACTGGGTTGATGCTGGAGGAGACAGTGACGAGAGGAATACAGGTTGAAAAAAATAATTAAAATCAGCTATCTTGGGTGAGCTGTCATTCAGTCTCGGGGAAAAAAAGAAATGCTAATAAAATATTAATAGGATCTTTTTAGGATTTTTAATAACATTCTTTTATACATGGGTAGCACTGCAGTTTTTCAGTCAAGAGCATCAGGCACAGAAGTACCAGACAAACAAATGCATGAAAAGTGGGAAGAAAAAACAAGCTTTTGGGCAATAGGGTTTGACCTCAGAAATAAACCACCAAGACATTCGGGCAGGAGCTGTTTGGAGAACATTTTGTGGAAAATCAGTGACTCTGCTTTGCTTCTTAGAGGAAATTGTAGCAAGGAGCAAAAGTTATTTCAGACTGACAGACACCAAATGTCAGCAATCATGATATAATCAGTGCAAGCTTTATTATATTTAAGTGGTTTGAAGCTTGGCAGATTTCAGACAGCTTCAAAATCTAGAGGAAGAGTGAGTCTAAAAGACGATCTTATGAATTTTACATACACACGCTCTGTGTAGCACCACACATATTTTTATGTGATAAATTCTTTTGCAACTGTCTCTGCAGCTTCTTCTTCAATGGCCCCTTAGCACTGAGTATCTTTCTTAAGCTGGCTTACAACCCCTCTGCCCTCCCTTCTTTCAAGTCTCTACATAAAGCCACATCTTTGCTGCTGACCCAGCCACGCTTTGTAATGAGCTCCAGAGAAAATACGCTTTGCCAGGCCAGAAAATCACTGAAGTCACCGTGCTCATATAAGTTCAAGGAAACTTCTCAATATTAAAGATATGCTGTGGGTTTTTTTATTTTCCTTGTAATGTAATTAGACCTTGCTAGAAAACTGTATTACCTTCGGGGTGGTTCTCAATCCTGTTGGTTTTAAGCAACTGCTAGGACAGGCTTAGCATCAGGCCTTTTTCTCTGCCCAGATAAAGCTGCTGAGGATGACACACGCCCTGGACACGAGACACAGGGTGACTGCACAGCTATGTAGTCTGCAGCTGCACTACATCTGTCACAGCTGTCGCAGCTACTGCACACCTCAGCTCAGAGGCCATTAATTTTAACTCTACACCTGCAGTATGCCTGATCTCTTAAAAGACCCTTTAACAACCTCTTTCCTTCCAAATCAGCACACTTCCAACTCAGCCATAACTAATTAAACTGGCAAGTATTCTAAGGAGATGCAAGGGGAAACTGAGGGAAATAATTAGGGTCCTGCCCATGGAAATGTGTCGCAGGGTTTGTGATTGTCACTAATGACAGGTGCGTATCTGTGGGGGGAAGGAGAATGGATATTTATTCATTGCTGGAGTAAGGTGCCTTGCATATAATGGCTGTTGATAATAATGCCTATTTTAGGATTGTTTGACAGTTCTCATCAAGTGCAGAAAATGGTAAACTCCAGCAGGTTTTTTCTTGGAATGGAGCAGGGTGAGGGAGGAGTGAATGTCAGAGCAGAATTTAATCATGTCTGAGAAAAAGGCTGAGGGGAAACACATTGTGTTCCTCATGCTGAAAATTTCTGGTGAGCATCTCTACACCACTGTGATTAAGCAATTTGACAAAGTGGCCATCTTTGTAAAACAAAAGTGACCTTTACTGCAAATGTGAGAAGCCAATTAAAT
The DNA here is from genome assembly GCA_013400495.1 of Nicator chloris. Lineage (NCBI taxonomy): Eukaryota > Metazoa > Chordata > Aves > Passeriformes > Pycnonotidae > Nicator > Nicator chloris. Next base: position 219,299 of record WAAE01003263.1, read on the forward strand.
ATTGGTAAATCCTAAAAGCCTGTAAAACTCTCAGGTCAGTTAAGATCTGGAGCTAAATATTTCTGGAAGTGATACCTTCCTGTAGCATATTTGGCCAGCCTGTTTCAGTAGTGACCAGAACAGGTCCCGATGTGAGCATGGACACCCCCTGCACAAATGTGGGCTACTCACCCACACCATCCCACATCTTCTGCTGAGAACAGGCTCACTACATGCATTTCACACTAAAAACTGGAATATAGTCCCCTTCTAACCAAGAACTACATGCGTGGCTGGATAGGTAAATGCTGATGAAAAGAATTTTGTACATGTATACATGCAGAGATCAGAGAGTCATAAGGGACAAATAGGTGAGAAAGAGGCTGTGGTGACACCACACTTTGTGTGACACAGAACAGAGAAGATGAAGGTTCCAGAGGCTTCACAATAATTTTGCATTGCTGTGTCCTCTACTGATGGGGTCTCGTCTGTCAGGGCCATATGCAATACCTTAAGGGGGAGTAAATCATCTGGGGAGCAGAAGCTTGGTGTGACAATAAATCCTTTTCAGTCTCTGGTTCCCAAGGGCTAAATTCACAGCTGAGTCTTGAGAACATGCAACAAATATGGTATTGAGTCATTGTGCACTGAAGGATGACAGAATTTGATAAGAACATATATGATTATTAGAATATTTTGATACAATATCCCTGGTTATTCTTACAGGTAAAAAAATTACTGCTTGAAACACAGGACATAATGAAAAGGTGCTAAGGCAGCTAAGCACAGGTTGCAGGATGAAGTACTCCAGTGCAGGTAGCAGAGAGTACAGCTGTTCTCTCCTGCTGGATGTCAGCAGAGCCTGCAGACATTCAGCCCTGCATGGAGACAGCTCCTGGCACCTGAACTGCTTCAAGAGGCTACTCCAGCTGTGGCCACACACCACGACAATCTATTGGAAATTGACACACTGGTCTTCCTCAAAACATGGTGAAGGAATGGAGGGGCCATCTGTCTGCAGGCAGCTGACTGAACTGGCCTTCAGCAGAGGGTGGGTGGTGGCCTCCATTTCCAACGTGCAAAACAACCAACCCACACACAGCAGACCTGTGTCTGCTGCTTAGAGGCAGCAAAAGTACTGATAAAGGGGAGGATCAGCTTCAGAAATTACAGTACTGAAAAACTGAGTGTTCCTGCACTATCACACGTCTCGGAGGGGAATAGCAACAGAAGACCACTTGAAATGCAGAGGGTCAAATTAGATGCCAGGCTGTGACTGCTTTGGTTTCTGAAGCCTAAGATGTGCTGATGTTCTTCATGCAAACTGCCAGACTGAATCAAACCAGTTCAATGTCATACTCAGAGTCTTTTCACAGATCCAGGCCATTCCCTCCTGATTCAGATATGGGTGTTTAAAAAAGCAAATAAACAAAGAAACTAAGTAACAGATTCTGAGAGAAGTTGCTACCAGGGTTGGGATTTCCAATGCCTCTTATTGAACATTATTTAGATTTTGAAGCTTAGAAGATTAAGTGCTTTCCAGAAATAGTAAATTTTAAATAGCATTTACTGTAATAGTCAGTGATGATAAACAAGCAATTGACACAAGTCTTAGATAAGCGTATCTAAGATTCTTTTTTTACAAGACAGTTATAAAAGCAGTATTTATGCCATTGGATAAGATGACATCCGGGAATAACCAGTACCAGAGACAAAGCTCTAGAATATTCTTGTCATTTTTTGCAAATGTACCTCTATAATTTAGAATTCTGCTCCACTTAATTGCTATAGCTATTAGAAATTCAAATAGTATTTCACCATTATTTACATTGATGTTTGAAAAGATCACAATAAAATGTAACATTACTATGATTACCTAAGCAATTAAGAAAGATGATGTTTTGAAACCACTTTCTAAATAATGTACATATATCATCTACATATCTGCATCACACTGATTTTTCTGTGATTTTGATTAATAAGATGTGCTGGACTCTGCAATGAGGATTCCTCTCCCCACATGTAGCTCTTTATGGGTTAGGCTTAACCTCACCTTAACTAGGTTATACCTAGTTAATAGTTAATACCTTAACTATTCAACTTTGGCCAGTTTTGAGACAATAAAAAGCAACTAAGAAATGACTGACCTCATCCTTCAACATACATCTAGGGTGTTTCAAGTCAACTAGACCCTTAACATATTTCTTTTTCCAGTTTTAATTTACAGGGGACCTAAGAAATATATCTGTTGACATGCACATTTCATGAATACATCTGACAGTGACCATCTGAAAATAGCAAATATTCTATTCCTACTTCAGTTCCACATATATTTCCAGAGCAAAGTGGAAAGCTCAGTGTTTTGGTTCTTTGTGGGATTGGGTCTGTGAGCTATCTGAAAAAAAACCAGTTTTACTAAGCACAAAGGAATGAAAAAATGTAATATTTACTTTGTGAGCCCCACAAATGCAGTACTTGGCAGGCATTAAACCTGAAGCAATGAACCTGCTAGCTGAAAGTGGAAACCTGCTCCAAGTCAGAAGAGGTTCTAATCAAAATGGAACCTGTCAAACATCAGGACTTCCTGGTGAACTAAGATGTTTGTGATGGTTTGAGGCTGCTTTAGAAAAGAGACACTCTTTTTTTTGCCAGTTTTGTAAAGTCTTACCTTCCATAATATAAAATATGGCTGTCAATTTTCTTACTTAGGAGAACCTGCAACATCAGCTGAGTAATTACTGAAAACATCTATGGATCTGGGATTTCTGCAGGAAGAGGACAGTAAGCCTTGAAACTTCTGGATACAAGGGAACTCCAGAGCTCCAGATTTGCACTCTGGTGAATAATATAAAGACTCCTGTTTTCAATGTAAGGGCAGAAAAATTCTCCCAGTGTTTAGTATGGAACACAAGGACTGCAGACTGAGCCCTCCATGACAGCCAGATATGTTTCATCTCCTGAGAGAGTCTCTTGAAATTTGTTGAAATGAAATTTTAAACAAACAAAAAAACAAACAAAACTATTTTAGTTTTTTTTGTTTGTTTTGTTTTTGTTTTTTGTTTTTTCTTATGCTTCTTTCTTAGTAATAATCTGAGAGGAACAATGAAGATAGTGACACAGCATATTGCCCTCACATAGGCACAGCAAATTGCCCTCAGGAAAAAAACATTTCTGCATCAAATAAACTATAAAAATAATTTTTGACTTCTTCTATTTTTTTTTAATCCAAAATATCAAAACTTTAAAAGAGATAAAGGAATTTTTGATTTTTAGCAGGGAAAATGAGTCTCAGACCTGGTCAAGGTCAACAGCAATGCCTCTGCTGATCTGTGTTATTTGCTTTTACACTGATTTGCTGCCTTGATCCTCAGCTAATTTAGGCTGGAGAACTTTCTGGAGTGTCTTCTGGATGGGAATGGCCGGGCCTCATCCTGCTGCAAAGACAGAGACCAGATTCAGCCACGTCCCAGCTGCAGTGCATGAGTCAGTACTGCACCTTCCAGGGTGTTATCCAAGGTGATCCCAAGACTCAAGCCTGGCAGAGGACAGAAGATATTGCTGTTCTTGTGTGGAAGAAAATTCTTCTATTCAGTTATATTTTTAAAATATCAGTCAAATTGACAGGTTAATCACTAACACAGTTATCTTCAGACTTCCACTGAACCTTCAATCACAGCAGGATTTAAAAATATATAAGAAGAAATTCTGGTGTAACTAAACTCAGTGGCATTTCTGTCCTTTTTGATGAGGGCAAGTTTTCAGCTGTGATCCAGGAAGGCATTAAAACAGCACAAGAGGTAGCATTATTCTTACAGCACAGAGGACTTGCACACATAAAATATGTCAGAAGAGATGCCACCAATCTGTTTTATAGCTGCTTAGATAGTACAAATGACTCTAACAGAATTTAGAAGGATGCATGTTCAAAATGTCAAAGTCAAGCTTTTATCCCTGTTAGTAATTATCTCATATAAGATTCTTTCACACGCTGTAGTTTGTTTAAAGAGAAGCGAGCATGCTTTATAGATGTTATTGCATGTAACATATTTGTAAGGCTTAACATTGCAGTCATAACAAGCCATGCCTGAATTGTACCACATCCCTCATTTTCCATCAGTCATTGCAAGTATTTACTGTCCTTACTCTAAGTTGTGCACTTTATTTTCAAATGAAAAAAGATATTTACATATAGTGTGGCATTTAATTTCTTAAACAAACAAGCAGTGTAGGATCCTGGATGTGGCTACAAAGCTGCAAAGTTTAATAAATCTGGCACAGAGAATCCTGGAAGTAATTTGGAGTAAGGAAAATTGTACACAGCCAAACTTGAAGGAAGAAGATGTGAGAGAAGACATCTTTCTAAGGTTTACCTCCTCGACACTTATCTCTGGAAAACTGGAGACAACAACTCAGGAGGAAAAGAAATTTAATACCTCTTCAGAGTCAGGAGCTTTTCAATGCACTCCAGATGTTCTGAGGTATGGTAGTGGTGGTGTTTAACCCTGGGAGGCAGCTCAGTCCCACACAGCCTCTCAGTGACTCTCCTGAGGTAGGATGAGGGAGAGGATCAGGAGCATAAAAGTGAGAAAATACTGTTTAATAGGTAAAGAAAAAGCAAAGTAAAGGAGAAAAAGAAATTCCTTGACTACTTATCAGCAGGCAGATATTCAGCCATCTCCAGGAAAGCAGAGGTTGTAATATGTAATGGCTACTTGGGAACATAAATATCATCATTTCAAATGTCCTCCCTTCCTCCTTCTTCATCCAGCACTTATTAATGAGCAGTGCCATTTGCATAGAAAACCCCTTTGGTCACTAACACATTTTGGGTTATTAACACATATTTTAATCACAATTCCAAAACATTGACCATACCAATTACTACAAAAAAAAATTCATAATGCCCAAAGTCAATACAGTTGCAAGATCCTGTGACTCACCAGCCTTATTCCCCTCTTCTGATAGCACAGTCTTTGAGGAGGCATAATCCCATTTTTTTGTGAAGGTAAATGTGTGATGCTATTATCCTGTCCAGGACATACCTGCATCAAGCTGTCTCCACCTAAGATGTAGGCACAAGACATAGTGACAGCACCATACGACGTTGTGTGGGGGAAGTTTGCAAGAAAATGTGGGCATCACTTGTGCTTTTGTCAGACTGTTTCACTTTGTGAAGAACAGAGTTAACCAACCTGGCAACTGTGCCTTGGAAATCACTGTCTTTGGAGGACTTGAGCAAACCCTTACAGCCTACAGAAGTCAATGCCATCACTCTACTGATGGTGGATGTTTCAAGTTTCTCCTTGAGGAGTAGATCAGGAAAATGCCTTGTTCTACTCCTTTATGAATGAAAGAACTAGAGGATTTCAGGATATTTTTGGCTAAGCCAAGAGGCTTGCAAATATATCTTCAATGCTTTCTAGCTGATGATTGATCTCAGGAGAAAGCTGTGTGGTAGATTGGTGTGTGTGTGAGTGTGAGTGCACTGTCACGTGGGAATTTTTTCTGTATGCTACAGCGTATAATGCACACGTTTAGGAGAACAGCCTTGTACAAAGTGAGAACAGTGCAGGTTATTCATCATCAAGATAATACTAAAGAGTTATAATATGTAGTTCTTTTACTTTAGAGAACATTAGAAACCTGCCAATACCTTTTAAAAGACCTTGTTTCTTTTTTTGCTCTTTTTATTTTTTTTTAACTTTTCAATGTTTGATTAACCTTTGCCTGTCACTGTATTCCTGGGTAAGCCAGCACAATTGCTGCTGTGTGAGCACACATATGTACAAGATCTCTGCAGAGCATTCAGTTAAAATTTGGTGGGGAAAAACCTGTTGAAACTCTTTTTGAGTTTTCCCATGTTACCTCCCAGTAACATTACCTTCTAGTAACCCTATAAGTTGTGTCTCTGATGTTATACCATTACTGCATGTCACTGTTCAAACTGAGAGCAAAGAAAGATTCTAACAACTTTTGTACTGTTCTGAGGACAGACCTCACTAATCCAAAGTAAGGGTAGCCCCTGCTTATGTGGAGCCATGTTGGCAATATATTCAGGCTCTTTTTTTTTCTGCTTATAGAAGTGTTCAAGATGGAAAGCCAAAGATTTCTAAGTTATTCAGCCAGTGCTAGCTGTGCTAGTTCTGGTTAACTCCAACATCTGTAGATTTTCACCAGCAAAATTCTCAGCACATGAGTACCAGGTAGTGCTCATGGTGTTTCCATAGCTTGAACTGTCCAACTCTTTTATTGATGACCAAGACTGACATTATGTCAGAATAGATGGCAAGGAGAACAAATACTTGGCTGAGGATCTCCTCTGAAACACGCCAAATACAGCTGAGACTGAAGTACATGTAATTTGTAGGTTCTGTAGAAAGTGATTGGAAAACTGCCCATAGTAATGCCAGAAGAAGGGACTGCCTCTGTTTTCTTCTCAGCAGTGGTGTGAGAAATATGTCAAGCAGAGATGAAGCACCTTGAAGTTCCTTGCTCCTTGCTGTGCATCTGCATGAGAAATCAATACTCACAACAGAGAACAGGACAGCGGGCAAAGCTTTAGAGGGTCCCACAACTCTTCCAGCACTAGACTCCTTCAAGAGAGTGTCCTGCACACAGCAGCCCCACGTGGAAGGGGAAATACTGGAGCTGCTTCATTTCTTACAGCTATCTCTGTACCCATGCTACTGACTGCACAGTACATCTCCAATTTCTTCTTTGCCAGCACTGGGAGCATGTGAGGCACAAGCTGATTTGAGGAAAGAATAGGGCAGGACTCTACCTACCATTATCCCAGCTCCTATGAGAGTCCTAAAGAATTTTCTGGTCAGCTCAATCAAAGAGTGAAATATGTCCTGACTATGGTATGCTTATTTCAGCAACAAAGTTGTCTGAAAGGGTCTGTGAGATTATACATTAGTACTCAAAAAGGAAACAATGTCAGAAAGATGCCAGCTTTGAAGTGGGTGAACTGAGACCCTGCTCATAACAGTCAGTGGTACTCAGATCAGGTGACTTTTACACGCAAACTCTATAGGCATATCATTTTTTTCAGAAAAAATAGGTTAAGGCGGTACTCATTTATTAATGTCCTAAATTTACCACTGTTTAATTCTGTCAGTGAATCCCTACTGCTCTGTGATGGGTTTATTGAAGGTTATATAGAATAGCTGAAGTATTGCCACTCACCATCACCAAATCTATAACACGTTTCTGTCCAGAAGATGGCAAGGGAATCACTTTAGGTGCCTTTTTTAGAAGTGCTCCAGGAAATGGAGTTTTAGATTTATTCTTATTTAAATAAGATTGCTATTTTCTTTTAAAATAACACTTTTTATTTTTGAAACTCCTCAAAGTGCCAGTCATGTCTATCACTTGTCTGTCCCTGCTCAGAGCTTAATGCAAAGTCTAGAAACTCTTTGTATGAAAATTTCATGCCTCCAGGTGCTCCATTGATTATTCATGAAGCTTTTGGAGCTGTCACCATGGGAGCCAATTGGCTACAACTTATTTAGCATATTAATGACCTATATGAGTTAGTGCATGAGGAGACATATCACGCCACCTGGAATGCAAGTGGCAAGCTGCTGCTGACTCAATCAGCTTTGCAATGGAAAGTAAGGAATTGGAAATATTTTACACAGAAACAGCAAATCTCTTGCATGTCCAAATGCATTCGCTCAAATTAGCATGCATGGCTTCAATAGCTTGTTTTCATAATATGTTCCTTTTATCCTCTGAGCGTTTGGCCTCATTACAAGCTCTCTCCTCCTGCCAGAGCACATGCCCCTGGAAAGGTTTAATAGGTGAGTCATGTGGTTTGTGAGACATTACATCAGAATGATTTAATACACCAAGGGCAGGGCTGTATGTCAGGTTCAGCTGCTGTTACTGCCGTTACAGTTTGTGTAGCAGGTAACTTGATGGTCTCCAGAAAGCAGCTAGATAATGATAACAATTAATTTTATGGCAGCAAGAGAGGGACTTCAGCTGAGCTAAGCACCTTTTTTATTTTTCCCCATTTGCTGCGGCGCTTTTACACCCAGTCAGCAGGTGAAGCGCTGCCTTAACATTTTGGCAAAATTAAAATGTTAAAACTAAACAAGGAATTCGCTGAGGGGGAGCCAGGAAACAACGGCATAAAAAAGCTCTGGCTGGACCAGAGGCAGCTCCATTAAATCCGCAGACAAGCAGCGCAAGCAGCAGGCTCTGGCAGGGCTGTGCTGGACCCTGCGGGCAAGGAGCCTCCTCCTCCCCCGGGCACTGCAAAGCCAGCGTGGCTGGGGACAGCGACCATGGGCTGGCCCCAGCAGAGAGGCTCAGCAGCCAGGCTCTGCCTGTCCTGGTCACCACCGCTGTATATCACTTCCTGAGCACTCCTGCTGCACTCAGAGAAAACAGCTGTGGGTCAGGGCCAGTCAGAATAGCGCCATCTGACCTTTACGTGTTTGAGATACAGAAATGCATTACTAAAGATTTATTAAAATTATTTGAGGCCACCTTTGGGGACAAAAGAGATTTGTTACACAGGGTACGTGGCTTCGGCTGGCTGACAGATAGGATTTAGGGTTCCTATTCTCATTCTGCAGGACCCTGAGTCCCCGGGTGAGGGCAGGGTGATGAATGAGAGTGAAATGCATGCATAGCTGTGAAAAATCTGTGTCAGCAAAAGTGGCAAAACGCTTAAGCACATGCTCAACTTATTTCCACTTCCTTCATACCTTCTGAATATTTTCTCTGATCTGGTACATTCATTGCTTAAAAATATTTCTTGATACTTACAGTTAATTTATTAAGTAATTAAAACAAGCAAGAAATGAGGCTGTTGCTCATGGGGATGTGTTACACACCCACATACTGTGTATAACTTGCTAAGAAAATGCCTGACCTAACACCCACGTAGCTTCTTCCTTGTGACTCCTGCACAGCTATAATAATCATTTTGCAATGAAAGACCAGTATAGAGAAGCACAGACTAAAGTACAACTACAGCTGGGGGTAAACCCTAACACAGAGCAGTTCAGACTGATAAAAATACATATGGGAGAAAACTCCACCACCCATAGGACCTCTGTGCTGCCCCATCCATGCTATTGCTGGTCAGACTAACAACATGGACTGCTGTGTCTCTCTTGCACTAAGGTGTGTTGAACTTTTTCAGGACATGGGGAGGCATGTGTTGCCCAAAAGAACAAAATGTCTTCCTTGCCCCATGTACCAGCAACAAAAGAGTTTATTTGTGGGCACTGGAGAGAAAAGCTTACTTCCAGAGATCTGTCAGATTCAGCTGGAACACTTGTTTCCTAACCTTGGTGAATAACAGTTTTTCTGATTTAAATAATTTTCTGATTAATGATTTAAGTGAGCTTTCTGTGATTAGTTCTCACTTTGATTCTAATTTTTAAATTCCTACATTGGTCATAGGCATAGGTTCCTCTTAGAAACTGAGATTTTGAGACTTCAAATTTTGCTTATCCAAAACTAGGCAGCTATCTTTGATCACAGTCACTGATTTGTTAAGCACACACAACCCTCGGGGAGGAAAGAATGCACATAGACATGATGAAGGCTCTTGGGGTCTCATACACCTAAATTTCCCTACACACATCTTTGTGAAATGAGAAAAAGGTCGCAACAATTAAAAGCTCTGTTCTGGGATTTGAAAGTTTTATAACATTGTCCAGGATCCAGGATACCTGTTTGCCCATCAGACTGGGCACAACAAACCTGCTGTTCCTGCTGCCCATGTACCCTGTTTTCCTCAGTCACACAAATTTCATCCAAAACTCTGCAGAAACCTCAGTGCCAGTAAGGCAATTGTGAATCTAATTGGCCACCATTTCTTCAAAACAATAGGGAGAGAGAAAGAGAGAGCACACAAAGAAGCTCAGGGGCAAAGAAGAGGCATAGCAACAAGAGCCCATAATTCATAAGCCTCAGCCCTTTGTTTCACCAACCAACATCACCAGTACCCTGCCAAGTGGGAAACATTTTCTGGACATAACAGAAAACATCACTGCAATGAGCTATTGGTGGCCCACCTAAAGGTTAAGTGAAGGAATGAAAGTGCAAAATTATTTGGGTGTTAGAAGGCATTTGGATTAGCAGTTTGAATTGATGTAGTTATGCATATTTTGTAGTTGCTTTAAAAGAGCCAAGGCTGGTTTTCTTTGGTGTTCTTAATTGTTGTTTGAACTTAAGTAAAGACTACATGTAATCCCATGCATCTTGGTGAATCCCCAGAACTTACTTTGTTCCAGTGCAATAAAAGTTTCTTTTTGCCTGTTCAGACTTGTGGGGAGATGAGTCAAATTTATATATTATGCAAAGAAGAACCAATTTTTCTTTATTTGGTGGTCTTTCATGCAGGGATTAGCAATAGCTGTAGGTACTGTGCACAAGCAGAGGCAATGCAATGACATCAGGATTCAAAACAACTGCATGGAATGGTCTATGATGGTACTGATAGCAGTATGGAGTTCAATATTGAAATATTAGCCTGGTAAATAACCCTTTATATCCAAATAAATTCTGATTGCCTATTCACAGCTTCGATTTCATGAGACCTTCTTCATTACAAAATGAATAGCTGCTAATTTGTTGCATCTCTAAGTAAAGTTCCAGTAAATTATATTTAAAGGATGGAGAAAAAAGGCCTTGTTATGAAACAGCCACCAGCTGGCCATACCATTGCACGTGCTATTTTCTTCTCTTTTTTGAAATTCAAATTTTTTGTAAGACTTCAACTATGAGCCTGTAGTGATGCATATAAAGATATATGAATGCTGCACTCCCATGTATAGGGATTTGCATACTAAGGACATTGAGCTTAGGCTGACTATAACAGAGAGAATCTTCCTGAACTTGTACAATATATTGTATAGAGGATCCTCACTGTAAACATTTTTGCAATATCACCAGAAAAGTAATAAATGTGAAGATGGAAACATTTAGAACCAAAACTTCCTGAGACCAAATATTGTCTTGTAGTGAGGTCCTGTTGACTCTAAATGTTTTTCTCACTGATTTTTTCTATCTAAATCCCCAAATTGTATCTTGGTGCCTGATTCAACAGCACACAGATCTGCTGAAAGGGGGTGCTTTCTCCCTGCCAACCTGTGCCTGTAGCTCTCCTTGTCCTGCTCTTATGCTGGAAGGTAAACTCACTCACACAACTCCTTTGTGCCATTTCTGCTATCTGTAAGATCTTTTATCAATTCACTAATTTAGCAGACAACAGCTCAATGCACATAATAGGGAGAATTTTTTTTCTGTGGCAATGAGCCATTCTGCTAATCACTAAACTATCCCCCAGAAAAATCACCTTGGCACCAAAATAAAATCATCACGATCCTACCTCCTTAATCCTGTTCAAATATACTTCTGTCATGTTACCAAGTGACAGAGTTGTCACACAGAGTATGTTTTCTATCAAATATGATGGTTTATTTACTTGTCTAAGTATGTATCTTCTCTTATTTCTGTTAGAGAGACAAAGCATCTGCAGCTGATAAAAACACTTAGATCCCAACAGACTGTAGCATTTCTTCAAGATTCAATTCCCTGTATATTCTAATAAATACCTGGTTTGAAGTCTGCAGAGAGGGACCAGGGAAGCTCCTAGGTCTCAGATGATCAAAGACATTGAATATAGAATTGAACATGAGACTTGGATTCAGCTGAGGACATCATGTTCAAATGTTCAACTTGTCAGTCAAGGAAGCCACTTGACTGTGCAACCTCCAGTGGGTGTCCCATCTTGAAAGACCTGGAGTTCTTTTTAATAATACCTTCTCCAGATGCAGAATTATGCCATGACTTTTCTTCTTCACGTGACCTTTCTTGCAATATGTATTCCCACGTTATCCTACAGGTTCTGGAGGGATGGAGGGAAAGATCTACATCACTAAATTTTGACGACTCTATAGCATTAGATGTGTTGCAAGTAATTTGTTTTAACATTCATATGGGCCATTACAGGAGGAAATTTCTTGTCAGGCTAGTGGAAAAATGCATCTTGAGTAAAGGATCTGAAGAGGGTATTTTCTGGGCAAAGGTTAGTATGGAAGACTGTAGGAGAAATGGGATGCTGGTCTGAACAAGGTGGTCATGGTGGTGGGACCAAACGGCACTTCCTTAAGCAAGATCAGAGAGGAGAGGGAGGAAAGCTCTTCCACAGACTGTGCATCTGATGAGATCTCATGGAAATATTTGTGGGAAGGGCAGGGTTGGAAAAGTGAAGGAAGATGGGGAGTGAATTCTTGGTCTGCCTCTGGAACGAGGAAATGTCAGAAATCAGCTGAGAACCTGGACTTGTTAACAAGAATATGTAGGGATTTGTGAGTTGTGGGATTGAAAACAATAAGTGAGAAACTCTGTGAGTGCCTAAGCTCACTCCTTGAACAGGATGAGATGGAAGAGAGGAATGTGCCAAGACCATCATTTATGTGAGTGGAAGTTTTATAGGTTGCAATTTTGCTGACAGTGATAGAAAGCCTTGTATCAGCCTCGCATACTAGGGCTCTTCTGTAATGAGTTTATCACCCATACCAGGTTTATCACTATAATGAGTTTATCACCCATAATGAATTTATCACCCACACTGTTTGGTCACAGCTTTCATAAAACCTGGTAAAGATACATCAAGGAGTATCAATTTAATCCTTTTAAAACAATCACACACATTCATCTTTAGAGGAAAATACGCACATGGTCAAAACATCTTTTCCCTTAGGAACATCTCTTGGCAATTATGGGAGGCGTCCCATCAACCTGTACTCCTCACCAATATCTCCTAACACCTTAAGCCAGGAGAATAAAATGTTCTCCAGGATAAATAAAAATACTAGGTATTATGGGGGGTTTTCTGATACAAAGAGGCAGAAACCTTAGCTGCCCAGATCTTCCCTCTCTGCTTCTGATCTGTCCAGCCCCACTTCATTCAGCAGTCTCACTGGTGCTGTCAAATGGCTTAGCTGATCATTGTCCACCCTTGAGGCACTGTCCTGAGCACAGCCAGGATGCCAGTAGTCAGCTGTAAAATGTAACCTCGTTGTCTGTGAGAGCAGATGATGTTTGATGGATGGACTCTGGCTGAATGAAATATTCCCATTCCATGGCATTTGCTTCTGTCCAGCTCTGGATCTTTGCACAGCCAAAGAGGTATGGACTTTTAATTCAGGCAGTAATGTCGCCAGATCAAGTCACAAGAGCTGCTGTTAAGGCTGTTACAACTTGTAGTAGTCAATCTTTATTTTGCTACCAACTTCTATTTGTTAGGGTTTGGAAGCTTTATGAACACAGGTGGCCAAATTAATCAGTAGTGTAACTTCCTGGAGCCTTATTTGGCCCACAAACTTGTATACGTTTAGATTTCTCAGCTGAACTTCTTTTCCTGAAGCCATTTTTATCTATAAATACTGGGCATATAAAATCTAGCTTCACCATTTCATCTACTATATTCTCTCCAGTGCCATTTTTTTCTGGAAACAGAGGATTTAAACAATTTACTCCTTTTATTAGATAAAAGACAATTAAAGGGCAAGACAATGTGCTTTTATGTTTTTTATTGCATAACTAAAATCTAAACTGCAATGGCAACTGATTTTTCTGTTTCAAAGAACTACATACTCATAATTCTCAAAAAAACCCATTCATAATATAAAGTTTTACTATATGAATGTATATGTCAGCCTTCTTAATCTATTTTGTGTGCTGGTTGTTAGAAACTAACGGATCTATTTTTAATTATTCCAGGGCAGTATTTGACTCGGGAACTAACATCAAATTGCTTTTCAATTTGAACTAACATCAAAAAGCTTTTACTTCAAGGTCTGTGGTGCCACCCAAAACTTCTTGCTAGCTCTATCAAGGATGCTATATTTTTTCACATCTTTACATTGTAGGCTTTTAATAAAGAAAAATGCACTATGAGTGTAATTTCATGGAGGAAATTTGAACAAAACTTTCTAAAATACTTTAGAATTGCCCAGCATGCAAGAATTCAGATTAAATTGGTTACCAAAATAACGATTTTGTAATTTGGGCCTCCCAATATCCAAGCATTTACATCTCATCAATCTATCATCAATTTTCAGCTGGCATTTTCTCTGCAAGTAATTACCTGCAAGTGATGTTTGCAGCAAATAAAGATAGCTGAAAAAAAAAGGTAAAAGGAAGAGAAAATAAAGAAAATAATAGTTGGTAAAAATGAGAGAGAATAGTATAATTACTTGTGTTTCAACAGTATCATGTCCTCCCAGAATTCAAGGTGTGCATAATAGCTATAGTGGAAGGGCAAAACAGAGAAGCCCCAAGGAAATGGGATGCACAGAGTATTTTTTTTAACCTTCCTGAGGAGCCTTACTCCACAAAGATTTAAAGCTTTTTAAACATCATGAGAACATGTTGGCTGGAAAGTAGTGCATTTCAAAATGAAAATGCATTAATTAATGTCTCTTGGAAGAGGAAAATGTGAAATGTCTTTCTCTGTGGGAGTAGCTCGCAAGCTGATTATGTGGGCTGAGAGATATTCCATTGGAGAATGTTCAGGGAATGTTAAGGTTGAACGGCTGAGCACACGGAAGTTGGGAAATGCCACATTGCAGGATTCAGGCGCATCCTTAACTCTGCCTCTGGTGTGTATGTGCTATAATGTATTCATCACATATAATCTCCCAGACACTGCTATAAATATATACTGTCGTCCCTGATCTTAGATTTTACACATATCAGTGCATGCATTAAGTACTGTGTACAGCTCTCCACCACCGCTTATTAAAACCTTGGATAAGACAAGCACACGAGAAAATTTGTCTGAGAAAAAAAAATGCAGATTAAATATCACATTTATGATATAGAAAATGGAAGTCATTTGTTTCAATAAATTACCCCGTGAGCTTGAACGACTGAATGCTACATGGGTGCATGCAAATTAGCCATGTAGCTAGCTCCTTCATTTCCTGCAAAGCTCAGGAGGGCTGGCTTTGTTTCTGCTTGCAGACACAGCACAGGTGCTGCAGCAGACCGAGGCTTTGGCCATCCCCAAATCAAGCAGGACAAACAACGGGAAGGGGTCCCTGTGACCCCTCTGAACAGGCTGTTGACACGGTTTTCTTCCTGATCCCCAGGGCTTTGTTTGCCCGATGAGTGCAAGAGGAAGCTGTGACTCAGTGTGGCCGAAGCCGGAGCAGGGGATGCACTTGAAGAGCTGACAGCAGGGCAATCGTGCACAAAAGATACATGGCATTGGGAGTGAAGGAGTAAAGGGAGATTGTGAAGTTTAAGTGGTATTCACAAGGAAAACAAAGTGCATCATTAGTAAGGTTAAAGATCAGAGAACCCAGAGAGAGTTGAGGTTTTACAAAACCCTCAAAATATATAAAGCCCATGGTTTTTTCCATTTAGTTGACTCAAAATGCAATGAAAGCCTGTCTCTCTAATTAAATAAATGTCTTGTGGTATGCAGAAATAAATACCAATGATTCTTAAATCATGGACTGTGATTCTGGACAGAATGTGGGTTTTTTATTTGGGTTTTAAAGAACAGTTTTATTTTGTTTTAATTTTAATGGATACTTTGTTCTGAGCTTTACCTGTCTCTCCATTCAAATGAGGGTCTAGTTGATTTTGTTCAAAATTAATCCTGTCCTACCCTTTTTCTTGCTGACACAATGAAGGATCTGTTTTTTCCTCCATCTCTGCTATTTCTCCTCTCTCAGCCTCTCTCAGCCCTTCTCCACAGCTGCAGTGGTGGTTGTGCCAGCTCACTCCTTTCCTTGTCAGATGGCAGCTGTATGGAACTTCCCAGAAAAAGGAGGCCTTGGGCCTTTGCTCCCACACAGTCTCTGCATGAGAGTGGGGATGTCTCTTTTTGTTGAGACCTTTTCACCAGTTCTTGTTCCATGAAGTGGGCAAATGCTGCATATACTCAAGGAAGTTCTTGAGACTTTCCCCAGCAAAGCTGAAATCTAAGGAAGATGTGGCCCTTCTCTTGCTAAACTGACCCTACTTGATGAGATTTATCAGCACTGTCCTCACTAAAATATCCTGCTTTTATTATGAGCTTCTTCCTCTCAGGTGTTTTGCTTCCTTCTAGCACCAGAAACAAAATATTTCTGCAAAATAATCTCCTACAGAGTGTACTTTTTTTTTTCCTGTTCTTTAAATACTTTTCTTTTCAAAGTGATTCCTGTACAAGTCCCTCTAGTTGAAAAGTCAGTCTGTGTACCAATCTTCTGCGTGCATCTGCTGTTACTTCACCTTCTGGACATTTCAAAGAAGATCAACACATCCTTCTGTGTTTAATGAAAGATGGTTGTACTCAACAACCAGTGGTTGTACGCAATTAAATAAGTTTTGTCCCTAGATGCAGTTGTGTTTTTCTTTGCAGGACTTGCCAGCTCTGTGGTCAGTGCAGGACTGCAATGGGAACCAATGCCTTCTCATCAGATTCCTCCTCCTACAGAAAAGCTAGAAACTATTTTCATTTATCCCAAAGAATTTTTTTTATTCAAATACGCAAGTACAATACTGGAAAGGTCTGCCTGCTTCACTGAATGGGATTCCAAATAAATACATGCCACTATGTGGAGCACATGTAGTCCAGAAGGGTGCTCTAAAATAGCTCCATTTTGCACATCACTGTCCCCAAACATTGTGAAGACTGCATGCATCTTCAGAAAAATAAGATTTCGTTTCAAATTGACTGATGGTGGAACTCTGGAAGAATTTAGTAATGCATTTAGCCTGTTCCCTTTGTGTATCACAGTGTGGGGTGTCATTCATTTCAGCATCTACACTGGAGGTGTCTGAACCTCTGCTGGTCACCCCCTTCTCTCTCTGCAGTCAGATTCTTGCAGAGTGTGGTTCAGCTCATTCTGAGCCCCCGTAAAGCAGAAAGATTCACACCTAACTGATCATCTCACACAGCCTAGAAAAAATGGGTCAGCTACAAGTCACTATTATTCACAGAATACAGACAAATTCAACAGTAATAGCTAATAGAAATAATGAAATGCAAGCACCAAGTTAGCAGAAATGTCACTTTAACCTTTGCTTTAGAATATAATTCTGTTCAAGTCAGTTTTTTTCATTTGTTTGTACACTCATGTTCTTGGAGATTTTAATTGCTTGCTGGTTGACATTGTTCCCATTTCCATAAAAAAACATACTTGAGGACTAGATATAATGCAATGTAGGGCAGAGATAGTTTTTTTATCTTTGCTGCAGCATATTAGAACTGATGATCTGCTTTCTTTTCAGTACAGGCACCAGCAATATACACTTCATCATCGTTAATAAAACCCAATTTATCAAATTAATTTTAAGGAAAGACAATGAAACATCACAAAGAAAGACATTTTCTTTAAGGTAAACCTTTGCTGTCTCAATTGTGTTGTCAATTTGCATTTGCTTTGCCCTTGTAGTTCTCATGCATATGTTAAGTATCCATGAACAGGCTTTCTGCCAGTAATGATCTTAGATCCCAATGGTGGACTTCTTCATGGATTCATCTTCATAGTTATTATAAAACTCTGTTTATAGTTACTCACTCTACAGCTTCTTGTTGCACTTATTACAGGCATGTCCTCCCAACCTGTTCTGAAAGGGACACTCTTTTAGGTCAAGAAAGAGGGAAAAAAATTACAATACTTTCAATTAATTCATTTAGTTTTTAATGCTTACTATAATAGATTATTTTTTTTCCATTCCTTTTCCCTTTGATGAGAAGAGTTCTTTACCTTAAAATACAGCTCTATCTTCTTAACCTCACTTCTCTGGCCACACTTAATGTCTAGGAAGCAATCTTTATTCATGATTAAATATAGATTTTCCTCATTCTGATTCTGAAAAACAAATATTTTCTCCATCCCAACCCCAGACTATCTAAGTCATTGTAATTTTTAAGTTAAAACCAGACATACTGCTCTTCAAACACACCTGAAAAGCAATTGTGTCATAGGTCTCATTCTTTTAATAGCAACATGGAAAAAAATTAGAATTGACATCTAATGGAAGCTGGAAAAAAAAAACAAAACAAAAAAACCCCAAAAAACCAAACCAAACCAAACCAAACCAAACCAAACCAAACCAAACCAAACCAAACCAAACCAAACCAAACCAAACCAAACCAAACCAAACCAAACCAAACCAAACCAAACCAAAAACGAAACAAAACAAAACAAAACAAAAAAACCAAAAAAAAAAAAAAAAACCAAAAACAAAAAAAAAACCCCCCACAACTTACAAAAACTTGGTAGACAAAGCTAAGTAAAAAAAAAAAAAAAAACAAAAACAAAACCAAAAAACCAATAAACCAGCAATATGACAGTTCCAGAATTTGTGTCAGAAATGCAGCTTATTTGTCTAGTATTTTAATTATACTTTATCATAGCAGAAGAAATTGCTAAAGAAAAAACCATGCAATGGTTACTGCTGCAAACTTTGACCATTTTCCTTCCCAAGCTGCCACTTGAAACTCAAACTGAAACTCTTTTGGTGCCTTTGTCTGTGCTGTGCTCCAGGAAGATCTAGACCTGCCAGCCTAGCAAAGCACATACTTGGCACACTTATTGCCAAGGGAACAAGAAATGTGGTAGGCTTTTCTGATGTCTAATTTACACCAGAGATGCTGGCCTTTTTCGCTGTTTCTTTGTTGTTTCTTGATGACAAGTGTGGTGTGTGCACACATATGCACACAGAGCAGACTTAAATAACTCAAGATATATTTAGAGCTGCTGGGGCAGGGTGATGGGGAAGGGAGGGTGGTGTGGGTAAGCCAAAACCAACACTAAAACTCTTGTCTGAGTGTCTGTGTGGTTCAGATGACCTTTTATGAGACTTAAGTGTCTTTTTAGTGATTCAAAGATATTTTTCTTTCTCAGCATGCTTAGTCTAAGTCTCAATACCACATTCTCCAGACATTCATAAAGAGATGCTCCTTCTGATACAATTTCCATAGATGGTCTTTCTCAGATGATTCTCCACTATGTTTTCAGCCTTATTGTCAAGTATCCCACACCTAAGTTAAAAGCTTGCCTTGACTAAATGGTTCCTCATGCTGAAGATGGTACCTTGTGCATGTTTCCTGGCACATGGAGGGGGAGAATCCACCTCTTACTCCTGATTGTCCACTATTTGGATTGGTGAAATAATTTTTGGTACCATAGCAAAATTTCTGGAAGACTGAGAAAAATGGCAAATGGGTAAGGGCTCTCCAGTATCACAATCAAAATAAAGGAGGAAAATAGAATTTATGGTCAATTTCAGTTTACTTTGCAAAAAGCTGTACTCTGAAGTAATTTCTAAAGTTGACATTCTGTGGTGGTTTAGGCTTAAGTAATCTATAATATGAAAACACAAAAAACCCCATGTTTACTTTGAAAAAATGAAGCATTTGGTGAGTTTTATGACCACTTCTAACACAGAAATAATGAGGGATGATGAGGTGATATTTGGCAGTTTAATAGCCTGCATTGTGGCAGCTGTAGAGCTGGGAGGGAAGGGGACAATGCAGTGTATGTACTCGATTTCTTATCTGGCTTGGGTTTGTCTTTTTCTTTAGTCCTCCTGCATTTCTTTTAGCACAGTGTGCTTTGAAGATTGGAGATGATAAATCTCCCTTGCCACTGGTTAATAGCACAGAGCTTTGGGCCCATTTACCTAGGAGGAGGAGGATAGATCAGGTCCTGTACATTACTGAATGTCCTTTGGTATTTCAGTAGTTATAATTTGCTCTAATTTCCTATTTGGAGTGTCACACTCTACATATTTACAATCAATGTAAATTTGTCCCACATAAGAGATTTTGAACTATAGGTTCTGTGGAAAAAGAATAAAGAACTGATTTCGTTTTTCTTTCAGTCTTTTGTTCTCAATGTACATGTTGATGTCTAACTAACAATATAAATGTCTTGATCTGAAAACCATTGCTCATGAGTTATCTTTTGGTTCAGCTTGTAATTTTTATATTTTTTTATGGTATGAACTTGATTCTCACTTGAGATCTATTTGCTGCTGAAAGATGTGGAGACAGCCAGACGAGGCAAATCTCTAATTCTCATGGTGCCATGTTCTGCCCATTGTCAATGCCATAAATGATGAAAGTTATTTGGGGGTTGTCCTAGATTTTGGTGTTTCACTTCTGTGGGATCTGCTGTGTCATATTGTACCCCCCAAGATATTGCCTCATCTTCTGGTGAGACACAAAGACAGCTGATGTAGAGCCTGTTTGATCAACTTTGTCCAATGGATATTTGCTTCAGTTTTTATGAATTTTCAGCTGAAAGTTTTCTGCCAGACAATTGAAAGGGAACATTTTCCTTTCCTTCTAATATATTATTTATTATGTCACCGCAAAGAAACATTTTTGAAATTAGTAGCAGAGCACAATCTCTCACTTGTGGAGATGGATTTGTCACAGATTAAAGCAGCTGGCACGTGTGCTGGGGCAGCCTTGGTACCTTGGTGCCTTGTGGCCAGGCACCTCCCAAGCTTAGCACTCAAGTCCCTATCCAACATGAGTCCACCTCCACAAGCTGCAGTCATTCCACTGACAAGATGGGTATTACCTCAAATGTACCTTTCCAGCTCTTTGTACATGTAACTCTAATTTTCTTCCTGAAAATTGAAATCTTACACGTTATAAGTATGAGTATTAATTCATGCCAAGTCTCCTTTATTGCATATAACTAATATTTTCTAAAGCTCATAGTTTTGTTCAGGCTCCTTTACGGGAAGGCAAATTCCAGTGGGAAGCCTGGAAACCTTGTTCAGTCACAAACAGCTGCGGTTAAAGGAACAATGGAGTTACGGAAAAAAGTCGTGGCTGACGACCGGTGCTTAACGCTCGATCGTTATCATCTGATAAGGATAAGCTCGTCAGCCCCCACCCTGACTGTCATCTGAAAATGAATCGGGACATCATCACCCCTGAAAAACCTATTCAGTGGAAAGGAGGACCATATTCAATCCTTTCAGTGGGACCGGAGACCAGCNGAAGTATCAAACAACAAAAAGTAGGAAAAATGTCTGCATTTCCTCACAGAATAACTTATTAGAAAAAGATGTCAGTGTGCCAAAAATCTATATAAATATTTTTATCTCTTGTTAAAAAATAACAACAACAACAACAACAAAAAAAAACAAAAAAAAACAAAAAAAA